>CM068742.1:60988011-61377875 GCA_035084275.1 Hydrolagus colliei | reverse complement strand
ACACACAGAGAGTGCTGCCATGTAACCCATAAGAAAATTGTTCAACTAGTTGAATGGGCCCTGAGAGAAAAGGCATCTGTCTAAGCGTCTCACTGCCTCCCCTCCCTCTCCTCTCTCCTCTTTCAACGGATTTTACTGTTCATTTGCAAACTGGACCGGAGTCCAGCGCAGTCCTCCCTCTCTCGCATTGCTGCCGGTTTCCATTGCGCCGAAAAACCGCTTTCAGATGAGAAAAAACAATGTAGTTTACAACCCCCCCCCCCCCCCCACCACCCAACAAAACCCGGGAGAGGTTCAAGGAAAATATTCATCGACTACGATGAAAACTAACTGCAAACATTTAAACTACTACTGTATGTTAATTCAACATTTGGATCTTTTGGGAGGTATTCTCTCTCTCTCTCTCTTCTGCTTAACTTACCAAATGCTCAACACCTCGCAGTGTGTGTTAAAGATCCAGGTGGAGAGAGCAGTGAGTGAACGAAGTTGAGAAGCTTCGAGCAGCCCCTACCTTGTTGATCAGATTACACTGATGGTGGTGGGGGTGGGGAGGGAGGGAGGGAGGGAGGCTCGACTTCCTAAAACTTTTGTTGTCGCTTCCAGTCATTTGAATGCACCCAAAACAAGCGTCTCTTGGCTCTGTACACATGCTGGGAATGTTAATGCCAAGCAAACCCACACAGCCTTCTGCTGTGTTGGGGCGGGGGCCGCAGTGAGTGGTGCAAAGTGTAATTTATGTGTGCGGTTTTCGCCTGTTGCCGGTTGCGTGCCTTTTTTAAAGCATTATTTTCCAATTGCAATGCGGCAAAACTGGTTTATTTGCTTGCGTTTCGTGCGCGATCATTTGAGTGTCTTAAGAGCACTTGAAGTCTGAGCGGCCGGGCACAGTATCTCTGCATCATTAAACAACACAGACTCCCCCTTTGTTGGTATCTTGTGTGCTTCTTTCAAGGCGACCTGTGGCCCTTTGGCTGGTTCCATTTGTGCAGGAAATCGCTCATTCATTAACCCTCTGGCTTCCTCCCCCCCCCCCCCCCCCCCCCCGCCTTTCATCTCGAAGTCTTGTCTGGTCGTTAAGAGCCCTCTCTTTCACACCGGAACGGCTGAGGGGGGGTGGGGTGGGAGGGGGGGAGACGCTTAAAGGAAATAAAAGGGGTTTATCTGGTCAGTTAGCTCATCATCTTCACCTCCCGGGTGGCAAAATGGGAGTCACCAAATGGGGGGGGGGGTGTTCACAAAGAATGATTTATAAAAGCACAGCGCCGAGGTCTGCAGGAATAGCAGGTAAAGTGACACCCGCCAGCATCCTCATTGCTGAGATACAGTCCATCCATCCCCGCAAACACAGCAAACTGAACACAGCGACAAGAAACTACATTGACATTAATGCCACATATTGAAGCTGTACTCAGATCAGAATGGCCACCCTGCCCCGCGGGGGTTCCTGCTTCGATTGCCACACATACAAAGCACATCTATAATTATATATTCTGATCACCTGTCGGTATCTTTTAACTCGTGATAAAATTCCAAAGCTTCTTGCATTGCGTGTCACGCGCAGTCACACACGAGAAGCATTGGAATTGTGTGTGTGTGTGAACGTGTATGTGCCAACGCTCAGCAAATTCAGACCAAAGATTCCCGAGCCCCAACAAGCTCAGCAGATACTGCAAACTGACCAGCGAGGATCTCAGCGCAGAACCATATCAGACACTGACAGGCAGGGTGTGTGTGTGGGGGGGGGGTGTGTGGGGTGTGTGTATAGTGTGTATGTTGTGTGTGTAGGTGTCTGTAGGTTTGTGTGTGCGCGTGTAGTGTGTAATGTGTGTATAGTGTGTATGTGTACAGTGTGCCAGAGTACAGACATCAAAATACTACACAGTGGAATCTAAAAGTTTCTTAAATTGTACCAGGCAGATAAACATCGTATCGTATACCTTTATATTATACTCATAAAGACAGAGAGTCTGTGTGTCAGTGTATCCGGGTATCACAAGGGTAGTCAAGACCCAACCACACCCACACATACACCCACCGACACACACACACTCATACATACCCGCAAACACACATGCCTAAGTAATGGTAATAGGACTGTGTGAGCTGTCTCCTTCCTCACACTCACACACATACATGTATGTGCACACATATAGCTGCACACGTACACACAGACATACATAAACATACGTACACACATATACATGCACGCACACACGTACACACGCATATACAGTACATGGTGAGGGGGTGGGGGGGGGGGGGTAGGGCTGGGACATGTAAACAAATGTGGGCAAGACCATGATCTTTTTGTTCCCAGTGTCAGTGTGTGTTTTACAGGGACAGGAAGCAGGGAGGGTGGCTGGCGTTTTAATATGCGGGGGTCTCTGATTGCTTTCTCATATCAATGGACAGGCAGGATGGGGGAGGGGGAGGGGGGGGCAGGATGTGTATAGACTGTCACCTGCAGCTCGCCGCTGTTGCCTTTCACAAAGAGAGAGAGAGAGAGTTGCTGCCTCTCAATGAGACACCGGTTTCAGGGGCTGCCGGCAACTGTGCGGATAAAGGGAGGTTTCGCTTGGCTGAGTTCCCAGGACAGGATGGATCCCAGCTTGATGGTGTGTGTGTGTGGGGGGGGGGGGGGGGGGGGAGTCGCCATCTGACATTGATGAACGCCGTCTACCTTTTCATATGGTAAGTAAATGGTGTCAGTCAGTCAGAGAGCATGCGGAGGCAGTCACCCGAGGCTGCTGCCCTCACCCCACACTGTGCCATGGCAACTCTACACAAACCTACCTGACACAGGTAGGGCGCACAAGGTGTTTGGCAACATGTCCACGTTGAGATCCCCCTTTAATATCGGGATTTTCAAACACAGGCTGTCAATTTATCCCTCATTAATTCTGTAAAACATTAACTGTATGTCAATCTGGGGACACGTTCATCGAACCGCGGCAAAAGGTCTGTTTGCCCCCATTCCCAGGTGGGAGATATATTTCACAATCTGCAGGTTTTTGCCACAAAATGTACAGTCCATCTACTTTACAGCACACTTTGCGAAGCACTTTGAGACGTCTCAACGACCCGATAAGGCGCTTAGATCAGATGCGAGGATTATTATTCATTCGTTATTATTCAGCGCCTGGGGACGTCCTCCTGACTCGAGAGGCGCGTTTTTAATGCAATGTTGTTGTTGTTGTTGTTCAGATTGTTCCAGTGGAAGCAGAACCTGTCCATCACTTTTGATTTGGTGCACGAAAAGCCACTTTTACTGTGTGGATCCCCGGTTGGTTTTGCAGCTGTTTCTGGTGTGGTTTTTAGCATCAGCCTTTCACTGCTGCTGATGTCCATCATTAGCAATGCTACTGCAGTAAACAGATTGTGTGAAACGGATCCTATATTCCCCGATGTGGCTCACGAGTGTCAATAACAACTTCAAAGTTGAATCAACCTAAATAAATAATCAAACTTACATAACTATAATGATTTGGTGACTCAACCCGCGATTGTTTGTGGAACACTACTGTGTGCAATTAGGTTCCGTATTTCATCCATAAAATGTACAATCAATTAATTCACTTTATAATATATTCTGTGACCTCTTTGAGACGTCTCAATGCTGTGATAAGGCACTGTAGCAAATGCAACGATTATTATTATTAAAGTTGTAATTTTGCTAATCGTATCACAAAGTATTCTTCGGAACAATACCATAATATAATTTATTATGGTAATAATTTGATAAGCACATTACAGTCCCAATATCTGTAATAATTCATTCAACAATAGCAACAACATACAATGAACTCCTGATAATAAGTTCCTAGCTTATATCATCAAGTGGCTTTGTTTGTAATCATTATGCTGTCAATATCCTGGCTAAATCCCATACAGGATGTAAATAAATGCCACCCCCACACACGCACTTTTTTTTCATATTTTAGAACATTCTGTACATTGCAGTTAGTAAAATATTGCATTTATCATCAAAACAAACTTACCCGCATCGCATCCCTCAGTCAGCCATGCTTGGCTGCTTCGCAAACTCTCAACAACAACTTACATTTATATAGCACCCCTCATGCAGGGTAGTGACCCAGAGAGCTTGAACTCTCGTAACAAGGGGCTTGTTATCACTAGAAAAGGTTGCTCTTGCTCTCAGCCAGTCAAGTGGTAGCTGCTTTGACTGTTGTGGCAAGATCTCTGTGAGTAGAAATGTTAGACTTTGCCTTCTGAGAGGTTTTGTCAACAAGATGTCAACAAGACTTTCCTGATTGACTCGTGCCAAAGTCTTCACACATCAGGTGTGTGACCGCACCAACCTCCATGGTTGCACCTTCCACCTCACCATCCCAGTCAGGAACCTAAATGTCTTGTTTGATCCTAAGCTGTCTTTCCTCCCCCACATCCAAACCATGACCAACGCTGCCTTCCCTCAACTCTGCAGCATTGCCAACGCCGCCAGTACCTCTCCCCTCCCCCAGGCCACTGAAACTCTCATTCATGACTCCATCAAATTCAGGCTCAACTACATCAATGCCCTACTTGTCGGCCTTCCCAATTCCTCCATGGGCTGCAGATCATCCAGAACTCTGTGGCCTGGGTCCTCCACTACTCCAAGCTCCATGATCCCATCTCCCCCATTCTCGCCCAACTCCATTGACTCTCCATCACCCAGAGGATTCAATTCAAGATACTGGCCCTCACCTTCAAAGCCCTCCATGGCCTCATGCCACCCTGCTTTTGTAGCCACCTAAACCACTACCAACCTGCCAGCCTCCTCTGCTCAGCAGGCTCCGGCCTGCTCCAAGTCCCCCAAACCACCCGCCCCACCATCGACAGGCGAACCTTCAGCCACTCTGCCCCTAACTTCTGTAATTCCATCCCGCAATCCCTCTGCTTCACCCCCTCTCTAGCCTCCTTCAAGTCCCACCCTCCTCTTCAATGGTCCCATCAGTCAACCCAAATCCTCACCTTTCGCTTCACCCGCCCCGATCCTGACCCCAGCTCAGGTCTTAAATATTGACTGTCTAGCGCTTTGGGACGCCTTCCTAACATGAAAGGTGCTATCCAAATGTAATTTTGATGTTGTTCTGCCTGATTCTTAAAGTCTGAGTGATTCAGTCTTTGTACTGTAGGCAGGGGTGGAGGCCGGGTGGGGGGCAGTGGAGTCTGGGGAGGACTGAGGCATTAATATGTAAAGCCTGGTACAGAAGAGAATATGAACTGCAGAATTTTGGATGAATTGGATCATGGAGATTGGAAAGCTAGAGCAGAGAGCATCGGAGAAAACTAGCTTGAGGTAGGGATGGTGGGTGGGGAACAACATACTGTATAATGTTCCAGAGATGAAGGGAAACAGTCAAGGTCAAGAATTGGAAGCAAACATAGACATCCTAATTATTATTTCATATAAAAACATCAGAGACTAGAAGGTCTTAGGTTTCAGTTAGTTGATCTCACAACAACAACAACAATTTGCATTTGTTTAGTGCCCTCCTTGCTGGGCGGTGTCTCAGAGCACTTAACAATGGCAGAGCCTGAGGCCAAGCCAGGGAAAGTCATGAGGTTACCATAGGAGTGGTCAAAGAGGAAGGTCTTCAGGCGTGGCCTGAAGATGAGGAAGGAAGGGGCGAGGGGAAGGCATTAAGGGAGGGAGGTTGAAAGTTTCAGGGCATAGTAGCTAATAGCATGGTTGCCAATGGTGGAGTGTAGGATTCGGGGGACAAGGTGAAGGCCGGACCCAGAAGTGCAGAGGCAGTGAATACTGCTGTGAGAAGAGAGGAGGTTAGGGAGATAGGGTGTGCCAAGGAAAGGAGGGATTTAAACACGAGAGTGAGGTTCTTCAAGTCGATCCACTCTGTGACAGGGAGTTGGTGGAGTCGGCAGTGGGAGGATCAGCCAGTAATCAGCTTGTCTCCACTGGCTCCCCATCGCCCAGAGGATCGAATTCAAGATCCTCATCCTCACTTTCAAGGCCATTCATGGCCTTGCCCCCACCTATCTCTTTGTCTCCCTACCAGCCTGCCTGAACCCTCCGTTCAGCAGACTCAGGCCTGCTCCGCGTCCACCACCCTAACCGCCCAACCATCAGCGGCCGGGCTTTCAGTCTCTTTGCTCCCATACTGGGGAACTCCATCCCACAGCTCCTCCGCCTTGCCTCCTCCCTTTCCTCCTTCAAGGCCGGTCTCAAGACCTTCCTCTTCGACCGCGACTTCGGCTCCCCCACTAACTCTTTCTCCTTTCCCCTACCCAGACCCTCCCACGTTATGTTGCGGAAAGCTGGGACACTACGCGGCAGATTATTTGCACATGATGTGCTGAAACTGCAAGCAGGTGGGGACCACCACAAAAACCTACCCCACAGCAAAAAAGTGTGACCTCTGTGGGGAAGTGGGTGATCTCTACAGGTCCTGACCCAGGAAGAGCGGAGGTGAGACGGGCCCTAACCAAATACAGATTGGCCCCATGTGACCAAAGAGAAACAGCAGACAACAGGAGCAAAACAACAAGAGCCCCAATAGCAGAAATAACAGGAACAGGCGGAGAGAACGAGAGCAGCAAAAGGAGAGTCAGAGCAGCAGGAGGAGAATGGTCAAGAGAAATTAGATGCCTGGAAAAATAGGAACAATCAGGGCGAGGACTGTCCCCCCTACAACTAGACTTCTTCGGAAGAAGCATACGACTCCCAAGTTTTCCAGCGAGCAGGAGGACAGCAAGGATATGGAACTCACCCCCCACCCCCCAACCTCCACCCCCAAGGAAAAACAACCAGAGAAGAACAATGGGCAGGTAGCGTGGAAGAGGACACAGAACACTAAAGAAAACACACAAGAGTGCTGGCGGTTTGTGAGGTAGGACTCGAACCAGGCGACAGCGTTCCCACTGAGCTGGATGACAGAGGAGAGGCAGTGGAGGAGGATGGCATGATCGACTGTTTCGAAGGTGGCGGAGAGGTCCAAGGAGGACAAAGAGACAGAGGGAGGTCAGAGTGCCAGGCTCTTTACCAGTTGCTCCCACCACTTTTGGTCACATCTGCACCAGTCATCCTGGGAAGGGACTTCAATTGTATCCTAGAAGCAAAAGGACAATCCACCAAGTCCGACAGAAAGCTGGATGTCACATCCAAGCTCTTCTGGAATGTGGTGAAGGATGCCAAATTGAGCGATGTTTATAGGTCAATCACAAGCAGACCCAGGTAAAGCACACTTACTGCAACCCAAACAGATTGGTGCACTCGTAAATTGACTTCCTCTTCTTCTGCAAGGTCCTTGTGGCGAGGGAGACAGATATTCAGCCTGTGTTCTTCTCTCACCACCGTCTACTGTTAGCTGATCTTCACCTGCAGCAAAGATGCAGAACAGAAAAGGAAAACTAAATGTGAAGAATATCAAGGGTTAGGTGCAAATGTCACAATCAAGACTTAACTACAGAAACTCCACTCCACCCTCATTGGCCTTCACAAGCTACAGATCATCCAAAACTCTGCAGCTTGTGTCCTCTCCCACACCATGCTCCACAATTGCATCACACCCACCCTTGCCAGCTCCATTGGCTCCTCATCCGCCAGAGGATCAAATTCAAGATCCTCGTCCTCACTTTCAAGGCCATCCACAGACTTGCCTCTTCCCACCTTTTCAACCTACTGACTCCCAACCAACCTGCCTGGTCCCCTCCATTCAGGGGGCTCCAGTCTGCTCCATGTCTCCCACCCAATGCGCCCTACCATCAGTGGCCGGGCTTTCAGCCTCTCTGCCCCCACACTCTGGAACTCCATCCCACAGTCCCTTCACCTCACTTCCTCCCTTGCCTCCTTCAAGGCCAGTCTCAAGACCCTCCTTTCGATCGTGCTTTCTACTGCCCTCCCACCTCTCTCCCTCCCTTCCCCACTACCTTGCCGCTCCCCCATCCTCGGGTCCTGACCCCTGACTGTTCAGTGCCTTGGGACTTCCTCCTGATGTGAAAGGCACTCCATAAATATAATTTTGTTGATGTTATTGTTGGAGACCCGCTACGCCAGCAACAAATGTCACTACATACTGGGTTTCTACCTGATGTATCCGATGCTAAGAGGATGGGTCTAGCAGAACTGCCTTAAAATGTACCACACAGTGGGTCCCGAAACACCTGTCCTATCTACAGAGTTTCCAGAAAAACACCATTCCAGACCCCCGCGCAATCACCAAGTGGTCCGCGAGACAGGTAGTCTATGTATTGAGGGACAAGCTAAAATTTGAATTCACCCCAGGAAAGCGGTTGGTGACGTTCTCTGGGTGTGCTGTTGTGGTGCACACAGGGCCAACTCCTGACTATTTTAAAGGAAGTTTACCCGGAAAAATATGTGCAAAACCTGTGTGCGGATTTTTTGTATTTGGTTTTGGATTCATGTCATAAATATATTTATAAATAAATATATATTTTCAAAAATAAAGAGAGCCAGCAGAGTTTGACAAGGACTAGGATAGTCAGGCTATGATGTTTGTTGCAGGTGAGAATGTGGGCAACGGAGTTTTGAACATCCTGAATTCTGTGAATAGTGGAAGAGGGGACACCAGTGAGGAGGGTGTTAGGGCTGTGCAGGTGACAGGTGAGAAAGATTTGGGCAGCTTTTGAGGTGAGGTATTGTTGGAGATTGGCAATGTGGTGGATGTGGAAAAAAGCAGTGCTGGTCATGGCAGAATGTGGGGGAGGAAGGATAACTGGAGATTTAACCGGATATCGAAGTTTTGCATGGATTTGGAGAGTTTTAAGGGCAGGTCTGGTAGGTTGAGGTTGGGACCATGGGACAATATATAGGAATAAAGAAACAGCAGTAGGTCATTCAGCCCCTCAAGCATATTCCACCATTCTATTAGACCATGGCTGATCTGTACCTCAACTCCAATCAATAATAATTAATAATCCAATATTTGGAGCCATACAACGGTCCTCAGGGATTAAGTACCAGGGGTGGGAAAAGCAGGTTAGATTCCTGGTTTTGATTTTTTTTAATTGATTGACACCCCTCTCCCCTTGCTGGAAAAGTCCTTTGATGTGGACATTGATTGAGGACAGTACCAGGTTGGTTGGTGTTTCAGGCTGAGGTGAATCAATGGCTGGGGCAATTGCTCAAGGCTGTTACACAGGAGTAATAGCCGCTAGGGGCATTCACTGTAAGTACCTGTTGAACTGTACTGCAAAACAAGAAATAAAGAATTCCTTGGTTCCATGCCCAATACAATAAGCTTGCTAAAATTCATTGCTGAAACTTAATAAATAAATCAGTTTCACTGCTGCTCTCCCCCTTGCATCCACTTCCTGCCATAAAACCCTAGTATTTGGAATGAGTTGACCTTGGCAACTGTGTAAAAAAAACGTAAAGGTTTGTCTCATTACGAATGAAATCGTTTATTCACAAAAAAAATGTGGTCCACTGGCCGCATAAGCAATATTTTGTATTTCCTTTCCAGAAATGTAACAATATTTACACAGCATCTTTTTCATGTTGGGACGACATCTCAAAGCGCTCCACACTGTTGGTTGGGCACCTAAGCTGGGAGTGGGAGCCGAGAGAGGTGGGATTGTGGATGATGGGGAGGGGAAAGATAACCCAAAGCACATTCAAAGAGTTCGGTCTTGAAATGCCTTGAAAGAGTGGAGGGAGGGAGGGAATCAGAGGGTCTCCAGAAATAGAACTCCAGAGAGCAGGGGCAAACTGGCAATGGTGAAGTAGATGCGGTGGGGGAATGAAGCAAGCTGGCGTTTGCTCTGCAAAGGGAATTCCAGGTTGGGTCACAGTGGAGAGGAATGCCAGGATGGGAGGTTGGGGAGTGGGAGCGGAATGAAGGAAAGAGGGAGCTTCTGTGAAGAAGCTACACAGCACATCACTCAGTGTCTGTCCTCGCTGCTCCCACTGAGCAAACTGAGGGCTATTCCAATTGTCTGTCCAAACATTGCCCTCAATTCTCCTTTCACTCCTCTCGTTTTCTCTCACCTTCTACCCCTCTTACGCTTTCTCAATGACTCTCCTCCCCCACTCTCGTGCACTCTCTCACAATTACTTTCTCACTCCCTCTCATTCTCTTCTCCCAAATCACTCTCAACCCCCTCTCCTCTCTTTCCCCCCTCACACTCTCAATTAGTCTCTCTCTGCTTCCTCCTCTCAATCACTCTTTCTCTCCCTCTTAGTCTCTCTCTCCTCCTTTCTCACCTGTAACTCTCTCCTCCCTCCCCCAGCCCCTCTTTCTCCACCAACCACCTCTCTCTCCCCCTCCCCACTAGCTCTCATTCCTAGTCAGCTGCGCTGGACACAATCTGCAGCAGGCAGAGCCAGCGGTTTCTGAAGACATAGTGGACAATGGGACGTGCTTGCCTTCCTGACAGACTGCAGTAACGGGAGGTGTTATTTCCACTCTCAGTGCTGCGTCCTCCGAACCTCCAACTCCATTGTCCCTTGGGACAATGTTCACCAGGGAGAGAGGGAGCAGAAGTTTGAATGCGGAAAATGGTCTTGGAATGGATCGAATCATCCACTAGGCCGGATGTGGACGGTGGACCACCAGTTGTACTCCGTTGGTCGAGGTGACACTCCTGTCATGCTGGGCAAGAGAGATGCTGACTTTTGGATTAGACATTAAGTTTAAGACCCTGCATGTTTAGCTAGATAGTAAACAACAACAAAATTACACTTGTATAGGACATGCCAAGGTGCTGGACAGTCATTGTTTCAGACGCAAGCTGGGAACAGGGAATGTGAAGGGAAATGGGGGGGGATTTAGGGTGACCGATGTGACCGTTGAAGAGGAGGGTCTTGAGGTGGGGAAAGAGGCCAGGGAGTGTGCGAGGCTGAGGGACTGCGGGATGGAGTTCCAGAGGTTTGGGGGCAGAGTCGTTGAAGGCTCACCCACCAATGGTGGGGGGGGGTGGATCGGGGGCCGTGGAGCAGAGGGGGCGGGCAGGTTGGTAGGGGGTTAGGTAGCAGAGGTAGCGCGGGACGAGGCCATGGAGGGCTTTGAATGTAAAGATCCCACAGCATTATTTGAAAAGAGAAGGGAGCTAAATTTGGTCACTTGGTCACATGGCTGTTTATGGAAGAATGCCGTGCACAAATTGGATGCCACATTTGCTTCAAATACAGTCATTCCGTTTGACAGACATTCCCTGTGAATTACTCTTGACGTTGTAGGTGCCATAATCCAATGCATGATTTATTATTAAAGGCACAATGCCTGAAATCGGAGTAACACAGAAAACACAAACTTTTACGGAAATCCATCTCTGCATTTTTATTGACCAGATATGAGTTACTTCGCATCTTAATGCGTAGCAGCCAAGCTATTACTGAAACACTGAATTTTAAACATTTATCAGATGAGTGCAATTACATTTGTGTCACAGGTATATATGGTATATGCTTGACTGAGCACCTGATGTTTGCACTATACTCAAGTTCAATGCTAATCGTTGTCCTACATCAGGCACAGGATACATCTTGGAAGTGCTAGGGTGGTTATTTGCATGGAGTGCTTTCTGAGTAGCATATGATTGATCATAATACCCAAACAGAATGACCTTTAGTCGAATCAATGTGGCCTTTAACAGTGACATTTTGGTGTTCCTAAAGGCAGTCATTTGTTGCTAGAGATCAGACGCTGATGTGTTTGAAGTTGGCACTGCTCCTAATGTGCTTCTTTTGAACTTCGCAGGCTCTTCATGTTGAATTACTAACTCTTGGAACACACCTGGGCAAATCCGTTGGCCGTTCTCTGGTTGATTTTTTTTGTGGGGGGAAACAAATCAATCAAGGTTTTACTAAGATTTCTTTTGACAACTGACGAATCGATCAATTTCTGAAGTCATTAATTCTTTAGATTAAAGTATTGAAGTATCGCGCAAAGTCAACGCTGGGGTTGTGTGCACAGTTGTAAACTCTCCTTTCAGCAGAATAACTTCATTTTGTTGAAAAACAAAGATATAAAATAAAACTCGAATTACTCCAAACTCTTGTAAAGCGGGCTCTCAATGTAAAATCCAGAATACTGTACTATACAGCATCAGTACCAACAGGCCAAGTAATGAGTGATAATTGAATGTTTATCAGCTAAATATTCTGTAAGATTCCTTCTGAACAGATATGTTAAGATATTTCAGCTGTAGCGTTCTCACATTATCCACTTAGCAATTCAAGTGCTGCAAAATATACAAGGTTTGAATGAGACAGAATAGTTGAAAAGGGATCAGGAACCCAGAAGACGATGTCAGCTGCCAAGAATGGATGTGCTCTTTAAAAGCTTCCCATAATACTGCAGATGGAAGGAGAGAGCGTTTCTCTGAAAACTGATACTATATCAACAGAACGAATGGCTTTGTTCAAGCAGGAAGTGGGAGACATAGCTCATACATACCTCTAGCATCCCAGTTCTCTTGCAGAACCTCTACAGGCGTCTCTTCCTGCCTTTGTAAAAAAAAGTTGTTCTGTTATCCCTGCAGGGAATCATATCCACACAAAACTTTAAAAAACACTTTTATTGTTAAATCTTCTGATTCCACATCCACGTACACAAATCACTAAAAACAAGCTTACAAGTACAAAAGTTATCAAAATGGCTGTTGACCTTTATCTCCAGGGGGGGCTGGAATATAAAGGAGAGGAAATGATGCTTCAACTGTATAGAACCTTAGTCAGACCACATGTGGAGAAAGGGTGTTCAGTTTGGGGCACCGCACCTCAGAGCCATCAGAATGATACCAGGGCTTAAAGAGTTCTAGCTAGGTTCCACTAGGGTCCGGCGATATATCGATATATCGCTAAAACCCGATATAATTTTCATATCGACACGCCGATATAGACATTTTAAAAATATCGATATATCGAAAAAAACGATATATCGAGGTAAAAAATCAGGATGCGAGCACACTGAACTACAAGACCCAGAATGCTCATCTCTATACACAATGCACAGACCGAGGTGCAAAGCCGCCATATTGTATTCACAGTCCTCGAATACAATATACAGGTATGCAAGGGGTGGGGGGTAAGAGAGACGGCTGTGGGGGGGGAGGGTGAGGGGGAGAGAGACTGCTGTGGGGGGGTGAGGGGGAGAGAGACAGCTGGGGGGAGGGGAGAGAGACGGCTGGGGGGAGAGGGGGAGAGAGACGGTTGGGGGGAGGGGAGAGAGACGGCTGGGGGGAGAGGGGGAGAGAGACGGCTGGGGGTAGGGGGAGAGATACGGCTGGGGGGGGAGAGGGGGAGAGAGATGGCTGGGTGGTGGGAGAGGGGGAGAGAGACGGCTGGGGGGAGGGGGAGAGAGACGGCTGGGATGGGGAGAGAGATGGTTGGGGGGCGAGTAGAGGGGGAGAGAGATGGCTGGGGGGAGGGGGAGAGAGATGACTGGGGGGAGGGGGAGAGAGACAGTTGGGGGGAGAAAGACGGCTGGGGGGAGGAGGGAGTGAGAGACGGCGGGGGGGCGATGGAGAAAGAGATGGCTGGGGGGTGGTGGGGGAGAGAGACGACGGGGGTGGGTGGTGCGAGAGAGGGACGGCGGTGGGGGGGGAGGAGAGACGGGGTGGATGTGATAATATACGGATAGATAGAGATGGGGGGGATGTGAGAGAGGAGAGAGGGAGAGAGAGACACAGAGACACACAGACAGAAAAACACAGAGATGGAGAGAGTGAGAGACACAGAGAGAGAAAGATATTTACCTCCTGAGAAGATAGGCCCCGAATGCGCGCGCATGCGCAGTACGAAAAATCCGAAAATCTCGATATTTCGGTATATCTCGATATGAGCCCATCGATATATTTAATTGGAAAATTTCCATATCGACGGACCCTAGGTTTCACTGACACCCCTCATCGAACGTATCGACTTCAAGAACTTCACACTCGTTTTCAAATCCCTTCGTTCCCTGGCACCTCCCTACATCTCTGACCTCCTCACTCCCCAATATACCACCTGGCATCTCTGCTCGACTGGTACAGGTCTTTTGCTCAGCCCTCATGCCCTCTGCTCCTCGTTTCCTGGAGGTTGCACCCTGAATCAGAAAATGACCCTGGAGGCCTTCAGCCACTATGCTTTTGACCTCTGAAACACCCTCCGTCAATCCCTCCACCTTGCCCCCTCTCCCATTTTCGAGTCCTGCCTGAAAACGTTCCTTTTCGACTGTGCTTATGGTCACCTACCCACCCTGGCTCGGAGTCAGACTCCACCAATGTTATGGGCTCGTAACCCTGCGTGGAGGGCTCTATATAAGTGTAAATTGTTGTTGTTAAACTTATAAAGGGATTCGATAGAGCAGATACAGAGAAACTATTTCCTCTGGTGGGGCAATCAGGAACAAGGGTGGGGGCTCAATCTTCAAATTGCGAGATACACTTAGTCCTCGCTTAACGTCGCAGTTGTGTTCATGAAACGTGCAATTTTAAGCTAAACAATGTTAAGCGAACCAGCGCAAGAATACCGGACATTCAGCGTCTATGTATGCCTACGCTACCCAAAGTAGTTTGGTTGCACCCGCGCGAATGACGTAATAACAAACGTCGCAACGTTAAATTAATTTACGTTCTCTTATGTATCAGCAACGTAATAATGAAACAACATTGACCGAGAGACGTTAAGCGAGGTCTACCTGTATTGCGATATCAAGTTGTGATATAAGCTCATCCAAAACCCAACAAAGGCCAACATAGTCCAAAATCTGACTAGCTGAGGTATCAATAGAACTGGTGTCTGGACAAATGGACGTTAATCTTGTTTGTAAAGAAAATTGAACCTTTTAATAGTGAAAATAATAATAATAATCATTGTATTTGACATAGTGTCTTATCATGTCGTTAAACCATCTCACAGAATAAATTGTAAAGTGGATTGACTGTGCATTTTGTGGGCAAAATTATCCATGAAACCTCCAGATATAAGCTTTATCATCAAACCACATCATCAAAGGTTTCAGAAAACAAAACTTACTTTGGAGCTTCTCTGCTACACTCACTATTATAGCAGATTATTCGATATGTGCTTCTGATGAGCATTCACTCCACTCCACTCCACTTAATGAGCATTCACTCCACTTAATGAGCATAGCAGAATAGCGCCCACCTCCCTTGGTATTTAATGTACAATTTTAAACCTGTAGTTTACTCTGTTCTGAGTTTAAATGCAAAGACCCAAATTCCATTCAAACTTAGCCTGAAAGACCATTTGGTCTCAAATTTAAGATGGTGTAAAATTGTAAACGATTCTTAAAATCCGTCTTCATTTGAAAGCTATCTAATTTGGAAGCCAGTTCCTTTTTAAGAACTAGCAAACAACCTCCCAAATAATAATAATAATAAATGTTGTATTGTATATACATGTAGTCACATCACATTGAAACATCTGAAAGCTCTTCATAGGTTTTACTATTGAGTGTAGGGACTGTATTTTTAGATGAATATGATAGCAATTTACGCAAAACAATGTCCCACCAACACTCTTGAAGTCAATAACTAGTTGATTCTGGTGTAATGTTGGCCAGGACACTGGAATAAATTTTCTTCTCTTTTTGAATAGTGCACGAAATCGTGATATCCACCTGAACATGAAAATGGGACCTCGGTTTAAATTCTCACCTGAGGAATGGTACCTCTAACAATGCACTGCTCTCCCAGCATCGCATTGGAGTGTCAAATTAACATCGAGTTGAATCAGTGACAAAAATTCTGCACTATCTTACATTTTAACATAAATACGATTACAGCTAAGACCATGTGCAATTTCAGGCCAATAATTATCAGTGGTTGTTTGGTTTTTCAGTGTGGAAAAATATTTCAGGAATTCAGGAACAGCTTAAAGAAATATGAGAGCTCCCTGACAGCTCCAGAAGTATCTCCGACGTGCGCAAACTGGCAAGGTACCACATTTAATTGTAGATGTGGACTATGTTTTCTGGTCACTGCTAGGAAGAGAAAATACATTTTTAAAAAGTTTAAAATGTGAGTTTCATGTACAGACATTATACTGCATAACCCTACCATTAAATTTTTTCACCAGTCTGAGCTGAAGGTTTCATTATATCCTTGAGACTTGAAATGTTTTGGCGATGTGTTTCGGCACTGTAGAAAATGCAAGTATTATTATGCCTTTAACTTCTGTAACCCAACACAATATTCTCATAGGGTGTGCAGTCCACTGTGCTGCTGGTAGTTGGTGTAAAACTCGATGAGCTTCTCAGGGATCCTTGGAGTCACAATTTTAAGTGACTGAACAAAATGCCTTTCCATAATACTCCTGGCCTTGAGATCTTCCTGGAGAGCCAAAAGGGCAGCTTCTCTGCAAAGGGCAATGATCTGAAAGGGAACAACAAGAAATACAGAAATTGTTAAAGGGGAAACAATTGCTCAGGATCTCTCACAAGAAGCTCTGTTAGGGGTTCTTAGACAATGCCCCTCATGAAGAGCTCCATATAAATGTAAGTTGTTGGTTAACTGGACTGGAAGGATTTGAGGCCACCTATATTGCCTGAATGACATTTATAAACAGCAAATCAGTATTGAGGCAGCCTTGGATTGTTTGTGATTTTGAAGTGAACAACTTTTCGGGAAGCTGAGTTGAGAATCCTTCTTGTTAATTCCTTTGGCCACAATAGTTATCCTTTCATTGTCTTCAAACTAAAGCAGCACCAAGCTTTCAGTGACAAAATCAGAGGATGTGGCTTTAAGACTTTGAGGATACAAACCCTGAAATCTGCCTCTAAACCCTGCCAGCTATTGGCATTGGAACCAGATGACCGCCAGTTGCATTTCAGAGACAGATCACTACTGTGGAAGCCTTCTTACAATGAAAGAGACATTGTGATAGGATGGGTGGGTGGGTGGGGAGGTGGTGTTGGAGGGTGGGAGGAGGTTGGAGGGAGAATGAACAAGAAGTTGTATTCAATGCGCCTTGTGTCTGGAATAACCATAAAAGGCTGCTGGAACGTACTTGCACAACCATTACACATATTTCTTAAACGCCTGTTCTTTTATTAGCTTTTGTGGAGCCTGCCCTTCGGTCGCTTTCTAGAGGTTGTAATGTTGCGTGAGTGAGATTAAAAAAAACGTACAAGGTTTTGGATCATTTCATCTGGTTCTAAGAGTCAGCAAGAGCTTGTTGGAAGCTGCTTGTGTACTGTACATCAGTTGACTGCAAACATTATTTGCTTCTCTCACCCACCCACACACACACTCCCCCAAAAATTCCAGTAGAGCATTCAGCATGATTCTCAATGGGGGAGAATGAAAGTTCGCAGCAATGAGATTCTTTCGGAAGAACACCATTTGTGCCACAGTGCCTGGATTATTCTTTCAAGCAGTCCAACTGAGTGTTCCGTTTTGTATCCGCCAGTTACTAAAAACACTGGAATGCCATGGAGACCGAGCTAAATTGTTCTATAATGAAGAAGTCAATTCAAACGCAGCTTCCACTCATCAGGAGTGCACAAGGCGATAAGTGTTCATCTTAAGTGACCCACGCCCGCCAAAGGTGCAATTTCAGAAAACACAGATCCATTTCACAGTGCGTTCCTCAGCTAAAGCCTAAATATACATCTCGTTCACATCCCCTCATTTTAATCTGTTTTATTGTCCTCTTGGTTAAGTTTCCTTGACCACACTTCAATGCCTAACCTCAAACGTGCATTGCAAAGATTGTAGTCATATCCTTTAGACTGTGGAAAGCAGTGTGAATCCATGCTAGGACGGATTGCAAGTGATGCCACGTGGTTCTGTGAAAGTACAGATCCTATGGATGGCCGGGCAGAGCGATTGCAATCCAGTAACATCCAGATCTTGCTGAGTCACAAGAGTTTGGGAGAATATGGAAAAATGCTTCACCAACAGAAGGAAAGATCTGTGAGTCAGTCATGCTTAGCTGGACCTAGACACCCTCCCAGCAGTTGATGACAGATCAGTGCTGACAGGCTTGAGACTGGGTGTCTTTTCGTTCCTTACTCCAATTTTTTGGCCCTTAGTTTGCTCTCCTCATGGTGTTGATACCTGACACACATGTAAGGCCAGTCAGTGAGGGTTTGAAGACTATTCAACACACTCTAGGTGAGGTGGAAAGGTACGGGGTGGGGAGAGGATGATGCAGCCACGTGGATGTTTTTGATTTTTGAGGTGAACAAGTCTAATACCTCTTCACACCTGGCGTCTGATGTGAGGATAGAGGGAGCTTTGTACAGAGGGTCCATGGAGGAGGTGATGCAAACAGCATCTTTGGACTGTTGTTTGCCTCCAAGATGACTTTGGAATAAAGGGAGAGGCAGTAGGTGCAGAAGTCATCGCACCACAGATAGTCACCTGCTGCCTCAAATCATGAGGCCAGATTTTTGCCATTGAATTCAAGCATCCGGGTTTGTGGTTTGAATGAGCGGAGATGTCTGTTGTAGCAAGGGGAGCGTGTGACTTTGGAAACCACTCTGGATTTTGGGGGAGCCAGAGAATTGAGGGTGGTGGAGAGATGGTTATTCAGTAAAAACAACAAAATTACATATGTATACCGCCTTTCACATCAGGAGGATATCTTATGACTGCATCAGGATTGTTGTGGGTGGAAGGCCAAAAGGAGAGGAGGTCCAAGGAAGAGAGAGCATTTGTGAGGGACTGAATGGGTAGCTTTTTCCAGGGATGATAAAAAATGGTGGAGGGCTTGGAAGAGGGGAGGGGGATGTGGAAGCAAAGTGAGATGAGTGAGTGGTCCAAGATGGCCTTGTCCATGATAGACAGGTCAGAGATGTCAAGGCTATGTATGATTATGAGGTTGATCGAGTGGCCACGGTTGAGTTGGCGAGTTGATGTGGAGAGTGAGGTTTAGGGAGGAGAAGAGGGCAGTGAAATTCGAGGAGGTGGTGCAAGGGGAGTTTGGATGGAGGTGAAGAAGATGTGAAGTAAAGAGATTTCAGGATGGAATTCCAGGGAGCGGGGGCAGAAAGGCTGAAAGCCTGACTGCCAATGATGGGGTGACAGGTAGAAGAATATGAAGCAGGCTAGTGCCTGCTGAGGGGAGAGAGAGGACCGGTTGGTAGAACTACTCAAAGAGTTTCACAAGATTTACGGTAAAGTGGAGGGACTGTGCATTTTGTTGGCAACTGCAGTGACGATTTTCGCACAAACAGCCATGAAGTGAATGACCACTTTTATCTGGGGGATTGTTGGTGAGTTTTGATCCTTTAAGATTCCGTAACAAAATCTCAAGTCAACCCATATGTTTAACCACCCTAGCATAAGCCATGTTGAAATACTGCACATATAGGAGAGGTCACAGTCAATGATTTAACTCTATATTAGCAAGCAGCACAACTACTCACTACGTGATGTTCACAGGCAGAAAACAGTTCATGCTAAATGAATGCCTGTTTTGTTTTCATAAGAGTCACAGAATGCCTACAGCACAGAAGGAGGCCATTCGGTCCAGTGGGTCTATGCTGCTGCTATTATAGTTCCCCCAATGGAGCTATCTGCTCAAACCTGTTCTCTCACTCTCTTCTATATTGTTTTAAGTTTATTTTTCCTTGAATATTTATACTCTTTATACAAATATGGTGAAACGGTAAATCCTACTTATTTATACAGTTATGGTGAAATCTAATACTAAACGTGTATAAGTTTTGTTTTGTATTCGTACTTCTTACATAACTTGTGCCATGCTCTGCTAGAAAATACATTCTGCTTGTGGTTCTGTTATTCTTTTATATCAAGTACTGGCAGAACCACTTTGTTATTGCCAGTATGCCCTTAGAGGAATAATTCATTGTTCTTTTGTTCAATGTGGGACATTGCTATGCACAAACTGACTGCCGCATTCGCCTCCAAATACACAGTCATCCAACTGGCATTTCATATTGAAGTTTTCACATCAGGATGATGTCTGAAAGCACTCCTGACAAAGGGTCGTGGATCCGAAACGTTGACTCACTTTTCCTTTCTCTATAGATGCTGCCTGATCTGCTGAATGTTCCCAGCTATTTCTGTTTTTGCTTCAGTGATATACTGGGAAGTCCTCGTGACTGTATTTTGTGGGTAATTGCAGTTGACAATTTGAGCACTGCAAAGTCCCTCCAAAAATATTTTTTTTATCTGAGGAAATTGCTAGTCCCTGATTATCCAGTGCCTTGGGAGGTCCTCCCGAGTTGATAGCCGCTACACAAATGTAATTTTGTATTTGTATATATAGTATGTCCTGTGAAGCACTTTGGGACATTGTCACAATTTGAAAGGTGCCATATCAAATGTAAAGATTATTATCCCAGTTCTGACGAAGGGTTGTGGACCCACAACGTAGACCCACTTTCCTTTCTCCATAGTCACTGCCTAACCTGCTGAGTGTTCCCAGCGACTTCTGTTTTTGTCTCAATTTAACACCTCACCTCTGATAATGCAACATCCTCAGCACTGCATTGGAGTGTTAAGAACCATGTGAATTCACTGCCCCGATGTGGGGCTTGAACCCACAACCTTCTGACTCAGAGGTGAACCAGGCTGACACCTGTACAGACCAAAACAAGCCATTCAGTTCATTCAAGTAGTCCATCCAATATCCATACCTCACATGGGCCTGCACACTTCCTAATTCCTTCTCCACCCCTCCACATACTTTTCTATTCCCATCTTCCTCCTGTGTGCATTTGTTAATCCCGCACTTCCTTCCCTCATTCTGTCAAGAAGACATTCAGTAACACTAAGTTACGGTTACAGAGCCATCGGCAGGACAGTATCTTGCCCAAGTAAGAACAACAACTTGAATTTATTTGTGAGAGTCCTGTAGCTCAGTGGTTAGAACATTTGCCTTACAAGTGAGAGAGCTGGGTTCAAGTCCAGGTAGTTGAAATCTTGGCCAAGTTTCCTTTCTCCACATGCCTAATAATAATCCCTCAAAAAGAACAATAAGAAATTGGTCAGTTCAATCCACGACTGTTCATGGGACACAGCTGTGCGCAATTGGCTGCCATAATTCACCCACATATATACAGTCAATTCATTTTATAGTATATTCTGCGAAGCGCTTTGAGACATCTAGAAGATGTGAAAAGCACTATATCAAATATAAGGATTATTATTATTATTATACTATATAGTGCCCCTTATGTAGTGTCCCAAAGCATGAATCAGAGCTGAGGGGACTCCAGCTCTGATTCATCCAGATACAGTTGAAAAGGAAGTTCTTCAAGCATGACCTTAAAATGGGGAACGATGAGGGCAAGGTGGAGGGATTGTTCCAGAGTTTCAGGGCGTAGTGGCTGAAAGTGCAGCCACCAAAAGTATAATGGAGAGCATGAGGGACAAGCAGGATGCCGGTAATCACACTGACATCTACTAGTGCTGGTTATATTGGCCCTAGAAGAGTTCTTAAGCAAATGAAAACTATAGCCGTCCATTCCTGAAAGCCCTGGTTCTAATTTTCTGAAGGAAATTAAATCATGTATAAATCAACTGTCAGGCTCAAGCCCAGCCAGGGGTGAAATGTTTCATCCACTGAAGGAAAGGAGGAAGTCTCTGTTATAGCAAGGAGAAGCCAAGAGAAATAAAGCTTTGCTCAGCCCACAGATGAAAGCCATTTGAGATAATCAAAGGTACAGCAAATGGGATAAAAATGGACCACATACCAGCAGAACCATTCAGATCCAGGCTATAGCTGCTGAGAAAAGGAAAAGTGTTTTGAACTCTGGGGCATTCAAATTGAGATGCACTGAAAATGTGCCTATCTGGCCTCATGTCTGCTGTTTTGTAGGTTGCCTGGCAGCACAATATACAACATATGCAGCATGCGTGGCAGACTATGCATGTAAGCAACACATGTAACAGACAACACATGTTAAGCAACACAATATGCAATAGACATCACGTAACAGACCGTGTGTATTAAGCAACAACAACAACTTGTATTTATATAGCACCCCTCATGCACAGTAGCATCTCAGAGTGCTTGACAGTGGCAGAGCATGACACCAAGCTGTATGGTGACTGTAGGCATGGTCAAAGAGGAAGGTATTCAGGCGTGACCTGAGGATAGGGAAAGAGACAAGGTGGAGGGAGAGAGGAAGAGTGTTCCACAGCTTCCGGGTGTAGTGGCTCGAAGCTGGCCCCAATGGGGGAATGGAGAGCACGAGGGACATGCTGGTGGCTAGAGCCAGTTGAGTGGACGTGCAGTGGGTTGGGGAGAAAGCTGGTCGGAAAGGTAGGGAGGTGGCAGGCCACGAAGGGATTTGAAGATGAATGTGAAGATTACGGACAAGTGAGAAGTTATCTCATGCTGCAGTTCATATTACGTTAGATTTTGAATTAGAACTGAACTTGCTCATTACGAATGAACCTTAGTGAGGATTTCAGGCTTGGTAAATCCCGCAAACTTATCAGCAACTGTGAAAGAAGTTGGTGAAATGTTTCCAGAATTGTAACATCATTATCTGACCACATTGATTATACTGTACATACTGGAAGTTATTGCAGTTGGATTAGGTCCAACTATGATCAAATGTTCTGCTTTTGTTTTATAAACTCAGGTTAACTCTTTGGACTGGTGTAGCAGTTTGCAGAGAGAACCATTATGTTATCTCTACACTTTTCTAATTGTGGTTAATGGGTAGAATTGTCAGTGGAATTCAACTGGCTCAGAATTCCTCCACAAAGATCACTTCCGTGACATGCGCCATTTCCTGACTAACTGCACTAATAGAAATAATTACATTGGGCTGAGATAACAAATACAAAGTGCCTTTCTTAAAGGATGAGAAGGATACCGAGTGAAACAAGTCATCCCAAATAGATGTGGATCCAGCCTTCTTTTTAAACACTTTAACTGGCTTTCTTTTTCAGTGAGGATTGTGAAGGTTCTCTTTGAGCGAGTTTACCGACCATAGTGTTGAGCACGCATCGTTCAATGCTTGTTTCTACATTTGCCGAACCTTATGCTAATAGGAAAAGTGTATGATGGGCGGGGGAGGTACCATTTATAAGTACATTATAAGCCAAGCGGGGGCAAGGCACGTTCAAAGAGAAGGGTCTTGAGGCAGGATTTGAAGGAGGCTAGTGAGGGGGTGAGGCAGAGGGATTGCGAGATGGAATTCCAAAGATTGGGGGCAGAGTGGTTGAAGGCTCGCCCACTGATAGTGAAGTGGGTAGGTCGGACGACGTGGAGCAGGCCAAAGCCCACTGAGCGGAGGGAATGGGCTGGTTTGTAGGGGGTTAAGGAGGTCTCAGAAGTAGGGTGGGCCATGGAGGGACAAAACACACAAAGTAACCCCACTTTGCTGCATATTCGGTGAAGAGCTTAGGGACATACTCCTGACATGAAAGGCGCCATATCAAATGTAACGGTTATAATTATTATTTAGATTTAGAGAAGGATGTTGTAACTAAACCACTTTAGGTAAGATGTACATTCGTCCATTGAAAATAAGTAAATAATTATAGAATGACTTAGATAACAAGGAAACTGATATGACCATAAATGTTATTTATTATAAAAAGTCAATCCTGTTCAAAATGCTTTGTGCATCTCAATCTGGCTTGGTTCTCATTTTATTTATTGTCATTGGACTATCAGGTTTTGAACCTATAATCAGTTTTTTGCCAAGTCAGAGGCCTGAAACTGTACATGATTCTAGACTGAAAGACCATTTTGACTTAACGTTTCAATCTTTAAATTGTGGAAAATACTTTGAAGCTGATTCTTTTCAAGGTCAGTGGAAAAATAGCTTCCAAATGAATTAAAAATATTTTTGTCAAGATTCTATTCTGTTTCTGTACGAATTTATTGTACATTCTCTGTTTTTCAAAATGTGTGTAAAAGGTGTCCACTGCCACTCACTGAATTTTTTTGCCATGAAAAATGCTGCTGTTGTTGTCTTTAGACTTAATATGTCCTCTGTCTAGGATGTGTTCAGTGATATGGGGCTCATGTATAGATTTGATGCGCACTTTGTGTGTGTATGTGACCTGCCTCTATGACCATACCTTCGGCCTCACTCCTACCCATAACGTCGACCGTCCTACCACCCCCACTTCTCTTCTACCCTCCTACCATCTTAATTCCAGTCCCAGCCCAGGTGCAAAACTTTAACTGTCCAGTGTCTTGTGGCATCCTTACAATGTGAAAGGTTCTATATAAATGTAATTTGTTTGTTGTTGTGGTTGCCTATTCTTCTGATTGAACTTGCCTTCACCCAAACCTCTGGAACTCCAGCCTCAAGCCTTCTGCCTTGCTCCCTTCTTTGCCAGTCGAACAGGGAAGTCTTCACAGTTAAAGACTTCCCTCTTTGACTGTGCTTACGGTCACCTGCCCTTTCTCCCTGGGTTTGTGTCAAACTATACCATTGTTCAACCTTACCCCACATCAAGAGGGCTGTACAAACACAAGTTGTTGTTCTTGTCTCTCAGGATCATTTTTCCTGTATAAATAACTAACATATTGAGACACTTTGCCAAATTCTGTGAGAATCTCACTTGAATCTGTCAAACATGCTATATGTAGTACAGTAAAAGTAAAAGCCTGTTTATCCGGCACGCTCGGGACCTGGTCAATGCCGGTTAAATGGCATGCCGAATACTCGGGCAGCAAGTTGCTGAAAAGCCAACACAAAAGAAAAACTTATTTTTAAACATACCATATTAATAAGACTAAATAATAACAGAATATTGTATGGATAATAATAATAAACAATAATAATAATAATCCTTGCATTTGATATAGCGCTTTTCACATCTTAACGACGTCCCAAAGCGCTTTACAGAATACACTGTAAAGTGAATTGACTGTATATATATTTGTGGGCAAATCGCGGTAGCCAATTGCACACAGCAGTGTCCCACTAACAGTCGTGGACTGAAATTACCAATTTTATTATTGTGGTTTTTTTTGGAGGGATTATTATTAGGCGTGTAGAGTAAGGAAACTTGCCCAAGGTTGCGTCCTGACCTGCCTGGATTTGAACACAGGTCTCCCCAGCTTGTTCTCCCCAGCTTACAAGACAAGTGCTCTAATCACTGAGCCACAGGAGCTCCTGGATACTTACCAATACAGCAATAAATATCGATTACAGTCTATAAATACAGCACACAATCACAAAGCAAACTTCTACAATGGCGGATGGTAGTCTCTTAAAGTGGTACTGTAGGTTTTTCCTTTTTCTTTCTCTCCCTCTTTCTCTTTCATACACACTCAGTCAGTCTGGCATCTCTGTTTGTGGGACACTGCTGTGTGCAATTGGCTGCCGTGTTTCGCCCACAAATATACGGTCAATTCATTTTACAGTATATTCTGTGAACTACTTTGAGATGTCTAGAATACGTGAAAAGAGTCATATCAAATGCAAGGATTATTATTATTATTAGAAAACAGAGATAGAGGCTTGAATGAAGAAATTCTGTGGCCCATTTGATCTCATCCTTCCAGAATACTGAACCTATCATCCACCTATTACAGGTGCTTTTTAAAAACGAAATGACCTCAATCAAACTTCCTGGTAACTTGTCCCAGTCGTTAATTATTCTCTAGGTAAAGAAGTTCTTCATGGTTTTTGTCCTGAAATTGTTTGCTACCTGAAACCCACATTTTTCTTTCTGTTGCTGTGGTGCATTATAAAATATTGTTCCAAGATCACTGTTTCAATCCTATTTAAAATATGATATACTAAAATCCTAGACATCTCTTTTTTAGACTGAAGAAATCATTTTTCATAGCTCATTTCCTTATCCCTGTTGCTCTCCTCTGCATTGAAACTGGAGTCTCCCTTATTGTGACCAGAACTGTATGAAGTACTCTATGCACTTAAGAGCACTAGTATACCTTGCATACAGCTTGAATATGTCTGAAAATCTGAACTCAACTGATTTGGCAATGTAGTTCAGCATCCTGTTTATCCTGTTTATTGCTACCTCACACTGTTTTGACACGGTGAGTCAATAAACACCCCTAGACTTTATTCAGCTTCCCATGACAAGAAGCCTAGAAATGTTTCCAGAACAGCAGCTTCAGCAAAGGGGAATGTGGAAGATTCCAAATGAGAACATTCCCTTAAGAATGTAAGGAACACATTGAAGGAATATTGCAGTTGTTACTCGATGTGTGTTTGTATTTAGTTTAATTGGCTAGGGTTAACAGTATAGTTTTGTACCTTCATTATCTTGGGATTAATGTGCAATTTATGTATTGAAAGCCAACAAAACCATAATAACATTTATATAGGGATTCACGTAGGGAGGATGTCCTAGTTAGAGACTGACTCTCAATAGATCACTAGCACTAAACAAATAATTCTTACATTCGATATATTGCCCAATCATTTTGTCAAAGGATTTGTCCAAAGCACTTGATAGGATTTTACTGTATAATATAATGCTTGTGTATCTGCAAGAGAACAAGGCAGCCAATTTGCGCACAGTATCTCATAAACAGCCAAGAAGACGATGATTGATTTTGTGGGGTGAGAATTGCTGGAGAAACTACCTTCTCTTTGAATCGTGTCATGGGACGCTTAAAGTCCACCAGAACAAGCAGAAACATCCTTCCGACACTGCATTGGGAGTGTCAGCCTAAGCTATCAGCTCAAAGTCTTTTGTTGGGGCTTGAACCCCCAACCCACTGACTTAAGAGTGAGAGTGCTACAAAGTAAGCCACGCTGACAGCTCAATGATTAGCTAGTGAAACAATCATTGAATTCAACCCCCCATACCCCAAATTTCAGAAGCAGATTTCTTTCAGCTGTACTTTCAATGTTCACATCTTGTCGCATGATTGACAGCAGTCTTCCTCCCTTTCTCCCCCCTTCACTTTATACTTTATTTGACACTTTACAGACAAGGTCACTTTTTTTTGCCTTAAACTACATTCATATCTTCATCAGCAGATATGGTAGTATTGAACATCAATTGCTTTCCAATTCACTGAGAATAAGCCCCATAACTGATCTTCATGAATAAACACATCTTGAAATGCACCTCAGAATACATATACCATATAGTGATATTACAGCAGCTGATATTTCTTTCACGAAATGTATTAGATTAGATTTCACAATGTATTCAACTCAGGTAAAACAAAGGCAAGAAACAATTCTGCTTTAGATTGGAAATAATGTTCATGTCTGCAATCTTCAGACAATAACCCAGTACGTCCTTTATTTTAACATCTAAAGCAACACCTGGGAGCCAGTATTTCCTTTTGTACATAATGCTGTTGAGGCAAACAGTCTGCAGATGAGGGCATGTTTGTCCTCACCCATTGTGCCTGCAAACGAAAGCAGCACATTGCCATGGGTCTGCAGAGTTGTTATTTATGAAACATGCCCGCACTGGAGTAATCCACAGGCTCTCACTATATCACCTTTTCTGCTTCATTGTCTATAAACGTAAACACGATGTGTCAAATGGCCTCGGACGGACAAGAAAAAAAATCCACCCGCTCTACTGACTCCACCCGTGGTGTCTCTTGACTTGCTTGCCTGAAGGGAGGTGGCGTGTTGAAGAGATTTACCAATAAATGTCTCAGCCTATTCAGGTATTCACAGTGATGCAGTCAAGGGGGCAGGGAGGTCTTCTTGGATTAGGGCTCAACAATAGGCCCCAGACTTGCTTTCACCACCATCAAGCCCTCCCTTATTTCAAATAAACTGCAGTGTTTATTCAGCTTTAGCTTCATAGCACCGCAAGGCGCTCAGGGGAGGAGAGGGCTGACATGCGGGCACAGAGAGCGAGAGAGAGAGAGGAGAGAGAACATTTGTTTTGCATTCCGAGCGTCAAAATGAATGATTAAATAAATGCTGATTAAAGTCAGAGCATTTACACCCTTTACTCTCACCAGTACACCATATTTTGAAACATAATATCGCTGTAAAAGGGAAATTCCCCAGCCCCTCAATCCCTTCCCTCAACCTCTGCCTCAAGATGCCTTTTCTTTGCTGGAGTATGATTTCAAGGGCCCTAACGATTCTGGTATCCCGTCCAAATGGTCATTCCTGACCTGTGATTATTGGCCAAGGTATTCAGTGTGTGTGCGTATCTGTGCATGTGTGTAAGTTTCACAGCCAAGCTCAATCCTGTGTCCACACTCCCTCACACTAATGGAGCACATCCCCAGTGGCTAGGAAGACTATGACAATAACAGCAAATTACACTTGTATAGTGGCCTTCACGTTGCCCTTCATGTCAGAAAGACTAAGCCTACTCCACTCCCTTTCCATCAGCTATCACAATGGAATCCCAACTTCTATTAAGGCTAGGCTCAAAAGGTTTTGGGACCAGCCAAACCATTTAATGAAAGCTGAAATTACTACACACACCCACCCACACACAGCCCTACCCAACCCCATACACACACACCCTACCCACCCCCATACACTCACACACACCCATACACACTCAAACAAATACTACTGTGAAGTGCTTTGAGAAGTCTCGAAGACATAAACTGGCGCCATAGTAAATGCAAGGATTATTATTATACTGTATATTACTTGAATCTGAGATATCTTGACTATGACCATAGATAGGAATGGTGGATGAATATTTTTTCAGTGACATTGAATGAAGCACCCCACGTCCCCGATTTCCACATGAGGTATATTGTGTTTCTGACTCCAAATTTGCCTCGTCTTGAGTTCCGTAACAAACTGAACAAGAACATTCTGAAACAGATACACTCATCAGAGAAACATAGCCATTAATCAAACAACCTTCATCGGGACTGTCAGCATCAGCAATTGTTGTGATTTAACTTTTTGTCCAGTTTAAGGCTGGAACAATCCCAGTATTTACTTGTTGGAGTGGGTGGGGAGGGAAATAGGGTGAGGGAGTTAATCTTTTGACTCTCTCGACATCTTTTGGAATTCTGAAAGGCGCAGATAAATCATCTAAGTCACCACAGACCAAAGACTGAACCATGGATCTTTAAGAGCAGTGGCATCATCTGAAGGACAGCCACTCCAAAATCCCCCGGACACTCTCAGGTACCAAGTGGGAAGAATCCCTGCTATGACGGGAGAATCTGGGTCATCTTTGGGGCTGATATGGCTTCAAAGAGCCATTGCCTCTGAAAAGAACATTGGAATTAAATGGAATTGGCAGAAAGGATGGCAGAAATGTAGTGCTGAGATGGGAAGCCCAAAGGTGTCAGATCAGCAGGGGAGAAAGAGGGAGAGGGGGAGAGGGGAGAATACTGCCTTGAGATCAGAGCGGGTTTGTATCTTACCTGAAAAAACAACCAGAATCACCACTGGCTGATGATCAAAGCTAAACGTCTGCTTGTCAAAGTTCCAAAATATCCTTCTGTGGCTTTAATTGTTCTGCAACTGATTGCAAACTATTCTTCCTACCTTAAGCAGGGGATATAACATGCAAATGGAGGCCCATCTAGACCGTGCTGCTTACCTGCCACATCTTACAAATGTCGGAAGTTCCACCATGTAAACAGTATAAGATTTGATCTATTATAATTATTTGCAGTAAGGGAACGAGAGCCATTATCAGTGTCTTAACCTTTATCAGCCCTTCAGTAAACCATTTACCGTATATCTTTCTCACACATTTGATGTGGAGTGCAAGGTTGTTCTGAAGTACAACCTTACACTTAACTATTAAATTGTAACATGATCCAGTGCTACAAATGCCCATTGGTTTATGACGAGGTATGCAATGTTATTTAATCCAAAACACAATGTAGATTCACTCAATCCTTTAATTTCAACTTTATAAATCAATCTCTTTCAAAATCTGCCCATTCATTTTCGCAGAATTCTTTTATCATTGCTCAATTGTAACTTAGGTCCTCAAAGCAATATCCAGTAAAAGTCTGTTTATCCGGCACCCTCGGGACCTGGCCAATGCCGGTTAAAGTGCGTGCCGGATATTCGGCCAAAAACTAAATTTTTTAAAAAATATGTTTAAAACAAAAAGTAATGCATTTTTCTGGATAAATTCTGGTTAATCGAATGCAGACTTTTTTTTGCGATGCCAGTTATACGGAAGTTACAATTAATCCATTGCCGGATAAATGGGCTTTTACTGTATAACATTTTCCTTTTAGTTTTTTCTTTTTTTTCCAATGTCTCTCTTTTTTTTGTCACCTTATTATCTCCATTGCCAATTATAGCATCAGAACCCCGTTTTTCAAAGGCTTTCCTTCTAATTTCGTAACTTTTATGCCAACTACAATCTGGTCATGCATCATTTTGTCTCCCAGTTTTCCGTAGTTGCAATTATTGCTTAGGAATCTCTGCAACATTCAGGACAAATTGAATTCTATGGGTCCCTGCTTTCTTGTTCCACACTTAAATTGGTCAATCATCACATTATTTTTTCCACAACATCCTTCCACCATAATATTCATCATCTCATTCACTGGCATGTCCACCTCTCTTTCTAGGGTTGCAAAATATTTCCTAGCCTTCCTCGCCTGCTACATTAAAAAATATCGTAGACTGCTGTTCTGCTGTTCCTGTGGCAGTTTAATTATGTTATTTTGAGTCCAAAGTTTTTAAAGTCTCTTTCAAACCAATTGCGCCTTAAACTTCCAAGCAGCTTCAGTGATCTTGGCATCTGCACATACCTTGATAAAACATTTAATTCTGTTTCTCTCTGCATTTAATAATAATAATCCTTGCATTTGATATAGTGCTTTTCACATCTTCTAGATATCTCAAAGCGCTTCACAGAATATACTATAAAGTGAATTGACTGTATATTTGTGGCGAAACGCGACAACCAATTGCACACCGTGTATCCCACAAAGAGTCATGGATTGAAATGACCAATTTATTATTGGTTTTTAGGGGATTATTATCAAGCGTGTGGAGTAAGGAAACTTATCCACGGTTTCACTCTGCTTGGAATTGAACCCAAGTCTCTCTCTTGAGCAAGGCAAGTTCTCTGCCCACTGAGCTACAAGACTCCACATTTTGCTTTTGAATCCTTATTCCCTCTCTCACTTTCACTCAGTTTTCGCATCTGACATCATGTAATGTTATTTAATCCAAAACACAATATAGATTCACTCAGTCTTTTAATTCCAACTTTACAAATCAATCTCTTTCAAATCTGCCCAGTCATTCTCCCAGAATCCTTTTATCCTTGCATCATCCATATTGAATTGCCACTTAGGTCCTTAAAGCAATATGCAGCAAGATATAGTTGGGGCAACTATCATCCTCTTCAAACTTATCCCATCTCCTGATGACGTCTTTAGATTCTCCAAAATAAACGCATTCCTCTTTTGATATATCCTTTGATATACAAATAACCATCGTTTTAGCGTTTGTCCGAAAATCAAAACAAATAAGTGAATCAACCAATGTAGCTAACTCTCCAAGTAAAACTAGAGTCAATAAGAGTGCTGACTGCCAAGACGGTCATATCTGTTTACAGAGAGCCATAGCTTACGCAATGGATTCATCAACTGCATAACCGAATACACAACCCAGGAAAGAATCACTGGAGGATAGACAATGTGAAAACAGGAGATGAGTTGATGAGATCCTAAGGAACCTGAGGTAAGTTAGAACACTGAGGCGCCTGGCGCAAGTACTCGGCTAGAACAGAACTTCACAAACCCACACCCAGGAGGCATCCGGGAATAGAGGGAACATCACAACTCAGTAGTGGATTCAATTGATGATCCTGCCAGTACATCAAAGGGCATTGTTTTCCATTATAAACTGTTGGCACTATTAACTGAGGTTTTAAGTGTGCTGTCCCAAATGCTGAACCCTTTGGCCCAACGATTAACAGTCATGCCATTATTCTGACCCAACACAGATGACCCTGACATATTCAATATAAGATCTCACTATGTAAAAGGATATTAGTGAGCTGTTTCCACTTGTTGGTGGTTCCAAACTGAGGGGCCATAAATATGAAATAGCAAGTAGCACATCTATAATACAATACAAATGTACATTACATAGCACCTTTCATATTGGGAGGGACTTCTTCAAGCAGAGAGGGTGGTCAGAATATGGAACTGTGGTTGAAGTAGAAAGCTTCATGTAGCAAACACGAGAAAGAGGAAAATAGAGGGAAAGAGGGATATGTGGGAGAGGGGATCAGGAGAAATAGAGACTCATCATCAGTGTAACATGGACAAGTCAGGGTGAATGACCATGTTATTTGCTGTAATGTTCATCATAATTTTGCTCAGTCCCACTCCCTGTTTGCATCTCAGATGCTACTACCTTGCAGTTTGGGAGAACCATTGGACAGAGATGGAAGGCTGTGGATGATAGAGATAGATTTAAAGATGTGTAATGAATTTTATTCTTCTTACAAAATAGTTTGCAGGAAATGTAACCTCCCCTCCCCACAATCACCCCATACACACACACACACACACAAACAGGGGTTACTACGATAAATTATGCTGAAATATTCCCTTTGGCTTCCAACTGAGGGAAATGCTTTAAAAAGCTCCTTGACGAGTGTTCATTAGAAGCATAGAATTTTACAGCACAAAAGGAGGCCATTTGGCCCATCTAGTCTGTGCCGGCTCTTTAAAAGAGCAATTTAATCCCACTCCTCAGCTCTCTCTTCATAACTGCGCAAACCCGTCCTGTCCAAATAAATGTCTACCTCTCTTTTAAAAGCTGTTATCGAATCGGCCTCCACCACCTTTTCAGGCAATGCATTCCAGATTCGAACAACCCGCTGAGTGAAAAAAATTCTCCTCAGCTCCCCTCTCCCAGCTCCCCTGTTTGCTGCGAATACAATTTTGTTGGAAGGAGATTACAATGAGCTTCCTTCTGAAGGTTATTGTGCCTCTTGTATGTCCTACTGGGGTTAGATTCTGCAAAATGTTTCTGTAGGTTTGTGGCATTGATCACTTGTTTCTAAAAGGTAACATACTGCGTAGCTATCACTGCCAGAGCTGTGACTGTTACTGGGGTCAATTGGCTCATTCGGGTACTTAAGAAAGGTAAAAGAGAGTGAAGGTGCCTCTTTATTGACAGCCCCTGTTTGCTGCTATGAGCAGTAAATTCTGAAATCACACAGATAGCAAAGACAATATCAGAGCTCTTGCAGATTCATTTGCCTTTTGAAATAACTTCCCCCAAAAACAGTGCTGTGTTATTTTTACACAGCAAAATTAACAGGAGAGCTGCCTAAGTTCTTTGGGCAAGCACTCCTAACATCCTGTATAATGCTCTCAAGCGTTTTCCCCACTACTCACATCCATTATTTATGAAGCTCCTAAAAATGTTTACCAGAACTTTGCCTGTTTCCTCCCTTCATTTCCTTGAGGATTCCAGGAAAGTATCCCATCTGGTTGTTTGTAACATATGCTTTAATGAGGACTACAGTACTTGTGTCAGATTCCTAAGCCAACAATCTGGCTCTGGAATATGACCACAGTCTTCTTCTGTGGAGACTGATGTGCAGATCTATTTAACACACAAACCACTCACTTCCTATCCTCGATGATCTTTTTTAAAAAAAACAAAGAAACAAATTCATCCTGAGAGGACCAAAGTAGTCATTCAGATTCTGGGATTTTTGGTCACAGCTAAACTTGCCTCCTTCTTCATAGGCATTACATAAATTCAAACGCAAACAGTACATCCGTACTTATTCGACAAATCAGATACAAATTGCATGTGACTTTTCTTTCCTCTGATCTCAGATGTCAGCCTGGTTCAAGTTTTGCAGTATTCTAGCCTTTCAGTTAGGTTGTAGGTTTAAGCCCTATGTCGGGAGTTTGCAGTCAGTCTAGGCTGACACTCAGTGTCACTCAGTGCAGTGCTGAGAGGAGCACTGCAATGTCAGATGTGCCATCTTTTGGATGAGATGTGATACCAAGGTCCACCTGGCTGTTCAGGCGGACTTTAAAGATCCTATGGAATTATTTGAGAAGAGAAGGGATCATCTCCCAGTCGCCTGGAAAACAATCCTCCAGATAAAATTGGTCGTTCACTTCATGGCAGCTTATGGGGAAATTCTGTGTGCAAATTGGCCTACTAAATACACGGTCACTCTAGTTTACATAATCCCTATGAAGCGTTTTGAAATATCTCCTGATGAGAAAGGAGCTACATCAAATGAAAGATTATTCATACATTCTCCTGAAGGTGTTTGACTCCTTTTTACTTCTATTCAGACTTTTATGGCTGTACCGATTACCCAATCATCTGGTATTGTCGGAACATCATTCATGGGGACAGTTATTCATGTGTGAACCTTGACAATATGTGCCAGAATCTTAATACTTCACAAATCAAGATTTCACATTATTCAACATAAAGGTTAATTGAAAGTACCTGTTGAATATTAATGTTTATTGCAAGTCAATTTTGTTGTCTAGTCAAGCCTCTTAAATCTCTGAATGTATTGGAACAAATATGTCATCAATGGTGTATTACAGTAAAAGCCCGTTTATCTGGCACCCTATCAACCGTAATTTCCATATAACCGGCATCGCAAACCAAGGTCCATATTCGATTCACCGGAATTTATCCGGATAAATGCATTAAGTAATTAATTTGTTTTTGCGTTTTCGGCCAAATATCTGGCACGCGCTTTAACCGGCATTGGCCAGGTCCCGAGGGTGCTGGATAAACGGGCGTTTACTACATATCCATGGTGTAATAGTGGATTCCTGTAGCTCAGTGATTAGAGCTCTTGCCTTGCAAAAAAGAGACCTGGGGTCGATTCCAGGCAAAGCGAGTTTCCTTACTCTATACACCTAATAATAATCACTAAAAGAAAAAAATATTCAATCCACGATTGTTTGTGGGATACCGCTATGCATAATTGGCTGCCATGTTTCGCCCGCAAATATATAGTCAATTCACTTTATAGTATATTCTGTGAAACACTTTGAGATGTCTTGAAGATGTGAAAGGAGCTATATCAAATGCAAGGATTATTATTATTATTATTAAATCAGCACGTACACCATTCTCAAGTCAAATTAATGAATGTTGGCCACTTGGAGAGTTATCCAAAGGCACCCATGGTACCATACACCCAAACTAGACAAGTGCCATTAAATGAGCTCATTATCTAGGCGGACACTCCAGTGCAGTACTGGTGGTGCGCAGCAGTGTCAGAGTTATCATCCTCGTAGGAGACATTAAACTGATCTGTCTCCGGGGTACCTGTACTTCCTTTTAAAATGTACATCAACAATTGCATTAATAATAACAATAATAAACAATAATCTTTGCATTTGATATTACGTGTAACTCTGATTGTTGCATGTGAATGTCTAACAAGCCCAACAAATATTAGCCACAGGGCTCGAGGATGTGAAGAGCACACTAATGTATCACTTTAACTTCCTCAAACACAATTAGGTTTTGGAGTATGAATTAAAAAGAAAATGTACTCTGACCTTGCCAGGAACTTGACTTCCATACTTCTGATGGAGTTTTAGTGACAGGATGGCATTTCACCAAAGTAGCAATAAATAGTAGGTGTTTAATGATTGTTGCACTGCTGTTCTTATCTGTCCATGTGACTATATTAATGCGGCTGTGGATTAATTAGTAATTAGCACACATTCGAGTTCATTGATGCAGTCCGGCTTTATGGTTTCACCTGCAATCGGGGCTCTGTAGTGTTTTTTCAGACAGTCATGGAGACTCATGTACATATTTGGAATGTACACAGCAGAAACAATGGTTCCAGTGACTGGCCATCATCCAATCTTTATGTGTACTCCAATGAAGTGAAAACAATCAACTATCTGATTCAAGCAGAGCATTTGTGCCTTTTCTCTCTCTCTCTCTCTCTCTCCCCCCGTTAAAAGTAAAACTGCTGCGGGGTTCTAGGGATGATTGAATGTTCAAGCTCATATTTTCACAAGAGGGTCTGCCTCACTGAGAAAGCAGATGCGGGAAAGACTTATGAGTCTGTCAACAAACTCTACTGTCTTCGGTTGCGGCAGTGATGGTGACTTATGGCCAAGTCTATTCGTCGAAATGGTTTCACTGGATCACGAGATTGGTTTAGATGAAGAAAGCCTTTCAGACCATCATGTCTCATTCTCTCGGAACACCCTCCTCTCTCTCTCTCCATCTAACATAGCACTGCACTTTTTTTTAAAAATGGAGTCCAGTGTCCTGGTCTCAACCATCTTTCCTGGCAACCTATTCCAGTCGTTAAACTATCCTCTGAGAAAAGAAATTATATTTCTTGTCTATCCTGAAATTGCTCTTTTTAGCTATAAATCTATGTCCTCCAATTCTAATGCCCTGTTGCAAGTATTGATCTGGATTTAATGTTTCAATTCCATTCATGTAAGTGAGTGCAGAGGAAAGGGGTAAGGTTGATATATGGCACAGATATATTCTGTCACATTTATCCAATGTGATACCATGTAAAGAGCATGGAAATAGGAACGTACTCAGTGTCAAAGCTACAGCTGTCCAAAGATGGCTGCCCCTTATCTATCTACTTGTGATAAGGCGCTATGTTAAATGCAAGGATTATTATTACTATTACTTCATGAGGAACTACAAGAGCGGAGAATGTATGTACGTCTTACCCACCAAGCAACAAATGACAACAAAATATTTAGTTGTAAAACATTCGTGAGACATTTTGACACGAGAAGGTGCATTACAAGTGTAATTTCTTATTCCCCCTGTCTTTCATTCATTTTCAATCAGTAGGGGAGCCTTGATAAAATGAGCCTCCGATAACAAGAACAAATTGGCTGGACCCTGCAAGTCTATAAGCAATAAGGTTACGTTTGCGGTTCCCCACCACAGTGAAACAGAGTTCACATCTGTGTGGGATTATGTGAACTCCACAAGCCATGGGAAACAGATGCAAATCAACAACATTTAAACAAAGATGAAAAACATAAATGGCGAAAAAATAAACAGAAGTGAAATTCAAAACACAAGAGTTTGGCATGGTGGCTTTTATGTAATCTGTCTGGAAGAGAACAGGGGTTAAAGTTGCCTCCAATTTTATCAAAGCAGTCTGTTTACTGTCAATGCGCTCAGGAAAATGTTGGTTGATTTATGATTTGGAAAATTGACCTGAAATAATAATAATAATCCTTGCATTTCATCTAATGCTTGTCAGGTCTTCTAGACATCTCAAAGCGCTTCACGGAATATATTGTAAAGTGAATTGACTGTATACTTGTGGGCGCAATGCGGCAGCCAATTGTGCACAGCATAGAATCATAGAATTTTTCAACACAAAAGGAGGCCGTTCGGCCCATCAAGTCTGTGCTGGCTCTTTGAAAAGAGCTATCCAAAGTCAATCCCACTCCACAGCAAACCTGCGTTTGTCCCAGCAATTGAGTGACCAAATTTTTTTTTTTTTTTTGAGGGATTATTATTAGGCGTAAGGAATAAGGAAACTTGCCTAAGGTTTCATCCTGCCTGGAATTGAACTCAGGTCTCTTGTTTGGAAGGTAAGTGCTCTAACCACTGAACTACAGGACTCTAGAAATCAACAAGTTCACAGAAATTAATGTAGTGATCAGAAACCTTCTTTTTGAAATACTGATAAATTAACAAAGTGTCTATTTCATACACACTTTGTTAATTTATCAGTATTTCAAAAAGAAATACTCTGTATATAATAATGATCCTTGCGTCCGTTACAGCGCCTTATCACGTTGAGATGTCTCAAAGCATTTCACAGGATATAATATAAAGTGAATTGATTGAATATTTTGTGGGTGAAATGGAGACAGCCAATTGTGTACAGCAGTGTCCCACAAATATTCATGGATTGAGTGACCGGATCTTAATTCCTTCTTCCGAAATAACTTATTTATTAAAACAGCTGAATTAACACTTTGTCACAATTCTATATCCACTCTGAGTGTTCCATTAAAATAAAAGCACCAACACTGCTGTTGTGTAACATTTGAATTATAATTAAAAATAGACAACAATGCAATGCAGCCAATATTTACCATGTTGTACAAATTAATGCAATTTATCAAGCGCTCGAGCCAGTTATTTTTGAGTTCAAAATGTAGAGGTCCTTTGCAATGAAAGGCAATGTCAAAAAGGAAATAAACAATATCTTGATCACATAAAGAACACAGTGTGCTGCTTTGATCAAAGCTTTTCCTAGTGCCAAAGACAGATAAAGGCAATCTATCAGGAGCACATCAAACAGACTGCTATGATGCTGTGTCAATCACCTTGATGTCTGCGATTGGCAGCATCCCACAACTCCCAGGTGACCTTAAGAGTCAGGCTCTGTAAAGACCTGCAGATATGCCAGGTTAACAGGATAAGGTACTTCAAACCCCATTTTTCTAAATTGACACAGGGACAAAAGGTGTCTTATGCATGAAAGGCCTTTACTTCCTTCCCCTGTAAGCCTTCCCCATATCCAACACTGTCACTAGATCTTAATAGAGAAAGGACGACACACGAGAAAATGTGCTGGGAGTGCGAGATATGCACTTGTGCTGTAAGTCACCTATACACAAACTGAGAATGGATACGTTACTGCAATAGCTTTCATAACAAATCTATGCCCCCGTCCTAACATATCAAACCCCATAGACCCATGGACCCTTTGCTGTGTTGATACGGAAACGTGGAAAAGCCTGTAAGAGTGTGCAGTTTATGGATCACACTGTGGCAGAACGCCCACAGGAGAACACTACCTGTTCAATATCCCATGGCACTGTCTGAAAAAGGAGGAGGTTTCTCCCAGTGTCCTGGCCAACAATCCCCTAGAAAGACAATGGCTGTTTGTAGGACATTGCTGAACACAAATTGCGTGTTGCGCTTGCCCACAAATACTCAAGTCACTGAAAATCATAGGAATTTCATGTGAAGCACTCAAGACTTTCTGTCACCTCTGTCTTGCTCTCTCTCTCTCTGCTTTCAAAATCTATCCTAAAATCTACCTCATTGAAGAGGAAACAGATAGCAAAGGAAGTGTGTGTTAAAATTCTACCTGTTTGACTATTGCTTTGGCTACCTTCCCCTACCTTCTTCTACGCCAGGCTCCATCATAGCTTGGGCTCCCACTCAGGCCTTGTAAAGTATTTCCAATATTTCTCTGTATGTGAAACAACATATTATAACAACAACCTGCATTTATGTCTTGCCCTTGACTCAGGATAGCATCCCAGAGCACCCAAGCACATATAAGAGAAAATAATTGCTGTAAATACTATATAAGTACAAGGATTGATTATTGATCGTGCACGGAAATGATTTGGCTTGTAAAACCATCCTGTCCAGCTTGGGAGTGTCTACTTGGTTTGTGGTCTGGCAGGAGATTATAGAATTATTGAAAACTATTTTCAAAGTATGAGGTCCCTCGTTCCTTTGTGAGTGTGTTAAGAAAACATCAGTTTCAAAGAATTCTCATTAATAGGGTGGACAAAGCCACTGAACAGGAAGCCTTGTTCGACGAGGTAACCTGTGAGATCAGCTCCGAGCAACAACAACAAATTATATTTGTATAGCGCCTTTCACATCAGGAGGACATTCCAAAGTGCTGGACAGTCAGGGATCTTCACCCCGTGAGAGATCCATAGAGAGTGGAGTTTTCATGAACCAGCATGACCCATTGGAGTCACAAGTTTGTGGAGTGTAAGGCCCACGTTGGGACTTTTAACTAATTTAATCTACATCGACACTCCAATAAAGTGCTGGGGGTGTGGTCTTTTGGATGAGAAATTGAACCGATGTCCCGCTTGCTTTCTCAGTTGGAAGTTGAAAATCCTATAGCAATAACAACTTGCATTTAGATAGCTCCCTTCACCTAGGATACTGATTCAGAGTGCTGCACACTACTGCACAACCGAATGTCAAACACTGGATAGACATCATTACACTAATCAAAAAGAGAAGGGTGTTTCTCGTGGTGTCTTGACCACGTTTATCCAGATTTATCTGGATCCCCCAGATAAAATGAATCATTCACTTCACCACTGTGGGACACTGCTGTGTGCAAATTGACTGCCATGTTTGCTTACAAAATACACAGCCACTAATTACAATTTACAGTATTCTAGTGAAGTGCTTTGACACAGCTTCACATGAAAGGCGTGATATCAAAAGTAACGATTATTCATTATTTATTCTTGCCCTTTTCTGGAATGCTTTTGTTTAAATTGTGAGCACTTAGTGACATTGAGGGAAATGCCTTGGAAGAGCAAATAAGTATGACAGGCAGGGCTTCGGACTTGAATGATAGCGAACAGCTGGCTTTACACTGCTTCTGCGGGTTTATTCACCAAACAGATGAGCCCTACAGACCAGAGAGGTCCCATGTTCAATCCCTGGTCTGTCCCGAGTCATCAGAATCATTACAATTGGCCTCAATGACCTTAATTAGAGAAAAGTAATCCAGCTGCCGGGGATCCTGTCAGAAGGCCTATGTGTTCACATCAGATGAGGATAATAATAATCCTTGCATTTGATATAACGCTTTTCACATCTGCTAGATGTCTCAAAGCGCTTCCCAGAACATAATATATATTCAAGATCCTTCAATGCCCTCCACTGCCTCGCCCCCTCCTACCTCTCTGACCTGCTGACCCCCTATCTGACCCCCACCTGTCCACTCACTGCATTCAGCAGGCTCCATCTGGCCTGCTACATGTCTCTCTCCTGACCCCTACCATCAGCAGCCGGGTATTCAGCCTCTTTGCTCCCACGCTCCATCCCACAATCCATTCGCTTTGCCTCCTTCAAGGCCAGTCTCAAGATCAAGACCCTCCTTTTTGACCGTGCCTTCAGCTGCCATCCTACTTCTCTGCCCTCCCTATCCCAACGCTGCACTCAACCCCCATGTCCAGGCCCTGGCTCCTTGACTGTTCAGCGCCTTGTGACTTCCTTCCAATGTGAAAGCGCTCTACAAATGTAATTTTGTTGTGGTTGTATACTTGTGGGTGAAACATGGCAGCCAATTGCGCGCAGCATTGTCCCACAAACAGTCAGGGATTGGTGACCTATCTATTATTGGTTTTTGTCTTGAATCACTATTATCAGGCATATGGAGTAAGGAAACTCACCCAAGGATCCAACCCAAGTCTCTCGCTTGTGAGGCGAGCGCTCTAACGACTGAGCTTTAGGACTCCACAGTCCTTGACAGTAGTTTGTCTGTTGTATTGTGTTTTGGGAAAAGTGTGGGCCCTTTTACAACAGGGGTATAACGTGGATGAACTTCCAGCACGACTGGCTGGATTCCTGCCTGTTGATCACATTTGCAGTAACCTGGCCAATAAGTGACGGAAGTGAACCCAACAATGACCTCATGATTGGTGGACATTTTTCTAATGTGACCCAACAAGATTAGAGCACAGAACTCTATTGTTACATAATCTTATAACAAATAAATAAGGAGTAATGCAGGTAATTGTTTGGTAATCTTTTTTCTAGAAATAAGAGAATAGCACACTGAATATATGGAAGGGACTGAGATAGGCTCCATGGCTGAACACTCAGTGCTAAGGCTTTACAACTAATAATAATAATCCTTGTATTTGATATAGCACTTTTCATGTCTTCTAGACATCGCAAAGCACTTCACAGAATATACAGTAAAGTGAATTTTATGTGGGCGAAATCAATGATGATCACTTGGACAAAACACCAAAATGTGTCTATTGGGACTATATCTCCATGGAAGGAAAGGGGAATCATAAACCTTCAGCGGAGGAAGAATATTGGGAGAAAGAAAACAAGGAGACAAATAAAGTTACATAGAGTGATAAGGCATGGAACCAGAGCAGTCGGCCTATTAGTGCGTGCTTTTGTTTATATTACACATAACCCCACAACCTGCATATTCCCCTCATCCATAATATATATATAGTGCCTTTTCACATCAAGAGGATGTCTCAAAATGCTTCATGGGATTTACTATAGTGACTGCGTATTTTGTGGGCAAATGCGGCAGCCAATTTGTCTACAGCAATGTCCCACAAACAGCCATGAAGTGAAATACCAATTTTATTGTGGAATTATTGGCTAGTACAGCGGGAGAAACTCTCTTCACTTTTCGAAAAGTGCCATGGGGTCTTTAACATCCACCTGGACATGTCTAATGTCTCCTCCGAAGGAAAGCACCTAGGACAATGTAGCACATCCCTCTATTTTCCTCTCCCTTATGTGTGCCTCAAGTTTTCTCTTAAAATATATGAATGCTTCCGGCACTGAGTTAAATAGAAGGTGATCTGGATAAATGATTGAATGTATCTCCACTGATCTAACTAAAAGCTGTAACACTGCTGGGATCAGTAACTCTTTTCAACCAGGTCTCCCCAAAGAGGCACTGATGGATGGAATACAACAACAACAAAATTACATTTATAGAGCGCCTTTCACATCGGGCGGACGTCCCAAGGCGATAGATAGTTACAGTCAACAACAGGAAAGAGAACAGAAGCTAAAATGTCATTAAAATTAATGGCAATTCTTCATAACATTTTGCCCATTTGGATACACTTCGCTCTGCGCCACGCAACAATATATTTGTAGCTCGGCAAAGTACTGGCTAAGCATTTTGCTTTTGGCAGAACAACGTTGTCTTAAGCCAGAGGCAAATGCTGTCTGCGTGTGGACTCAGCTAAAAGCACTGTGAGATTAGCAGTGACAAGAGCAACTGGGCTGCATGCAGCACTGCTTTCAACAGCTTTGATAAATACAGTGACAAGAAACTTCCGTTGCTGTGTACTTTTTCAATTACAGGTATGTGCCGCTGTAGCTTAAAGCCGTCCTTCCTCTCCCACTCACCCTGTGCCTGTTTAATGATGTTTTATGACTCCAGCAAATCTCTTACTGCCCCATGTTTAGGACAGGGGCTCGAATCAGTTCTAAGCTTCTCTTCCAACTTGGTTCAGCCACTGCAATGTATCTGGCACAGCACCTCCCGCCAGTGCAGAGTGACTGCTGAGTACACATGCTTGTCACACTACCCCAGTGGGGGAACCAGATGCCATTTACCTTGTTTGTCTGATTCCAATACTGTTACTGTGGAAACAATTTTTAAACAGGTGCACATATGTGTGTCTGGGAAAATGCAGATGCTTTGCTGTGTGTGTGTGTGCGTGCTCGCACATCCGTATGTGTGTGTGTGCTCGCGCATCTATGTGTGCATTCTGCCTTGCTCTCTGGAAATCCATCCCTAAATCAATCCCTCCCTCCCTCCCTCCCTCTCCCCACCCCCACCCCCCCCCCCCCCACCATTCAAGCCCTGTCTCAAAACATATGCTTTCGATCATCTTTCCCTTTGCCACCTGAGCTCCTAATCCTTTGTCTTGAGTGCTTCAGGAAGCAGTGTCAATCAAGGGTTTTGAGACGTCCTCCTGGCTTACCTCAGCCCCAGAGTATTTCTGGGTCCTGGTCACCAGGAAATCCACTGTGACATCCTCACCAATGGGCATGGAACGAAACTGGAGTTTGAAGATCTTGGCCCGAGTGTCTGCATCAGGCAGTGGCACGTAAATAATGCGGTCGATACGCCCCGGCCTCATCAAAGCCTGGAAGAGATGATCAAACCGTTCATTCCCCGGGCATTCCAACGACTGCCGTTTAACAGACACAACTGCAGAATTGGCCATGAAGGGCATCGATTAACTTGCATCATTTTGATCTCGGCATCTCGAGTGCTCTAACCACTGAGCTACAGCATTGTGGAGTCCTGTAGCTCAGTGGTTAGAGTGCTCGCCTTACAAGCGTGAGACCTGTGTTCGAATCCAGGCAGGTCAAGGCGAAATCTTGGGCAAGTTTTCTTATTTCACACGGCTAATAATAATCCCTCAACAAAATAATAAAATTGGTCATTTCAATCCACGACTGTTTGTGGGACATTGCTGTGTGCAATTGGCTGCTGCATTTCGCCCACTAGTATACAGTCAATCCACTTTACAGTATATTCTGTGAAGCGCTTTGAGATGTCTAGAAGACCTGAAAAGTGCCATATCAAATGCAACGATAATTATTGTTATTATCTAGCGCTCTAGGATGCTACCCTTCGAACGGTCACTATATAATAATCCTTGTATAGGAAGTATGCTTTTCACCTCTTCTAGACGTCTCAAAGCGCTTTGCAGAATACGCTGTAAAATGATTTGACTGTACATTTCTTGGCGAAATGTGGCAGCCAATTGCTCACTGCAGTGTCCCACAAACAGCTGTGGATTGAGTGACCAAATTCTTAGTTTATTTATTTTCTTGAGGGATTGTAAAGTAAGGAAATTTGCCCAAGGTTTCATCCTGCTGGGAATCTAACCTAGGCTTCTTGCTTGCAAGTCAAGTGCTCTAACCCTTGAACTACAGGACTCCACAAAATACAAGTTGTTATTGTTGATCAGCTTTGAAGTCAATCCCAACAGTGGATCACATGACAGTCACACATTTTACCTTTTGAATCATTTGGCTTCAGACCGCTAACATTTTCAGTTATTTCTTTAATACATAAAAAAAGTATTAAAACTCAAATTGTTCACAAGAGAGGTTCAGAAGGAGAAGGCCTTCATTTGATCATATCCTTCCAGAATACCCAATTCTATCATCCATCTAATACAGCATCTAGCTTTTGTTTTTAAAGTGAGTGCAGTGTCCGCGCCTCTACCAAACTTTCCTGGTAAACAGCTTCAATTGTTGATAATCTTATGGTGTAAAGAAATACTCAATGATATCCATATACAATATATGCTGTGAAGTGCTTTGAGACGTCTCAATGATGTGATGAGGCGTGACAATGCGAGAATCAATATTATTCTTGTATCTGTGCTAAAATTGTCTTTCACAACCCTGAGGCAATTCCTCCCCCACACCTCCTGTCCTCAGCTCGGGTCTGAAGCAGTATCTGTCCAGCACCTTGGGACGTCCTCCTGACGTGAAAGGCACGATACAAATGTAATTTTGTTGTTATTGAGGCATGGGCCATCTTGTTTGTTGCATAAATTAGGTGAACAACTCTCCCAGTGCTGTGCTCCCTGCAAGGTGGATGCCAGGATGGCACGAAAGGGTGAAATTGTTTCTGCACTCATGTGGGCAGTGATCTGAAACAGCATCTGATGTGATTGTTTGTTATTGTTGCTGACCTTCAGAGTTTTACATTTAAACAGTTTGGAGTCAAATCTTCCTAAGATCAATGGCTGGATCCAACGGGAAAGGTGAACACACCTGAGGGGCGAAGTGTCTGTCATTTGTCAATGTGTATTTTGCAGACATCTTTAATCTCTGCAATGAATCATATCAATTTCCAGTGGAATTGAATTTTAAAATACCGTAAGAAGAATTATCAAAGAACAAAGCAATTGTCAGTATAAGTCTATTATTTTTTTTTGACATAAATTGAGTTAATTCTGGCAATATGTCCGGAGGAACGGAGTATAAAAGTAGGGAAGAAATGTTAATTGTTTATAAAAACTCTCTCATTGGACCGCGTTTGGAATACTATGTACAATTCTGGTCGCCGTGTGACAAGAAGGATGCAGTATTGGAGCATTGAAAAGAGTAAAGCATAGAATTACAAGATTGTTACCTGGGTTGAGTGGAAACATCTACCAAGAAGGATTGTACACTTTGGAGCTTTTCTCTCTCTAGAGCTGAGATGATTTAGAAACAACCTGATAGAGGTGTAAGATTGTGGACGGATTTGAGAAGGTGGACATTTATAAGACCATAAGAATTAGAAGCAGGAGTAGGCCATTCGGCCCTTCGAGCCTGCCCCACCATTCAATAAGATCATGGCTGATCTTCTAACCTAACTCTAATTACTTGCCCATATCCCCTAATCCCTCTATTTTTTTTTCAAAAACTATCAGTCTCAGCCTTGAAAATGTTCAGGGACTGAGCATCCACAGCCTTCTGGGGTAGTATTCACTACCCTCTGAGTCAAAAAATGTTTCCTCAACTACGTTTTAAAAGGCTGACCCTTAATTTTAAGACTGTGACCCCTGGTTATAGATTCTCCTACCAGGGGAAACAGTCCCTCAGTGTCTACCTTATCCACCCCTTTAAGAATCTTATATGTTTCAATAAGATCCCCCCTAATTCTTCTGTACTCTAAGAGTACAGCCCTAGTTTAATCAACCTATCCTCATATGTCAATCCCCTCATCCCAGGAACTAACCTAGTGAGTCTACGCTGCACCCCCTTTAAGACAAGTATGTCCTTTTTTAAATAAGGAGACCAAAACTGCACAGAATACTCTAGGTACGGTCTCACCAGAGCCCTATACAGTTGCAGCAGGACTTCCCTATTCTTGTACTCTAAACCTTTTGAAATGAACGCTAGCATGCCGTTCACCTTCTTAGTTGCTTGCTGCACCTGCAAACTAACTTTTTGACACTGGTGTACAAGGACACCCAAATCCCTTTGTACACTAACACTATCTAACCTCTCTCCCTCTAGAAAATAATAATTTTTTTAAATGTTTGTTACCTAGGTGAATAATTTCACACTTCCCCACATTAAATTCCATCTGCCACCTATCTGCCCACTCCCCTAGCCTATCTATATCTTGATGCAATCTTTTTGCATCATCCTCAGAGCTCATTCTCCTACCTAGTTTAGTGTCATCCGCGAATTTAGACATGTTACATTCAATGTCTTCGTCAAGATCATTGATGTAAATTGTAAATAGCTGAGGCCCAAGCACTGATCCTTGTGGTACTCCATTAGTTACATCCTGCCAATTCAAGAATGACCCGTTTATCCCTACTCTCTGTTTTCTACCAGTTAGCCACTCATCTATCCATTTTAATATGTTCCCATTAATCCCGTGGGCCTTGATCTTTTGCAACAGCCTTTTGTGTGGCACTTGATCAAATGTCTTTTTAAAATCTAAATATACCACATCTACTGGTTCCCTCTATCCAATGGATACATCTTCAAACAATTCTAAAAGATTAGTCAAGCATGACTTCCCTTTTGTAAAGCCATGTTGGCTCTGCTTAATCTTTTTGTGGTTTTCCAGGTATCCCATAACGACGCCTTTAATTAAGGACTCAAGAATTTTCCCTACCACTGATGTCAGACTAACTGATCTATAGTTCCCCATATTTTCTCTCCCACCCTTCTTAAAAGGTGGAGTTATGTTTGCAATCTTCCAATCAATGGGGACTTTTCCAGTATCCAGAGAATTTTGGAAGATCATAGACAAGCCATCCACTATCTCAGTAGCCACCTCCTTTAAAACTCTAGAATGCAGGCCATCTGTTCCAGGGGATTTATTGGTTTTAAGACCTGACAATTTACCTAAAACCATTTCTTTACTAATATTAATCTCCCTAAATTGCTTGCTACCATTGTCTTCTTGGTTCCCCTCTATTTTTGGTATGTTTCCAGTGTCTTCTACGGCGAAGACATTAGAGAAATACTTGTTTAATGACTCTGCCGTGTCTTTGTCCCCTGTTATAATTCCCCGTCTCTGCCTGGAATGGACCCACATTCACCCTTGATAGCCTTTTCCTTATTATATACTTATAAAAACTCTTGCAGTCTGTTTTTATGTTCCTCGCTAGTTTGTCCTCATATTCTATTTTCTCCCTTTTGATCTTTTTTTTGGTTCCCCTTTGTTGTTTCCTAAAGTTCTCCCAATCCTCGGGTTTACTACTCACCTTAGCTGTGCTTATGAGCAGATTCTATTTGTTACTACTTCCAAAGCAAGAGGGTATGAATAAAAGATAGCATGCTCTAGGTCCAGTAAGGAGTCTGGAGGGAATTCTTCACTCAGAGATTGGTGTGGAGTATAAATTCAGACCTTCACACACTAAGCTAGGTTGGTGTGCTAACTCACGTGTGTGCGAATGATGTGATAAGGCGCTGTATCAAATGCAAGGATTATTATTATTATTATTATTACTGGTAACTGGACAAGCATCACACCAAGGTGTGGGAACTCCGAGCCTTGGGAATACCTCTCCAAGGCCACCTGTGCACTAGTTTGTTTTTTGCTAGAATCCTGTAATCCTGCCTCGATTTTGCAGTGGGCACTTCTAGTGGAACTTCCTGTTAAAACTCGCAGAGTTTCCTCAGAATGCAGTGTGCAACAGCTTGTGAGGCTTTTGCCTCCCAGGTCAATAATAATAATACTCCTTGCATTTGATGTGCAAGGTGTGGAGTTGAATGAATAATAGTAATCCTGGCATTTGATATAGCCCCACATCCATCTTCGAGATGTCTCAAGGAGCTTCACAGAAATATACTGTAAAGTGAATTGACCATATATTGTTTTGGTGAAACAGCACAGCATATGTTGCAAAGGAGTCTTCACCTCACAGTTGTGGATTGAGTGTCTATTTTATTCTTTTTGAAGGGATTATTAAACCCGGAAGAGCGATCCATCAATCGACTAACAACTGGATTCCTACTTACTGCTAGGCAACCAGTGGCGTGTGGAATAAGGAAACCTGCCTAACCTTGCCCGGGAATCAATCCCAGCTCCTCTCGCTTATATAGGGAGTCTCTAACCAATACTCTACAGGACTTCACAAATGAAGTGAGTTAATTTCACAGGCTGAGGGCTGGGGGCGAGTCCCATTTAACACCTCAAGTTTCGACTTGTGTTTCTCTCTCTTTGCCCATTACACTTTCCTGCACTCTGACTACACGGCGGCAGCAGAGTTGGCAGCATTTTATTCTGACCAATGGTAAGCAAGGCAGCGAGCGCCTCTGTGTTTACAGAGCCTTGCCGGCTGAACAGCAGAAGTGAAAGCAGCAGCCTCAGGTTTTCGTTCTTGACGCAGAAGGCAAAAAGTGCGAAGGCAACAAATCTGACAGAAAAACCTTTGTGCAGTGCAACATCTAAAAGGGTTTAACACTCTGGATACGTCCTCCTTTGGACATTATCTGAAACATTAACCTTGTCCCCCGCCGTCGGCTTTTCAGCCCCCACCCTCTGGAAATACATCCCGGACCCTCTAACGCCGCTCACTTCAAGGCCCGTCTCAAGACCTTTTTTTTCGACCGTGCCTTGAAGCATCTTCCTTCCTCAACCCACTACTGCTCTCCACCCCTCTCTGATCCCAACCGCAGCTCAGATGCAAACCCCTCATTGACCAGCGCCTTGGGATGTCCTCCTGACACGAAAGGCAGTATAAAAATACAATTTGTTGCTGTTGTTATTGCTGTCGTCTTCCTGCTGTGCAGTTTGTAGCATGAACCATTTCCTATGAAGGAAGTTGCATATTAGTGGCAAGTAGGGAACGGCGATATGGGATTTTTCTGGATATGGATATATCGGTTTGCTCATACCTGCTTAAACCGATCTATCGAGTTTTTATACTGCGCATGCGTGTGCATTCGAAGTGCGCGTGCATTGATGGCGCGCGCGCATTTATGGTGCGCGCTCAGTCGAGGTGCGCGCGCATTGACGGTGCGTCCGCACTGACGATGCGCGCGCAGTCGCAGTGCACGCTCCCCCTCTCCTTCTCTCCCTCCCCCTCCACTCTCCCTCTCTCCTCTCCCTCCTCCCTGTCTCCTCTCCCTCCTTTCCCCCTCTCCTTCTCTCCCTCCCTCCCCCCTCTCCTTCTCTCCCTCCCTCCCTCCCTCCCCTCTCTCCTTCTCTCCCTCCCCTCTCTCCTTCTGTCCCTCCCTCCCCACTCCCCTCTCTCCTTCCCTCCCTCCCTCCCCTCTCTCCTTCTGTCCCTCCCTCCCCCCCTCCCCTCTCTCCTTCTCTCCCTCCTTTCCCCCTCTCCTTCTCTCCCTCCTTCTCCTCCTCTCTCCTTCTCTCCCAACTTTCCCCCTCCCCTCTCTCCTTCTCTCCCTCCTTTCCCCCCTCTCCTTCTCTCCCTCCCTCCCCCCTCTCCTTCGCTCCCTCCCTCCCTCCCTCCCCTCTCTCCTTCTCTCCCTCCCCTCTCTCCTTCTGTCCCTCCCTCCCCCTCGCATTCTCTCCCTCCCTCTCCTCTCTTCCTCTCTCCTTCTCTCCCAACTTTCCCCCTCTCCTTCTCTCCCTCCATCTCTAAACACAAAATAGAACACACACACACCAAAAACAAAATCTAGAGATTTATTCTCCTCCATTTCTTGCTTGAAACTAGCATGTAATGTCCACGTGTAAATGAGATCTATTACAATAGAAAAGAGAGAGACAGACAGTCTGACTGTTAGAGTTAGAAGCCAGATTTTCACTGTTTCTATGTGTGTGTCTGACTAGACACACACAGCAATGATAAACTGGCTTCTAACTCTCTCACACACAAAAATAACACTTACAGCCACAAAATGCCACTTATTTTTATGTAGTCTGAAGTCTGAATTAATGTCCTTCGCCATTGGCAAGCTCTCCTTTGCTATGCAAAAAGTGACAGCGTTCGTGATACTTTGCCACTTTTTGTCCCCTCTCTGGTACAATGTTCTCCTCTTAAATACAGCAGGAATTGTTTGAGCTGCACTGGCCCCACTACCTGTCGCTTTCTCCGAAGCGCTGGTTCGACTTCCTGCTGTTGTCGACAATGATTTCGCTCTGAGGGCAGCGTGCTGGGCGGGGTGGTGCTGCTTAATGTGATGTCGCAGGCTGCTCGTGCTCGAATCAGATGTCTTAACCAAGACCTTGCAAACTGTACATCTATACACACCATTACTGACTGCATTGTTTTCAAAGTAGTCCCATACGGGGCTTCTTTTCCCCATGATGAGAAAGGTAAATTTTCAAACTACAATTTTCAGCGATGCGACTTTGTTAAGACGCCACGACTCACGTCGAGTATACACGGTAAAGTGTGCGCGCGCATCGGATGTGCGCGCCCGTTAATTGTGCGCGCGCACCGAATGTACGCGCATTCCATGCTCTAGGTCTAGGAGGTTGCAATGCGGGCGACAAGGTAAGCTGGAAAAGATCGCATTACACTGATAATACCAACAATATTGATCTATTGCCAGGAACGATATTAAAATTATATCGATGTATATTTTTTAAATCGAATCTCTCGATATAACAGTTTTTTTAGAATCACCATATCGGCATACCGATCTGAAAATCATATCGGGTTTAATCGAAAAACCGATTAATCGCTGTTCCCTAGTGGCAAGTCATACATCGGACGGCAAAAGGCACAGATTTAAAATAATAATAATCCTTGCATTTGGTATAGCGTTTTATCGCATTGTTGAGATGTCTCAAAGCGCTTCATAGAATATACTGTCAATTAAATTAACTGTATATACTGTGGGCAAAATGTGGCAGCCAATTGCGCACAGCAGCATCCCACAAATAGTCATGGATTGAATGACCAAATTATTCTTTTTTTGGAAGTGATTACTGTAAAAGCATTAAGGATTAAGAAAAACAAAACTATTCTCCACATGACTCTCCTACGAAGGATGTGTGAGTTGCTCTGGATTGTCCAATGATCATCATTATGTATCATGTGTACTATCACCAAAGTCATTTGTACCAATTGACTGATAACTGAGATAGATATCTAGGAATCTCTTCTACCTGTGCTGAGGAAGTGCCTGAAGCAAGGAGTGTCACTCTAGCAATAGTGTGCAGGATCTGACATGCTTTAAATCAGGCATTTTGGATGTAGCAATAAAGCATAAGATTAAATTGTATCTTTTGAAATTCAAGTGACTACTTTGCACGAAGTGGGTATTTTGTTGGCTCTGGGTTGATTGACCTGCCCCATAAACCAACAGATGATTAAAAGTATGAACAACCAGAATTAATTTTTATTCTTCAGTACAGTACTTTGCATTATAGCCCTAATATGAAAGTAAAAAGCAAATCGTTCTGTGACTGAGTTGAATGACTGAGATAGAGTCTTGCTGGGCTGGTTTGCCATCAGAGCTGCCAGACTTGAGGGCGACAGTATGTTCTGCTCTGATGGAAGGTTGTACCAATGCCCAAATGCCTGACTGGCAGCTCAGAATACAGTACTGCAAGGTTTACTGCAGTATATTTCAGTCACTCAATGGGATTGAAGGGCAATATTTTTTTCTCTATAGTGCTGTTAGAAGTCCTGAACCTTGGTTAGAGCACTCGCCTCTCAAGTGAGAGATCTGGGTTTGATTCCCGACAAGGCAAAACGTTGGGCAAATATTCTTACTCCACTCCACATGCCTCTGTTTACCCACTAGGAACCCGATTGACGATTGGCAGATCACTTTTCTGGGGGTAATAATTCCTTCAAAATAATTTTTAAAAATAATTTGATCACTCAATCCACGATTGAGTGGGCACTGCTGAGTGCAATTGGTTGCTGCGTTTCATCCACAAAATGTTAATTCAGTTTAGAGTATATTTTGTGACGCGCTTTTTGACTCTCGAAGACTTGATAAGGCACTATATCAAATGCAAGGATTATTAGCATTATTATTTTTGGAACTTTCAGCCAACTTGCCTCCACTCTGTAATTTCATCCCTGGCATTCTCTCCCCCTCTACCCACCAAGCTTGGGCACCCAGTCGGCTGTGTGAAGTGCTCTGAAACGTCCTCCTGACGTTACAAGCGTAAATTTAGATGTAAATTGCATTGTATTGTAATTAAATTGACCAAAACAAGGTGATCATAGAATTATAGAGTCATACAGCACACAAGGAGGCCGTTCGGCCCATCGTGTCTGCGCCGGCTCCGAAAAGAGCTATCCAACTCAATCCCACTGGCCCACTTTCTCTCCGTAGCCCTAAAATCTTGACCTCCCCAAATACCCGTCTACTTCTCTCTTAAAAGTTGTTATTGAATCGGCTTCTACTACCCATTCAGGTAATGCATTCCAGATCCGAACAACTCGCTGGGTGAAATATTTTTTCCTAACCTCCCCTCTGCTTCTTTTAACAAAACAACAACAACAACAAAATTACATTTATAGCACATCTTTCATGTCGGGAGGATATCCCAAGTCAGGGGTCAGGACCCGAGCACGGGGGAAGGGCAGGTTAGGGGGGAGGGGAGGGAGAGAGGTGGGAGGGTGGCAGAAGACACGATCGAAAAGGAAGGTCTTTAGACCGGCCTTGAAGGAGGCAGGGGAGGCAACTATCTTAAAGTCCTCGGTTTACTGACCCAGATGCCAGTGGAAACAGTTTTTCCCAGTTCAACCTATCGAATCCCCTCATGATCTTGAAAATGTCTATTAAATCCCCTCTTAATCTTCTCTGCTCTAGAGAGAATCATCCTGATTTTGCTAAACTCTCCTCATAACTAAGGTCCTTAATTTCTGGTACCATCCTGGTAAATATCTGTGGTAAATCTCCTTTGTATCCTCTCTAAGTCGATCTGCTCTGTGACAGGGACCGGTACAGTTTGGCAAGAACAAGGGTAATCGAGGTTTAAAGCTTGGTGAGGGTGAGAATGTGGGCAGTGGAGTTTTGGATGAGCTGAATTTCGTGAATGGTGGAGGAGGGAGACAGGTGAGTAGCACGTTAAGGTAGTCCAGCCAAGAGGTGACAAAGGCATGGACAAGGAAATCAGCAGCTTTTGAGGTGAGGTATTGACGGAGACAGGCAATGTGGCGGAGATGGAAGAAGGCGGTCATGGTCAGGGTCTGGATATGGAGGATAACTGGAGATTGAACCTGACATCTAAGCTGCGAACGTATACAAAGAGTTTTAAGGACAGGTTGTGTAGGTAGAGGAGGTCAGAACTGTGGGAGAGAAGAATTCGACAGGAGACAAAGTGTATGGCTACCATCTTGTTGACAGTTAACTGCAGCAAATTTTCATTCATTCAGCTCTTGATGTCCGACATCAGGGGACTGGGGGTCGCAGCTGGAGGTGGAAAAGTAGAGTTGATGCCAAATATGTGAAAAGCGCTATATCAAATGCAAGGATTATTATTATTATTATGATGTGGACGTTAACCCTATGTCTGCGGATGACATCACCAAGAGGGAGCATGTAGATGAGGAAGAGAAGAGGGAAAAGATGGATCTAGCTTGTGCTCGGTTCGTCCTTGTCCTACTGATTACTCTGAAGCTCTACGGTGTAAGCGCTCTGAGACGCCATCCAGCATGGAGGGCGGTATATAAATCAAAGTTGTAGTTGTTGTTAAGGTGTTAGTATTCTGTGACCGGCTCTTTCTGAAAAGGTGATTTCTGGATAAAATACAAATCCTGCAGAAAAAATCAACCACTGTCACAACGAACGAGTCATGTGGAAAAAAGAAACGGAGAGCTTTGAGAAGTTGTTAAAACTAAAAGCAAAGCCTTAGACTCTGACCAATAAGAATTGAGTTGGCTGTCCTTGTAAGCTGCCAGACGGCACATGCCCTTGGTGATGTGTCCAAACAGCGTGTGAGGCAGCAATAAACAAGACAAACAGGATGCTGGGTTTTGCTGGCTGATCAGTAATCAAGGTCACATCCAATGCTTAAAAGGCACAAGCCACAATTAAAAGTGCGCAACTCTTGTCCCTAAGGCTTGATGGGGGGGTGGGGGGGGGATGCACTAGTGTTGGTGAGCTACTATGAGGAATGAATAGATAAACCAGGGCTCTTCAGTCTTGAAAAGAGAAACCTCAGAGGGCGACCTCACATAGAATGCTAATTGGGAAAGAGAAAGCAAACCCAGAACACTAAGTGTCAGATGGCACAAAACAGAAAAACAAGATGGCACAGGTTCAGGTTTGTGAAGGGCGATTTTAAGACAGGACACTAAGAAGTATTTCATTACAGAGGCTAAATTGGAATAGTTAGATTAAAGAGCCTTCTTCCTTCAAACATCTCTTATGACTGTATTCCATAGCCTTCCATTGTGATCTGCTGGTTTAACATAAAGCTCTTGTAATGTAATGTACAATCCAGAACTCTGCGGCTCGTGTCCTCTGCCACTCCAAGCTTTGTGACCCCATCCTCTGCCCCCAACCTCTGGAACTCCATCCTACAGACCCTCCACCTCGCCCCCTCCTTGGCCTCCTTCAAGTCCCGCCTCAAGGCTCTCCTCTTCGACGATCTCATCAGTCACCCCAAATCTCCCCCTTCCTTGTCCCTGATTCAAGCTCGGGTTTGAAATCATGACTATCCAGCTCCTTGGGACGTCCTCCTGACGTGAAAGGCACCATACAAGTGTAATTTTGTTGTTGTTGTAATACTCTGGGTACCTCAAAAAGAATTGTTTACCTGTAACATAACTTTACCCCGAAAATATACAGTCAATTCAGTTTACGGTATATTTTGTGAAGCGCTTTGAGACTTCTCAACAACATGATTGGAATTGGCAAAAAATCACCTAGCTTGTTGGGTCCAATAATGAAATGTTACTACACAACTCCTACAGGAATGAGGAATCCCGCAGCTCAGTGGTTAGAGCACTCGCCTTACAAGCAAGAGACCTGGGTTTGATTCCCAGCAGGGCAAATCCTTGGGTAAATTTCCTTAATCTACACGCTTGATAATAATCTCTTAAGAAAAAAAACAATAAAATTGCTCACTTGAATTCACGACTGATTGTGGGACACTGCTATGCGTAATATGCTGCAGTGTTTTGCGCACAAATATACATTATATTCACTTTACAGTATATTCTGTGCAGCACTTTGAGATGTTTAGAATACATGAAAAGTACTAAATCAAATGCAAGGACTGATATAATTATAGTCTGTGAAGCGCTTTGAGACATCTAGAAGATATGAAAAGCGCTATATCAAATTCAAAGATTATTATTATCATTATAAGGCACTATAATCAAATACAAGGATTAATATTCCTATATACAGTATGTCACTGTGTGTAAGTCATTCCCATGTTATTTACATAGGATCCCAAATCTGGATTTTGTACTTGTATCTCAATACATGGTGAATAGAGGTATGTGAATAGAGCCCTGAGTCAGTGTGGAGCTTAGTTATTCAGCGAGGCAAGTGCACATAATGTCTCATTCGAAGGACAGCACATCCTATAATATAGTGCACCCCACAGCACTGCAAGCAGTGCCAGCCTTAATTACAATCTTAAAATTCTCTTGTGTGGCTCGATTTTATAATCCTCTGACTCGGAGGTAAGAGTGCTCGAACTAGTGAGAGACAGGGCAGGGTATTAGTTATGTTTGAATGTGACCGAATTAGCTTGGTGTCAGCGCACGGTACAGGATAAAGCGTCAAGAATATTATCTCCTGAGCCAAGTGCAGAATCCCACCTGTCAGCGTAGCCAGGGAAACAGGGAAAGGATGAACAATGACTTCAGAGTATCTCAAGTCATTACCCTGAATTACTGCTGCTTATTTGCAAAAAAATTAATAAAACAAATGTAAAAAAGTTTATAAAAATTTGCAATTCATTCAAGGCAACCTCAAGCATGCAATTAGAAAAACCGAATCCTCTGTTCTTGTAGCCTGCCTGTCCTGAATGTCTTTCAAATGTTTTCTCTAGGCTGCTGCCTTTGACAAACATGATCTGACATGGCTCAGATTAGACAATACCATGTGATTTTTCATGTAGTGTTGGTTATTTTGACGTGCCAAAAATTCTACTTCGTATCAATGCTGTAATTTGAAGTGTCGCAACAAGATAAATGACTGAACAGACAGCATACCATACAGACTGCCAATGGCTGTAAGCAGCTGTGCTGTAGGTGTGAGAGTGTGTGTGGGGTGGGGGGGGGGGGGAGGGGGGCGTCAATTCTTCAAGGGAAAATAAATTTTGCAGAAAAAGCAATGCATTTTTCATATCAGCTGTGCCAGAGGAATCTCAGGTTTCCAGAGACATTATTGAGGCATCGCTGGGCTATTTGGTTGTAAAACAAAGTCAATATATACCTTTTGTAGCTTCCCCCAGTATCACAGGAGCTAAATAAGTCGGTACAGCACCAGGGTTATGCAGAATCGTTTTACAGGGTGACCAAAAAAGGTGGGATAATTATTCGATAAGATATTATCATTTAGAGTTATCTGAAAAAAAACATATTTTCTTTAAGCCTTATTAGACATTATAATGGTGTCCAAACTTTTTGGCCAACCTGTAGTTTAGACCTGTTCTGTACTGAGTTTGCTGGTCTTAGATGTGACAGCGGTTCAGACAGCAGAATGCTGTTCTTCGTATGAGACATTAAACTGAGATCCCATTTGTCTGTTCAGGTGGACGTTAAAGATTCCAGGTTACTAATCAAAATGAGAAGGGAATTTCTCTCTCTTGCTGTCTTGGCCAACAAACCCCACAAATAAAATTAGACACTCACTCCATGGCTGTTTTGCGAGATACTGCTGTGTGAAACTGGCTGCCATGTTTCACCCACAAAATACACGGTCACTTCACTTTACAGTATACTCTGTGAAGCATTGTGAGACATCCCAATGTCATGATAAGGCACAATATCATATGCAAGGATTTGCAAGCATCTATATCAAACATAGATGATGCCATTCTTCAGATAAGATGTTTTAAACCAAAGTCCCATCTGCCTATTCAGGTGGATGTTAAAAATTGAAAAAAAGGGAGTTTCTCCCGGTGTCCTGGCCAATAATCCCCCAGATACAGTTGGTTACTCACTCTATGGCGGTTTTGGGGACATTGCTATGTGCAAAATGGCTGTCACGTTCACCTACAAAATATACAGTCACTACAGTTTCGAAGTAAATCCTGTGAAGCTCTTTGATCTGGCCTCCTGAGTTGAAGGAAGGTGCTATATTAGATGCAAGGATTATTATTAACAGGTTCTACAGTGTGATGTCTGGGGTTTTATCCTGTCCGAATGAGGGTAGAACAAAATACTATACCGACATAAACCTTGGGAGAGAAGAGATTCTGATACAGAATAAAGCCCGAGGTCAGGCACAGCAGGGATTGTAGAAACGTGCTGCCTCTGGAATCCAAAGCCCGTTTCTGTGAAGACTGCAGGCCTGGATTCCTTTCAGGCGAGAGGAGAGGTGTCTGGACCAGCGCCTGAATGGGAGGTACACAATCTAGGTTTTTTAGGGGTCGTTCGAGTCTGCGTGTGTTTCTTTTTAAAAAAATTACATGATTTTTTTTAAAATAAAAAATTGTAAACAACTGTACAACTCGTTCACAACAGCCCAGAGGCAAAGGACTGAAAGCTTGTTCCCCCACTCCCCCTCATCCAACCCCTCACCCCAACCCACTCTCCTTCTCCTCCAGGCAAAGGAGAGCTATCCATCATTTAACAGACTCACTTCCTGTTTTCAAGCAGTTGGGGACGTATAACTTCCAACCCAAATACTTGACTTGGCAAGCCTCACAGCTGTTGATGGATGCTTTTATAACCATTACATTCTACCTGAGACTTGGTGTGGTGGGGTCGGTGAGGGGAAATGGGTGGGGTAGGGGTGGGTGGAGCTTGTCACTTACCTGTACTAAAGTGGCAAGCTGGAATTTGACTAAGATATCTCTGGTGAAGGTAACATACAGTGTACTGATTCAAAAAATAAAACCAGCCTTGAAAAAATCAATTTGTTCTCTCTGGATATAGTGAGCTCTGCTGAGCATTTACTTCAAGGGCAAGACTTTTAACAACCGCAACGGATAATGCCCTTGAAAGTCAGAGCCCAGTTTGCCAGTTAAACGTGCTTCAGCTTACAGAAATCAACGGAGGGTAGAAACATACATCAAAAGGAAAGCAATGGAGATGTTAGACAGATGGCAAAAGAAAAAAAGTCTGATAATGTAAGGTAGCGACTTATCACAGCAAAACCCCTTAAAGTATTTCACAGCTGACAGCTGTCAGGTGTAGTGACTGTGTAGTTTGTAGGCAAAAGCAATGGCTATTTTTGGGCACAGAAAAGTCCCATAAACAGCCATGAAGTGAATGATTTATTTTTACCTGGAGGATTATTAGCCAGACATTGGGAGAAACTTCCTCTTCTCCATTCAGAAGTAATTCATGACAATAATAATCCTTAGCATATCTGCCCTTCACAATATATATAATATATATAAAAAGTGAAATTACTATATTTTGTGAGCAAAACGCAGAACCAATTGCACCCAGGAGTGTCCCACAAACAATCTTGGAGTGAGTGACTAATTTTATTTGTGGGGTTTGTTGGCCCTCCTTGTCGTGGATGGGAGGGCGAATGGTAACAGAAGTAAAATACATAAAGGAAAGGGAAGAACTTAAAAGATCCAGCAGATGTCAAAAAATTGAATTTAGATTAAAAAAAACACAAGAAATCGAAACTTTACAAAAAAAAGGAGTGAGGCAGCTCCACGGGAACTAAATAATACGTCCAGACTTGGCTTCTCTCCCAGGGTCTGGAGGCTGCAGTAGTGGAAACACCCAGGTCAATAATGTGGTTTCCATATTGCTATTCTTCCAATGCTGAATCCCTCCTTCCCACATACACACACACTCACTCTACAAATCCACAGGGAATGTTTGGGGCAGGGGGGTCAACAGTGTTGTTACAATTCATCTTTGGGAAAGGAATAGCCACCCACCCCATATCTGGGTTGTCACAGTTGGTCTTGTGACACACTTTCTTCAAGGTGACTTGCCAGCATGAGCCTGAGTACCCAAGAATTTGGTACTCAAATAATTTAAATAATTCGATCTCTCAATCCACGACTGTTTGTGGGACACCAGTACAAAATATACAGTCAATTCATTTTATACTATACTTTGCGAATATTCTCGCCCCCCCTCCCTGGCCTCCTTCAAGTCCCGCCTTAAGACCCTCTTCTTCGACGGTCCCATCGGTCATCCAAATCCCCCCCTTTCCCTCCACCCTCCCATCACCAACCCCAGCTCAGGTCTGAAACATTAACTGTCCAGCACCTTGGGACGTCCTCCTGACGTGAAAGCCGCTATACAAGTGTATTATGTTGTTGTTGTTGAAGCGCTTTGAAACATCTCAATGGCGTGAGAAGGTGCTATATAAAACACAAGGATTACTATTATTATAGAAGTAGCTCTGTGATGCACTGCACACTAATGTACACCTACCTATGAACACATCAAGGTGTTAACAGATGAATGTGAGAGGCTACTTATGTACTGATGTCATTTTTCATGATTCTATAGCATTGAAAGGGGAATGGTGAAGCTTAGTGGAGGGAAGAAACAGACACTAGATGCATTTGCTTTAACAGTCTATGTAGAATGGCCTCCAACCCTGAAGTCAGGTAGTCAGCAAACTCAACAGGGAGCTGGATGCTGGTTGGGTTTTCAGCAAATATGATTTGGAATCAGAGTGAGTGCATTTTGTAGTGTACTTTATGCTTTGATAAATGAGAGGAGGGGATAAAGCTGCAAATGAAAGAAAACAGTGTATCCTGTGCTATACTTTCCTCTGCTTCACAAATTCCGAGCCCCTTGAGACGTTACCCCAAGTAAAGGGTGAGATATAATAATAAATGCAAGATGTTGTTGTTGTACAACACTCTGCACAAGTTATAGGACTCCACTTTGTGTTTTGGGAATATACTCAGTGGAACACGGTACGCTTAATATCACGTGGACCTCTTGCTTCAAGTAGAGTAGTCGATCATGATAGAATTTCTTTGGCTAGGAATGACAATATCGCAGCCGAGAGTCAGGTAGGAGTTACGAATGAAATAGCAGTTTGTTTGTTTAAATATCGAACGGGTTCATTTGGATTGCACTTCGTGGAGTCCTTTAGCTCAGTGGTTAGAGTTTTTGTCTTGCGAGTGAGAGACCTAGGTTTGATTCCAGGCAAGGCAAAATCTTGGGCAAGTTTCCTTATTCTACACGCCTGATAATAATCCCGCAAGAACAAAATAATAATAAATTGGTCACTTCAATCCACGACTGTTTGTGGGACACTGCTGTTCATAATTGGCAGCTTTGTTTTGCTCAAAAATATAGTCAATTCACTTTACAATATATTCTGTGAAGTGCTTTGAGAAATCTAGAAGACGTGAAAAGTGCTAAATCAATTGCAAGGATTATTATTATTATTATAATAAAGTAGAAAAACAGCTTGCTCAGATTGAAAACACTGCACAAACCTGCTGGACACACAAGGAGTTAACAGGCTCCCAGCAGCTGATAAGAGTTTCATTCAGAGTTTGCTGCTCTTGGAGTGAGGCTTGCTGGGAAACGTATCGTGCACAGTGCACTCCGGGGACACAGATTAGGCCCACATCCGAGATCCATGGGGGACACTTACGGAGATGATATCTTGGGCGCATTATGTAATTACAAACGCAGCCAGCGTGCAGATCAACATCTGCACAGAGATCAGGCCTGCGATACACCTCTGCACCTGTGCTGATTAATGAGAAATGAGTGAGCGAGTCTGGCAGCACTCAGACAAGCTCAGCTCCAGTTTTAGCAGGAGCACAATGCGAACGGGCAGGATCAGGGCTTCAGTTAGGGGTTCAGTCAGCCTGTATAATTACTCTACGGCGTGAAACGCCTTTCACACAGGCTGACTGATTGTAAGGCAGGTCTAAGCACTGATCCACCGTTCCTGGAAAATCAGCTAATCCTCGTAACCGTTCCAGCTGGAGTTTTCGGTTGAGATCCATTTCCCCCTAGAGGCATAATATGCTGCATGACCGACGCGGTGAGAGCAGAGATGCACAGACAACAGTATAGGGTCTCAACAGGGGCAACGTATACTGACTCCAGCAGACAGAACAAAACCTGTGCAGTGGTCTGGAACAGTGTGCGGTTCTCACACTGTGCATTCCATTTTTGCATCCCTTGCATCCCGAATAGTGCCATCTTCCCCTCCCCCCGATCACCTCACACTCCAGGTTCGCAAAGTTCTCAATCTTAGTAAGTTTTCACCTGTTATTAAGTCATAGTGCAGTCCTGTAGCTCAGTGGCTACAGCACTTGTCTTCCAAGCAATAGACCTGGGTTCAATTCCAGCCAGGTCAGGGCGAAACCTTGGGCAAATTTCCTTACTCCACAGGTTTAATAATAATCCCTCCTCCAAAAAACAATAATAAATTTGTCATTTCAATCCACGACTGTTTGTGGGACACTGCTGTGTGCAATTGACTGCTGCGTTTCGCTCACAAATATACAGTCAATTTACATTACAGTATATTCTGTGAAGTGCTTTGAGACATATGGAAGGCATGAAAAGTGCTATATCAAATGCAAGGAATACTATATTATGAACTCCAGCCACTTGTGAATGGCTAGCGTCTGCTGTCAATCAATTGTAATTCAACTCCTCCCATCTCCATCCCAGAGCTAGGAGTTATGTCCAATTTAACCAATGTTCAGGGTTAACTGGCTTCCATTGTAATTCCTTTATTCTCTCCAACCAAAACGCCACATCTTGGTTCCACTACCAGGATCTTTTCAGACTTCCTCCTTCTTACTTAATTGCCTTTTACTCCTTGAAGCAATATCCTACAGCAACCTTTCAGTAACTTACTCCCTGCTATCACCTGACACAACATTGAAGTAAAATTTCTGTCCAGTGCCTTCGGAGATCTGTGTCTATAATGGAAATCCCACAAGCGGCCAACATTGCTGAAGACGACCACCATAACACTGGACAAGACTTCCTCCCCTCCCCTTTCAATTTCGGTGGTGAGTTGTGTTATAGAAATTAAGATTTCTCGACTTCCTACTATTCCAGAGTTTCAGCCACTCAAGTTCAACCCACCCACAAACACCACCCACAGACTCCCACCACCCTCCCCCCACCACCCATCTGTGCTGAGTCATCTGATCTCAGCTACGCCAGAAATCCAGTGCTACAAATAATCTCAGTTCCCTGAGCTAGACAAGAGAAATTAAATGGGTCATCCACTTCATGACTGTATATGGGTAATTTGGCTGCCGCATTTCTCCCACAAAATTACAGGTCAATTCACTTTACATGCAGTAAGTTCTGTGAAGCACTTTGAGATGTCTCAATGACATGAGAAGGTGGTATATCAAATGCAAGGAATATTATAAAGGCAAATTCACATGGGTTCCTGCTGGAACATGTAACTTTGCAGACGAATGCCACATCTGCAGTATGGATGAATGCCACATAAGACTTGTAAGGAAAGTAGAAGCCCACGGTGTTAAAGGGACAGTGGCAGCATGGATCCAGAACTGGCTGGGAGACAGAAAGCAAAGAGTTGCGGTGAACGGTTGTTTTTCTGACTGGAGGGAAGTGTACAGCGGCATCCCCCAGGGATCGGTATTGGGACCACTGCTCTTTTTAATATATATAAATGATCTGGATTTGGGCATAGGTAGTACAAGTTTGCAGATGATACCATGTTAGGAAAAGTAGTAAATAATGAGGAGGATAGTAGCAGACTACAGTAGAGCATAGACCGAAATATAAGTTGGGCAGATACATGGCATATAAAGTTTAATGTGGAGAAATGCAAGAGAATGCATTTTGAGAGGAAGAATGAGGAGAGGCAATATAGGCTAGATAGTACAATCTTAATGGGGGGTGTGATGCAACAGAGAGACCTGAGGGTTCATGTAAGTAAATTCTTGAAGATGGCAGGACAGGTAGATAAGGGTGTTAAAAAAAAGCACAAGGGATACAAGCCTTTATAAATAGAGGCATAGAATATAAAAGTCAGGAACTTATGATTAACCTGTATAAAATGCTGGTTAGGCCTCAGCTAGAGTACTGTGTTCAGTTCTGGGCACCACACTTTAGGAAGGATGTTAAAGCATTGGAAAGGATGTAGAGGAGATTTACCAGGATGGTACCAGGAATGAGGGACTTCGGATATGATGAAAGGCTGGAGAGGTTAGAATTGGTCTCATTGGAGCAGAGTAGGTTACAAGGAGACCTAATAGAGGTTTTCAAAATCATGAGGGGATTCGCTAGGGTAAACAGGGGAAAATTGCTTCACTGGTGGGTGTGTCAGTGACTCGCGTTCACAGATATTAAATAGTTTCTAAAAGCAGAGGGGATGGGAGGAGAAATTTTTTCAAGCACCAAGTTGTTGAAATTTGGAATGCAGTACCTGAAAGTACCTATAACAACAACAAACTTTGATTTATATAGCTCCCTCCACGCCAGACAGTGTCTCAGAGCGCTTCACAATAATGGATCCCAGGACTGCAGTCAGTTTCTAGGAAGTAGCAAAGCGTTTGGAAATGTTACACAACTTTATCTGCTTTTACCAAACAAAAGAATAGAAAAATATCTGTTCAGGGTCCTAATAATGGGAAATCTCATTAAAGGTCTGTGATGATATTGCACTTCAATAAGATTTCCTATTGTAAGTGCAATGCATATAATGCTGAACAGAATAGTTACCCATAAGTGCTGCAACGCAGGCATTGTACCACACTGCGTGGATTTATGATAAAGGTGACCCAGGAAATAATGGATTAGATTAATTTTATATAAGTATATTGCAAGGGGACCTTCGGTGTCTTGTTCAATCCTCAACTTTTTTTCTCTCCCACAACTAGGCAATGACCAGCTCTGCCTACTCTTACCACTGCAACATTGCCTGACTACCTCACCCGTCAGGCCGCTCAAGCTCTCATTCATGCCTTCATTAAATCCATGCTTGACTAGGCCCTGCGTGTCAGTCTCCCCAATTTCTCGCTCCATAGGCTGCAGATCATCCAGACTTCTGCAGCCCATGTCCATTCCCACACCAGGCTTCGCGAAACTATAATAATAATAATAAGCTTTGCATTTGATATAGCACTTTTCAGGTCTTCTAGACATCTCAAAGCACTTCATAGAATATCCACTGTAAAATGGATTGAGTGTATATTTGTGGGCAAAACGTGACAGCCAATTGCACACAGCAGTATCCCACAAACAGGACTGAAATGATTAATTTATTATTGGGGGGTTTTTTGAGGGATTATTATATTTTTATATCACCTTGTTTACTTTGTAATACAAGAAAATTCAAAAATAATACATGGCCTATAATAATAATCTTTGCATTTTGATGTAACGCTTTTCACAACTTCTAGATGTCTCAAAACGCTTCACAGAATAAAGTGTAAAGTGAAGCGACTATATATATGTGGGCGAAATGCAGCAGCCAATTGTGCACAGCAGTGTCCCTTACAAACAGTTGTGGATTGAAGTAACCAATTTTTTTTGGAGGGATTATTATTAGGCATGTGGAGTAAGGAAACTTGCCCAAGGTTTCACCCTGCCTGGAATTGAACTCACGTCTCTTGACTGTAAGGCGAGTGCTCTAACCACTGAGCTAGAGGACCCTAAGTCAGAATACTAAAAAAAACAGGAGCCCACTTTTTATGCCATCCAGAAGCCAATTACGATGCTGGTTTTCCAGGCGAGTTTTTTTTTAAAAGCCTGGGGTATTAACAATTGTAATAATAACAATATATATTTGATATAGAGTCTCATCATGTCTTCGAGACTTCTCAAAACATTTTTGTGTTTTTTTTAAAACATAAAAAACTTTTTGTTACATTTTCTTTACTTTTTTTATTGTATAAAAAAAGATTTTGCAAGAGAAACATGAATTGCGCACAGCAGTGTCACACAAACAGTCATGGCTTGAGTGACTTTTTTTAAAGCCGATTAATACTCCCAGAAAAGTGAATCGCCAAACGACTAAGAACCAGGGTCCCACTTACTACTTGGTAAACAGGCGTATGAAATAAGGAAACTTGACAAGATTTTGTCCTGCCCAGGAATTTAACCTAGGTCATCTCATTTGCAAAGGGAGTGCTCTAACCAATACACTACAGGACTCCAGAATTAATATTGCCAAATGCTTGGATGAAGCACAGAATAACCAGGTTTATACACTGTGACCTGTCTACAGCCACATCAGACATGGGAGCATCAGCCAGAGGCCAATACAGACTCTCAAGTCTATTTTAAATACTCCATTGAGCTCCTTTGGGGCAACAAAGCTTAAAAAGGCTGCAGCTGGCGAGGCGGCGGAGCTCTCAGCTTCCAAAGACAAGAAATGAAAGGAATTCCAAACTCGCTATTCTGCACAGGAAATGCATTCAGAAAATTCCCCAAAGCCCCACAGTGAGGCTCTTCTTCCGTGGGATAAAAACACTTTATACTCCACTTGAAAAACGGAAGTCCTGTGACAACAAACATATCTGATACCGAGTCCCAAGAATGGTGTGGAGATTATTAAGCCACAGCTGTTCAGACTTATGGGCTTTCCCCGTTACGCTGGGAGTAAATCGCTGACTTGGACTAGATCCCACTCCCACTCAGATTAAGCCAAATAAGAGGGCATTTGTGTGACTGCTGCAAATTCTGTGCATGAGGCGACACCTGTCCAGTGGGTCATTCAATACTTACTCTTCGGTGCAAACGCCTTCTGGCTCCTCCGTTTTGACTAAACATGTATTATTTCTTTCCCACTCTCGGCTCCACCCCACGCTAACACGTTTGGTACAAGTTGCCAGTCAATCTTGGTAACAACAACAACAAAATTATATTTGTTGAGCATCCTTCATGTCAGGAGGGTGCCCAAGGCCCTGAACAGTCAGGGGTCAGGACCTGAGCATCGGGGGAGTGAGGGGGGCAGGTTAGGAATGAGGGAGAGCAGAGAGGTAGGAGGGCAGCTGAAGACACGGTTGAAAAGGAGGGTTTGGAGTCGGGCCTTAAAGGAGGGAGCAAGGCAAAGGGCTTGTGGCATGAGTTCCAAAGATGGGAGTCCTGTAGCATAATGGTTTGAGAATTACCCTTGCAAGAAAGGGGACTTGGGTTCAATTCCTGGACGAAGCATTCGGCAGATTTCCTTAATCCACATGCCAGTTTACCAAGCAGTAGGTAAGAACTGGGTTGTTATTTAATTGGTGGATCCCTTTCCAGGGGCAATGATCTCCTCAAATAATAATAACTATTATTAATAATCAATCCACAACTATGTGTGGGACACTGCTGTGTGCAATTGGCTGCTGTGTTTCGGCCATTGAATCATTGAATCAAAAGTCACTTACCTCCTATCAGTTGGTGGGACCTTACTGAAAAACATTCACTACAGTTGACGCTTGAATTAGTATAAAGTTATTTGAGAGGTTTTGGCACAGTAAAACAACAACCTATATGCATGTAGCACTTTTCAGTTCAGAGTGTATAACAGTGGTGGAGGCTGACATCGACCCAGGAAGGGAAGGACGAGAGATAACAACTAAAACAAGTGTGAATTATTTTGTTTCCAAACAACAGGTTGAAGGGATATGAACCAATTTAGAGACACAGAGGAGAGCAATGCAAGTCCGAAAAACCAAGGGAGGAAGAGAGAACGTTCGTAAAGTAATCAGCTTGTTCCTGCCTTTGGACCTTTTCACTAAATTCCAGCCATATGTTGCACAAAAAAAGCCAACTGTCAAAACACCAATTACTTTTAAGAATGTTTAAACAACGTTTCTGGCAGAGAGCCAATCCCCTCGGAAATGAGTAAAATTAATACAAGCCTTGTGTAAAACAAACTTTTATTAACTGTACATTCCTTTCACATAATATGCTACTGAGAATCATAAAAGTCATAAATTCAGAGGCAGGGCAAGAACTGCGTACGATTGGACTTAGAGGCTGGATGCACTCACTTAGTACTTTGGTTGAAAACTTTGGTAACATTCACTCTGAAACGAATATTGTTTTTCCTGTGTATTGCCTACCACCACCATCACCCAACACTGTGGTTTAAAAAGCAAACATACTCCAGGCAATATCGATCATCCAAGTGCTACCTGATTCCAAGATTCTTGCATTGCAAAAATAACAATTCATGCACATGGCATAGTGTCTTTCACATTGGGAAGTTGGCTTAAAAGTGCTTTACAGAATTTACTGTAAAGTGTAGTGACAGTGTCATTTGGAGGTGAATGCGGCAGCCAAATTCCCGCAGCATCACTCCACAAATAACCATAAAGTGAAGGATGAATGGGGAATTATTAGGAAGGACAAAGGGAGAAACTCCCTTCTCTTTTCGAGCAATGCCAAGGAATCTTTAATGTCTCCTGAACAGGCAGATGGGACCTTGGTTTAACATCTCATCTGAAGGATAGCACCTCTAGCAATGCAGCACACCGCAAGCACCATGCTGGGTTTTAGCAAGTTCAAATCCTCTCTTGTACTTTTCAACATGAACGAAACCTTGCCTTTCCTCCTGCAGCCCACCTCTCAACCAACAAGATTCAACGAAAATAAACTTCTCTCAAACACGACCCCAGATTGATCCATCCTTTCACACTTGTCACGTGCAGAGTCCTGCTGTGTAAGGTTCACAGACCTAGGTTAGAAGTCAAAAGACTACACATGTTTGTTGAATACAAAGTGCCTGTTGTAGCTGAATGGTGGAGGCTACTTAAGCCGGTCTCCGGGGATCACTTATAGAAGCCATGTCATCTATGTCTCTGAGGAAAGGGGGGAGGAGGGCAGAAAGTAGTTTTCTTTCAATTTGTGACTTTAGGCCTCTTTTATTATTTTGTACCTTTCTCTCTATCCTTTGCTGCTCCCCTGTGCACATCATTACAACAACAACTACTAATATTTATAGAGCTCCAGTCATGCAGGGTATTGTCCCAGAACATTTAACAGTAGTGGATCACATGCCAAGACAGGAGCAGGTGACTGCAGTGAAGAGGAAGGTCATCAGGCATGACCTGAAGGTGGGGAACGAAGAGAATTACAGGCCTACATGCATAATTCCAAGCCTACACATGTCAGTCATTTCAGGTCTACTTGTATCATCAGCAACTTACATGGGTCACTAAGGCTGACTATGACTGACTGTGTCTTTCTAGACCTAACTGCACAATTATCTGTGAGTATCTGTGTTATTGTAGACTACCCATAAGTCATACTGGGCTTACCAAAGTCTTTCCCAGCTCACCTGGGTTATAATGTGCCGACCGATGTCATCACAGGCCTAGGCGTGTCATTTACAGGCCAGTGTGTCATTTACAGGCTTCTCCACATTACCCTCGACCTACCTGAATCGTTACAAGATTCAGGTTAAAACAAGGTCCTGCTTGCCTGTTCTTCAGATCTTATGACGCTATTCCAAGAGAGAATTTGGGGTTCCGGACTAAAGTATTTCATATAAATTGGTCGTACACATGTTGGTTGTTTTTGAACCTTGGGGCAAGTTGTTGCTATGTTTGCCTACAAATACCAAAGCACTTTGAGATATTTTAACATAATAAGTATTACATTAAATAATAATCCTTTGATTTATTAAAATGTCAGGAGGGTATCCCATACACTTCACAGGACATACTGTAAAGTTCAGTGTTTTGTGGGCAAAATGCTGATTATTATTTATTATTGTGTCAGTGAAGCCCTAATTTTAACCTCCATACTTTAAATCATGAACCTGGGCTCAAACATTTGACCTTAATAAGTCTGTGTCTGAACACCAGCTAAAATAAAGAGACAGTTTCCTTGCTTGCAAGGCACAAATTCCTGAACACCAGAGCCCTCTTAACAAAAAGGTTTTGGTCATTCGAAACAATTAACAACTGGATGCATTCATTCAGCATCTCTGCTCTGTGGTACAGGAAGCAGAGTGCTTTAAAGCCCGAACAACAAATGGTGTGCAAACAATTTACTCACAAATCACTCCATTCACAACACCATAGAAGAAAGCTGGGATGGTCTGTGAGGGTCAGGAGGTAAAGGAATGTGAAGGGTGTTATGAATGAAGCAAGGTATCACTGGACCTCCTCACAAAGCCCTTCACATTCCGTGAGCTCTGACCCCGACAAGTCATTCTCAAACCCAGTCGGTTATGATGTTGTGAAAGCAGAGAATACATAACTCCGGGAATTAGCCACAGTTTACAGGAGCAAGGATGCTCCCTTGGGATCCTGCTATTCAGCTATTCGCACCAACCAATTTGCTGTTGAGTTGGTCGAACAATGAATTCAGTGGAGCGGTAAAGCCTTGACACATTTTGAGTAAAGGAGGAAATCTGCATTTCTTCATTCTTCCTCCCCTGCATTCATCATTCCAAAAACATGGGCTATTGTCAAAAGGGTTGTGGACCCAAAACGTTGACTCACTTTTCCTTTCTCGATAGATGCTGCCTGACCTGCTGAGTGTTCCCAGCGACTTCTGTTTTTGTTTCAGGCCTCCAGCATCTTCAGTATTTAGCATTTTCTCTCCAGAGGCTGTCTGTCAGAAGCTGTTTGAGAAGCACAGACTGACGAGAAGGTAATGCTTGATGGGTGTGCACGTTAACAACTGTTTCCACCTGAAAGCCATGTTTATGCTTCCACAAAGCAACAAAAAAAATTGCTGCAAACAAAACACTGTAGGTAAACTTTCATCCTGTTTATTTTTCTATTAAATCTCCCAGCTACAAGAGCTAGACTTTCCAAATAGCAGTGATTATAGAGTGGCCTCCAGCTCTCCTGCACCAGATGTTGTCTAATGGCCCCCCGTCACTCAGGCTGATCTACACCTGTACCTGATGTCCAGTTTCCCCAGCATCTGGAGCGTAGTGTTTAATTAGTCAAGTGCCTCCTTGGCAAGAGTCTGCCTATAATCTCACAGAAGAGACTCAAGGTCTGCACGCACTGAGACAATGAGCACTAACTAGCTGCTGCAGAAACACCCAGCCAACAGCTGCGGGCTAGCAACTTGAGCCTCACTCTCCCTCTCTCTCCTAGCCCCCTCCGTCCCCATCCTCCTCATTACCCGGCAACACTTCAGCAGAAAGCAGCCAGGTACAGCCTCACGCCACCCCCACCCACCCTATCCCCGCTCTTCGCTCGAGTTACGGCTGACAAACGACAGACAGACAAAAATGCTAAACTGTTTTTGACTTCAACAGAATACCAATGAAGTCCAGTAGCTCAGTGGTTAGAGAACTCACCAAGAGACCTGGATTTGATTCCTGGCAGGGCAAAGCCTTGGGCAAGTTTCCTACTCCACATGCCTGATAATAATCCCAATATAAATAAAAAATAATCTGTTCACTCAATCCAAGACTGTTTGTGGGACACTGCTGTGCGCAACCAGCTGCTGCATTTTGCCACAACTGTACATCAATTCACTTTACAGTATATTCTCCAAAGTGCTTTGAGATGCCGAGAAGACAACAAAATTACATTTGTATAGCACCTTTCATGTTGGGAGGGCGTCCCAAAAGCAATATAAATGCTTTGAGATGTCTAGAAGATATGAAAAGTGCTAAATCAAATGCAAGGATTATTATTATATCAATTACAAGGATCATTATTATTTATTATAATAAGTTACTCATTTTAATTCAGTTCACTGTCACTGTTCACACTCTGCCTTAAGGACCTTCATCTATAAAGACAGCTGTTGTGAGCTGAGAAAATATGCTCTTGTGTTAAGCTTTTTAATATAAACAAATTTGTACTGTTTGATGAGTTAATACCCTACTCCCTGCCCGCCTATAATTGGTTGTTGATGTTGCAATGCGGGTGTACAGTTCTGTCCTAATATTCTTGCATTTGGTATAGCCCCTTATTGTGTCTTGAAGATATCTCAATGCGCTTCACAGAATATACTGTAACATAAATTGACTGTATTTTGTGGGCAAAATTGCACGCAGCAGTGTCCCACAAACAGTCGTGGATTGAATAATCAAATTATTATTTGATTTTTAAGGAATTGATGAAAAAGCAATCCCCCAATCGACTAACAACCAGGTTCCTACTTACTGCAAGGTAAACAGAGGCGTAGGGAATAAGGAAATTTGCCCTGCCTGGGAATTAAACCCATGTCCTCTTGCTTGTGAGATGAGTGTTCTGATCACTAATGACTCAACACCAGTCATTAAGTTATGTGGAGGGGTGAAGAATAAAGGCTTCATCCTTTAGATGAAATATTAAACCGAGGTGAAGCTTTGTGTGCCAGCTCACCTTCGCGGTGCACGTTGATGTTGTGTGTGCCCAGCGGGATTAACCATTCTAACTGTAGTTTGTCACTGAGCTCCTTGTTGCACGGAGAATTATCAGCTCTTTGTCCAAGGAGCCAGAGTCAGTTTTGCACAGTAATGCGTTCCTACAACATATGACTGTTGTACAAGTCTACAAAATCTTATTTGTGCCATTTATTTTGAAGAAAAATGTCACTCTTAAAAAAGTTAAAGGTAGGAAATATATTTGACCTACTTACAATCTCCGGACATTTCGCAAAGGGAGTGAGAGTTTGCTGGACGGTGGGGTGGGGGGGGAGGAAGAGAAGTGCTTTGAGGAGGCTGAAGTATGTGCAAAACAAAATTACATTTGTATACTGTCTTTCACGTTCAGAGGACTTCCTAAGGCATTGAAAGACATGTTCATACAGCTTATATAAGTGTTATGTTGGATGCCAGTTTTTTTGAATGGAACCTGAGGAGATGGTATCTGTGAAACAGAGTACAATAATGGAGGCTTCACTGTGCTCAGCAAACCTCAGACAGTGCAGCCTGTACCAGGTTAGACTGAGTACCACCACGAGCCTGATCCTGAGGAACTACATTAAGTATTCACTTCAGCGATGACAGAGCTGGTACAAGCAGCTGCCACGACAGCAATCCGAATACCTGCTGAAAAGCCACACCCACCTGGAAAAGCCAGCCTCTCCCCTCTTCATTCAACGTCTCCAGTCATCTCACTCACTGATCCAGGTACACTGAACAGCACGTGGATGGGAGGGGAAAGAAATTAAGCGATTTCAAAAGACTCGTCCCATGATATTTGTGAAAAGCGGAATCGGATTTCCTAATCGCTGGAATGTAAAGAATATGTATGCCATTGCCACACTCCCACATATGTGTTGTGCATAATATAAATTGTTCACTTAGGGTAGTATTACAACAACTGGCATTTACATAGTGCAATTCACGTAAAATAACAGCTCAGAGTGTCTGATTACTACAGTGAGCACCAAGAAAGGAAATCAGGGATTTACTGTTGACCAAATACGGATACTGAATACTAAATGTAAAGTCTAAGGAGGTTTCTGAAGAGGCTGCAAGCTGGAGTAGCTTCGACAGAGTGAAATTCAGAGAATAGAAAACAAGGGCAAGGATGTTAAAACTCAATGTGTTGATGACGTATTATCAGGAGAGCAAGAATATATTTTTTCTTTCACAAAAGTTGTTTTATCCTTCACCCTGAAGTTAATGAGTGACTCCTGCTGTGTACATGAGAATATAGTCAGTTCACTTTACAGTATATTCTGTGGAGCACTTTCAGATGTTTGGAAGACTTAATAATGTGCTATAACAAACGCAAGGATTATTATTATTACAGAAGCACAGGTGCCTGGTACCTTGCCTGACCTGGCATCATCCATGTGGGAACCTGGACAGCGAGTTGATGTCAGTTTATTTGTCTAGGAGGGCACCACAGCTGAGCCTGACCTTGTCCTTACTCAACATGCACTCACATGCATCTGCCAGCAGTGATCTGTGGGTAGCAAACAGCAGTGCCTACAAAGGCTAATTGTAGCATCCCAACTGCTGCCTCAATGCTCTTGTTTGGCTTGACACACCACAAGCTCTCTGGTTATCCAGAACTCCTTTCCCCCCATCAGGTTCCATGAGCTCATCATCCCTACATTCACCAGTCTCTATATTCTGACTTCAATACCTTCGTTCTTACTTTTAAAATCCAGCATACCCTTCCCTTACCCTACCTCTGCGGTGCCCTGCAGTTCCACTCCCCCACCTACTCGTCTAACTTGGGCTTCCTTCATCAACCATCCACCGCCCTGCAGCTTCCATTGGCAAGTGACTGTTCAGCCATTTTGCTGCCACTCTCTCCCCAAAATGCCTTCACCTCACACTCCGTTCTTCACACAATACCTCCTGAAAATCTTCCAGCACTTTTCTCTCTCACCCCAGTTCTGTTCCACTTGAAGCACATTCAAAATATTATTCAATGTGAAAGATACTGCAGTACATAAGTCTAAATAGTTTTTGTGGCCTCAACTGAGGCCAATTCCTAGGATTGTTTTTCCCCACTCAGTTTGGTTCAGATACTCTCCATATGAAACCTCCTGGACCATTGACAATGCTTCACTGAAACACCACAGTCCCACCCTACCTCTGCAACCTCACCACCCCCTACCACCTGTCTGCTCCCTCTGTTCAGCGAGCTCCAGCCTGCTCCATGTCCCCCGACCCATCCGCTAACCATTAGTGGATGAGCTTTCAGCCACTCTGCCCCCAACCTTGGGAATTCCATCCCACAATCCCACTGCTTTGCCCCCTCCCTAGTCTCCTTCAAGACCCTCCTCTTCGACAGTGCCCTTGGTCACCCCACTTCCTTCAACCCTCCCCGATCCCAACTCCAACTCGAGTCCGAAACATTGATTGTCCAGCACCTTGGATGTCCTCCCAATGTGAAAGGTGGTATACAAATATAATTTTGTTGTTGGTTCAACCCTGACCAACTAATACTAATCCAAATTTACACCACACAACAATGTTTCAGTGTTACTAAACGCTTCTTAGCAATACACTTCCTTCCCCACGCCCGCCGCCCCACATACACACCTCCACATTTAAGTTAACCTTTAATTTGGCTGCTACATAAATTCTATTTGTACTATTCAGCAGGAATTAGGAAACATAAGATGCTTAAAATTGCTATTTATCACAGCAACATGAAAGTGCCAGTGAATAAGAAGAGAGAAGGGAAGGCAGGCTTTTTGAGAGCTAGGTTTGTTTTCTTACAAGACTGATACCTGATCTACCTATCTCTCTCTCTCTCACACCACCTGAATAGCAGTGCCTCTCGGAGTCACAGCCTGTCTGCCCTGCCTGTGGCCACGTGAGTAAAAGGCATTAACCTGCCAGTGTTAATCTACGCACAGGAAGTTAGATCACTTTCAGAATAAGAAAACATGTAGGCTCACCAAACAAGACACTCCAGCTGGCTCCTTTCAAACACAGGAAAGATGTAAATCTGCATCGAAACATGATATCTCAAAGTGTTCCATTCATAGGCACTAATCCACATAACATTGTGCAATCATGGGAGGGGGGAGAGAGAGAACACTTTTTGACACTCTTTTTTGGCTATTAAAGGGCAGAACAGGCCAGCAAGTGCCGTGTGTGCCTTATACACAGGTAGACCCCACTTAACGTTGCCCCCGGTTAACGTTCTTTCATTATTACGTTGCTGATACATTGGGAACATATATTATAATATAAAATAATAATAATCCTTGCATTTGATATAGCACTTTTCACACCTTATCGACATCTCAAAGCGCTTCACAAAATATACTTTAAAGTGAATTGACTGGATATATGTGGACAAAAAGCAGCAGCTAATTGCACACAGCAGTGTCCCACAAACAGTCGTGGATTGAAATGACCAATTTTTATTATTGTGTTTTTTTCAGAGGGGTTATTATTAGGTGTGTGGAGCAAGGAAACTTGCTCAAGGTTTCACTCATATGCCTGGATTCAAATACAGGTCTCACTCTTGTAAGGTGAGTGCTCTAACCACTGAGCTACAGGAGCTCCACAATATTCATTTAACGTTGCGACGTTTGCTATTAAATCGTTCGGCAGTGGGTGTAAAGGGGGCACGACGGCGCTAGGGCCTGCGCATCAAGAGAGTGATGGGCAGGCTGGGAGTGAGCCAGGCCGGCAGCGAGTGAGACCAGCCAGGCTGGCAGCGAGTGAGAGCGGCAGCGAGTGAGTGAGCCGGGCAGGCAGTCAAGGAGCAAGTATAATGTATTTTTTAAAGAAAATGTTGACAAAAAATGTCCAAAAGCACCAGTTTTTACATTAATTCTTACAGGAAAAATGTATCTGCTTAACGTTGTTGTGTTTAAAGTCGCACTTTTCAAGAATCAAGCTATGACATTAAGCAGGATTTACCTGTATTGCTTTGTAAATAAAAGTGAAATCTGGTTGTCACAATTCAGCAAAATATAAAGCCTAATAAATATTCATTTTGAGTTCTCCCCAGATTACAGGCAGGTCTGCTCTTCAGTAGGTGATGCTTCCAGTGTGTCATGTGTAGGGTGTTCACAAAGTCCTGTTACACCCACTGCTTTTTATCCTTAAAGTGAATTTTTATTTTCTGTTGCAGATGCGTCGAGTGTAACAATGCCTGACACCAATAACTTCCTCGTCGTCACTCCATCCAAGTTATGGAAGATGTTACACCGAACATAGTGACAGATCATTATCTGCATGAAAATGATGGATCTCACGCACACACACACTGATCCTCGGGCCATCAAAATACAGTGAAACAGTTCTATTGAATACAAATATGTATTTCTAAATATCATCATTCTTCCACATATTTCAATTGTGGTCAGTGTACTGCAGGAAATAAAAACATGAGGGAAACAGGATTTTGTGGACACCCTACAGTTCCCACCACACCCTTGTAACCGAGTTTAATAGACATTTCTTTTGTTTTGGGAACATCTGAGCATTGCATTTCATTTTCAAGATTGGGTTTCAATGTGCTCAGAAAACCAGTCTGTGCCAAGCAGGCCCGAAGGATATAACACCCACAGAAGTCTACTGTATCAAATAGAAAAGGTATTATGAGTTTGACTCATATTATTTGTCTTCACGTGTTTGCAACCATTATAAATGTTTCTTCTACGTGTGTATAATTCACTTTAAAATGCCACAATCAGCCAGGTTCAGTTAGTAGCACTCTTCCCTCTGAGTTCAGAGTATAGCTCATTGAAGTCCCATGTAGAGACTTTGAACTCATGTTCTAGACTGATACTATTATGCAGTGTTGGGGGTACATTAAAGATCCCATGGTGAAAAAATAGAAGAGAATTTCTTACAGTGTACTGACCAATAATCTTCCAGATAAAATTGGTCATTCATTTCATGGTTTTTGTGGGACATTGGCGTGGGTAAATTATCTGCCATGTACAAATTTACAAAATACAATAGCTACACCTTACAGTATATTCTGCGAAGTGCTTTCAAATGTCCTCCCATCATGAATGGATGGTACTGTATCAAATAGAAAAGGTATTACGATCATTATAATTTTCTGCTCTACCAACCATTCAAAAAATTTATCCAATATTCTGACAACCACCTGGAAAAAATAATCTTAAATACATGTTCTCTAGACTTCAAATTAGACAATAATAATATACTTGCATTTGGTATAACACATACAAATAATACCTTTAACATTGGCAGGGTGTCTCAAAGAGCTTGGCAGGATATACTGTACTGTAAATTGTAATACTGTAAATTGTAGTGAACTGTATTTTGCAGGTGAACGCAGCAGTTTATTTGTGCACTGCAATGTCTCACTAATAGCCATGAAGTGAATGATTAATTTTATTTGGGTGATTGCTGGCCAGGACATTGGGCAAAACTACCTGGTCTTTTCAAATAGTGCCGTGGGATCTTTGTTACCCACCTAATGTTTCATCTGATGACTGACATCTCTGACAATTTAACACTCCACACGAACCCCCTCCACCTCACCCTCACAACACTGCACTCGGAAGTTATGTTTTCAAATTCACTAAAAAAGTGTCTCAAACCCACAACCTTTGGACTTTTTTTTTGTGTCAGACACATCCATCACCATCCTTAAGAGTATCCAGACCAAACAGAGTTGCATGTATCTCATCGTCGTGAAATGGATGTGCATATTTTGGAGGGACACATCCTGCTTACCTAATTCCAGAGAGAATTAGGCGCAAATTGGCACGAATGAAGGCTTTGGGATCCCAGAGTGAATAAACAATTTATTTTACTCATTACGTCTATAGTTTGTGCAATTTTTGCACTGTCTATACAGCTGTCTTTGAAGCACTTTAGACATTTAACCCAGAACAAGTCACATTTATATAGCGTTCTTCATGTAAAATAATGCCTCGGAATGCAGAAGATACTATATTAGTGCAAGTTGTTGTGGTTTTAGATTAGGCTAAAGTTAAATGCAAAGCTCATAACTAGCACCTTATTGCAAAGGTTGAGAAGTCTCAAAGTACCTCCCAGAATATACTTTCAAGCGGATTGACTGAATATTTTGGGGCGAAACCCAACAGCAAATTGAGCAAAGCAGTGTCCCACAAACAGTCATGGATTCAGATAAACTATCGTTTCCAATATATAAAACACCCCAAAGCACATAGAGGAAGCAATGACATAGAATCAAATAATTTTACAGCACAAAAGGAGGGCATTCGGCCCATCGTGTCTGTGCCGGTTCTTTGAAAAGAGCTCTTCAAAGTCAATCCCACTCCCCGCCTATCCCCCCCTAATCCAGCAAACCCATCCACCCCCAAATAACCATCCAACTCTCTTTTAAAAATTGTTATTAAATCGGCCTCCACCACACTTTCAGGCAATGCATTCCAGATTCAAAAAAGTTTCTCCTCACCTCTCCTCTGCTTCTTTTGGAAACTATTTTAAATCTGTGACTAACACACCAACCTGTAGAAACAGTTTTTCCCTGTTTACCCTATCGAATCCCTTCATGATTTTGAAAACCTCTATTAGGTCTCCTTGTAACTTTCTCTGCTCCAATGAGAATAATTGTAACCTCTCCAGCCTTTCCTCATATCCGAAGCCCCTCATTCCTGGTACTATCCTAGTAAATCTCCCCTGCATCCTTTCCAATGCCTTAACAACCTACCTAACGTGTGGTGCCCAGAACTGAACATCTGAGCGTTGCCTTTCATTTTCAAGATTGGGTTTCAATGTGCTCAGAAAACCCGTCTGTGCCAGGCAGGCCCGAAGGATATAAAAACCCACAGAAGTCTACTGTATCAAATAGAAAAGGTATTATGAGTTTGACTCATTTTATTTGTCTTGGTGTTTGCATCCATTATAAATGTTTCTTCTGCGTGTGTATAATTCACTTTAAAATGCCACAATCAGCCAGGTTCAGTTAGTAGCACTCTTCCCTCTGAGTTCAGAGTATAGCTCATTGAAGTCCTATGTAGAGACTTTGAACTCATGTTCTAGACAGACACTCTTATGCAGTGTTGGGGGTACATTAAAGATCCCACGGTGAAAGAATAGAAGGGAATTTCTTACAGTGTACTGACCAATAATCTTCCAGATAAAATTGGTCATTCATTTCATGGTTTTTGTGGGACATTGGCGTGGGTAAATTATCTGTCATGTACAAATACAAAATACAATAGCTAAACCTTACAGTATATTCTGTGAAGCGCTTTCAGATGTCCTCCCATCATGAATGGATGGTACTGTATCAAATAGAAAAGGTATTACGATCATTATAATTTCCTGCTCTACCAACCTAGCTGAGAGCTAACCAGCGTTTTATGCAGGTTAATCATAACTTCTTGACTTTTTAACTCCATGCCCCTATTTATACTGATAGTGCGGCATTGGCTGCATCCTCTTCTTTTGTGAAGACAGATGCAAAGTACTCATTCAGTACATCAGCCATGCCCTCTGCCTCCAGAATAAGATTTTCGCCTTGGTTCCTGATTGGCACCTCTGGCTAACCTTTTATTCTTGGTATGCTTGTAAAATACCTTAAGGATCCCTTTAATCTTACCCGCTAAACCTTTCTCGTCTAATCTTTTTGCCCCTCTGGATGCAACCTTCCAGTTCTCTGGCACCACCCCTGTGTCCAAGGAAGATTGAAAGATTGTGATCAGAGCCTCTGCTATTTACACCCTACTTCCCTTAGTAACCTAGGACGCATCCCATCCGGACCAGGTGATTTATGTACCTTGAATCAAAGAATTTTACAGCACAAAAGGAGGGCATTCGGCCCATCGTGTCTGTGCGACAAACTTTTTAGTACTTCCTCTCTGTTTATATTTATCCTATCCAATTCCTCTACCCTCTCCTCCAATACTGTGGCATTGGCTGCATCCTCTTTTGTGAAGACAGATGCAAAGTCGTCTTTCAGTACATCAGTCATGCCCTCTGGCTCCACAATACGATTTTCGCCTTGGTCACTGATTGGCACCACCCTATATTTGACTAACCTTTTCTTCTTGATATGCTTGTAAAATACCTTAGGGTTCCCTTTAATGTTACCTGCTAATCCTTTCTCGTATAATCTCTTTGCCCCTCTTATTTCCCTTTTCACCTCTCCTCTGTACTATTCTATTTGGTTGTCTTTTGAATTTGGGGTCTGACATTTGTTATAAACCTCCTTTTATTTTAGTCCCAATTTCCTTAGTCGTCCAGGGAGGTGTGAATGCCCTAATTTTTCCCTTTGTGGGACTGTATTTATTCTGTCCCTGAACTATCTCCTCGTTGAGGACTTTCCATTACTCTTTAGCTGTTTTATGTGCCATCTCTCGAGTTGTTACTAAACAGTAACTACCTTCAGCTCTAAAACCCTACACTGACTCCATACATATGTTGTTTTTACAAGGAGGCAGCCAGTCACAGGCAAGTTGGCAGAACCAGAAGCATCCAGTTTGCACTGTTGGAACATGCAATGCTTCCCAGAGGCTTTACATAGCCTTAATTACATATCGGCGAGTTACTGGTTTAGATGCAGTGACTCCAACCAGAAGCAAACACGCAGTGCTGGAGACAGGGCATGCACATGCCTGTGTTGTTTATACTGTGGATGCACATTCTCATCAAACGAGTGAGTTGGAAGGGAAGATTTGCTCTGAAGGTAAAGTGGCTTAATCTCCATCTGTGCCGGTACTGGCAGAACTGAAAGGGAAAGAAAGGGGAAACAAATCACCTCCGGAGGGAAAACAAGTTGAGAAAAGTTTGCACTCTGATCTCTTCCAATTCATATTTTCATATAAATATTAGAAGATCAAATATCCAGGTATTCTAGGGAGTCCTGTAGCTCATAGTTACAGCAAGAGGTTTCCGTTTGATTCCTGGCAGGGCAACCTTAGGCAAGTTTCTTTCCTCAAGAAAAAAATAATGACTAATTAGTTACTTCAATCCATGACTGTTTGTGGGACACTTCTGTGTGCAATTGGCAGCCACGTTTCGCTCACAAATATACAGTGAATTCACTTTACAGTGTATTCTGTGAAGCGCTTTGAGACGTCTAAAAGACATGAAAGGCGCAATATGAAATGTTAGGATTATTATTATTATTTTATTTATTTTATATATCAAATGGCACATGAAGAATGTCCCTTTTAATGTGGGAAGGGAGGGAGTGGGAAAGAATGAAGTGATTTTTCACTGTTTATTAACAAACGCTATTTCAATGCATTGTAACAGTAATGATCTAAATAAATTAATTCAGATTACTGTAATAATTATATAAATTATTGATACAGATTAATATAATAATGATGTAAGTTATTAATTCAGGTTACTGTAATAATGTCATAAATAAGTTATTAACTCGGGTTGATGATCTGGAATATGCTTGCAATCTCTGGCGCTACATTTAAAGCCCTCCACAATGTTGCCCCACCCTACATCCATGACCCCCTATCCCATTACCAATCTGCCTGCCCCCCCACTCAGCAGGCTCTGGCCTACTCCACGTCCCCCGACCCACACACCCAACCATTGGTGGGCAAGCCTTCAGCCATTGGAAGGAGAGCCTTCAGCCATTCTGCCCCCAACCTCTGGAACTCATCCCGCAGTCCCTCCACCTCACCGCCTCCCTGGCCCTCTTCAAATCTCTCGATGGACCCATCGACAACTCCTTATTCCCCTCTTTCCTCCCCCCACCTGTTCTCAGCTCGGGTCTGAAGCAGTAACTGTCCAGCACCTTGGGTCGTCCTCCTGGCGTGAAAGGCGCTATACAAATGTAATTTTGTTGTTGTTATACCTCTTGCACCTCCCACCACTATGTTCTATTAGTTCCCAAAGCAATGCTGGACCGGAGAGACGGGGTTATTAATCCATAGCCGCCTTTGGCAAACCGTGGTGTCCGCTCCTCTGACATGTTATGAGAGTGGGAAATGGAGGCACTTATCATATGTACATGAGAAATATGACTATCCTCCTTCATGGAGAGGTAAGCGGTGTCTCCTTGGAGCTGAACTGACTCCAACGTGAGATTGTCTGGCAACGGAATGTCGCTATCAAGCCAGACTGATGGTCTCCAATCCAGTTCCTGAGACCAGATGGGCCGCAGCAATCCACAGCCCAGCCTGGCTCATTGTCAGGACATGAAAGGGCAGACCAGTCACTGGAGGCAGGGAGTCATACTACTGAGCTCCTGTTAACCCTGCAAGCCAAAGCCCTGACGGATAGTCACGGTGGTCATAGCTGGACAAGCATCAGGAAAGCTTGCTATCAATGGTTGTGTCGGACACCCAGCTAGCCAACAAAAAAGAAAGGCATCCTGAGGTACAAAAGGATTTGGCAAACTGTTCCTGGATTTGCGGGGGTTGGGGACTACCCTGACTCACACTCCTCAAAATCATATGGGAGTAGGCCTAATTTGCTCATCTCCGTCTTTCCTTCGCATCAGTGTAAATAATACAATACAAAATTACACTTGTAAAAAGCGCCTTTCACATTGGGAAGACATCTTAAGGCGCTGGACAATCAGGATTTAGACCCGAGTAGGTACGGCGGGGGCTTGGGATAAGGGTTGGATGGAGGGCAGGAAGAGTGGCCAAAGACGCGGTGGAAGAGGCGAGTCTTGAGATGTGTCTTGAAGGAGACAAAGGAGGGAGTGAGGCGAAGAGTGTGTGGGATGGAATTCCAAAGGGTGGGGCCGATATTGCTGAAAACCCAACCAACGATTGTGGGGCGGGCTGGGTGGGGGACATGCAGCTGGCTGCTGAGCGGACAGGTAGATAAGGGGTTAGCAAGTCAGTGAGGTAGGAAGGGGCAAGCCCATGGAGGGCCTTGAAGGTAAACAGGTGAGAAAAGATGAATCGAGCTCTGCCACAAGATATCTTGATTTATATAAAGATCATTCTCCTTTAAAAGCCTGTGTGTTTGTTTCCATTAACTCATACAGGCAATTTCTGAAGATAGGTCAAGTAAAAACACCTTAACTAAACACACTTTAATTTTGTTACGAATGCTTATTGAGTTGTTTTGTAAGCTAAATCTCACAACCCAACCCGAAAGTGCCTTAATAATAATGTTTCCATTTGATATTGCGCTTCTCATGTCTTCAGACATCTCAAAGCGCTTCACAGAATACTGTATACTGTAAAGTGAATTGACTGTGTATATTTGGGTGGAAATGACCAATTTATTATTTTTATTATTTATTATGGGTGGGTGGATGGATGGGTGGACGGGACGAAGCTCAGCTGGAACTGCACATGAACTTAGCCAAAAGGCTAAGCTGCCTCCTGACTTTCTGCACTGAGGATTTGCGGTCGGCTTTCGTTTCAAAAAAGGCAGGGATTACAAAAGGAACACAGGAAAAACAGGGATTTGGGGCCTCCTCTTCTTATTGTCTTTGACTCCCAATCAGCCCCTGCGTCCCTCAGCCACAGGAATGCCAAACAATTCTTTCCAGGTGCCGAAGACTCACATCAGGAAGTTCCATTCACAAGAACTCTGCTTGTACATGTCTCTACCATAACAATATAGTGAGTACACTCAATGTTTTTTGTTCTTTCTTCAAAACACAAATCACGCAACACACATCAAATGGAGGTGAATAGTCAAGAAACTTTGGTGATTGAAATAAGCTTTTTTATGGCTGTCTTTTTTTAAAAATGTGTTTCACTGACATATCAAGGATTTTCAGACATTTCTGTTAAAAATTGTATATAAATGCGACTGATTGTAGTAGTAATGCCCCAAGTATGAGTTAGTACATTTAAAATCTCACACCTAATGCTCCATGGGACATCCTCCTGACGTGAAAGGCGCTATACACATGTAATCCTGTTTTTGTTGTTGCTCAAGCAATCTTCAAGAGTAAGTCATGTTCAGAGATGCAGCATGCAAAGTGCACTGCCGAAAACACTTACAAGTTACATCAATCCATGATTATTTGTGGGACACTCCTGTGAGTAATTGCCTGCCATGTTTTGCCCACAAAATACACAGTGAACTCAGTATATTCAGGATCATCCCGATGTGAAAGGCACTATACAAATGTAATTTTGTTGTTGTTGTATTCTGTGAAGCGCTTTGAGATGTCTCGATGACATGATAAGGAGCTATATCAAATGCAAGGCTTATTAGCTCAGTGCTTAGAGCACTTGCCTTACAAGCGTGAGACCCATTTTCGAATCCAGGCAGGTCAGGGCGAAACCTTGGGCAAGTTTCCTTACTCCACACGTCCAATAATAATCCCTCCAAAAAACCTCAATAATAATATTGGTCATTTCAATCCATGACTGTTTGTGGGACACTGCTGTGCGCAATTGGCTGTTGCATTTCGCCCACAAATACACAGTCAATTCACTTTACAGTATATTCTGTGAAGCGCTTTGAGAATTCTAGAAAATGTGAAAAACACTATATCAAATGCAAGGATTATTATTATGTGAACAGCAAACTATTCATTTTACCATCATTGGCCCAATCTTCAATCACCAAGTCTGCGTCTTCTAAAGCTCTTCTTTCAAAACTATTTTGCTTTCAAACTGGCCAGCATCTTAAAACCTCCTTAGGTTTTAAGATGCTGGCCATTTATGTGCCATTTATGTGCTTATAAATAATAATAATTATTGTATTTGATATCGCATCTTATTTAGTCTTCGAGATGTCTCAAAGCACTTTCCCGAATATACTGTTAGGTTAATTGAGAATATATTTGGTGGGCAAAAATAAAACTTCACTACACTTACTGAGTTGATTTGTAAGCCAAATCTCAACCTCAGGATCCCCTTACTGCCCGTGTCCTTTTCTCCCAAGCACTTGTCATCTCGAGTTGTCAGATCAAGACAGTTAAGTTACGTTGCTTTATATTTGAATCTGGCAGATATAATCATCAGAAACTCTCTGCATATTGGCTCAAGATAATAATAATAATCCTTGCATTTGATATAGTGCTTTTCATGTCTTCTGAATATCTCAAAGCACTTCACAGAATATACTGTAAAATTAATTGACTGTATATTTGCGGACGAAACACGGCAGCCAATTGCGCACAGCGGTGTCCCACAAACAGTCATGGTATAGTAATAATACAAACAGATATAGTAATAATGCAACTAAAGGAAGCTTGAACTATTCCTCCTTGTTCCTATCCCACTGAAAAACAGCATAATGAAATGCATTCAGTGAAGCATTTAGCTAGACATTACTTCGTAATGGATTTACCTAATGTCCGCGCCATTGGCTAATATCCCTTGGTTCCATCGGTATAGATTGCTCAGTATTCAGCATTCTATACCAATGCTCGGTATAGCGAGCTTCAATAAAACGAAACTTCCCTTCAAAGGAAGAAGCGTGCAGTGACAGATAAAATTCCACCACCATTATTTCCTAAGATAAATCAAACAGAGATACAATCTTTGGCATCAATTTCAGATGCCGTCTTATGACTGGCACTATCCCCATGCCAAACAAAGCAAGAAGGATCTATCGCCAAAATGTGATGCTCGCTTACACTGTCAGCTAAAATAGATCCAAGCAGAGTTAACTTAAAACAAATAATAATAACTATCCTTGCATTTCATATTGTGCCTTATCATGTGGTTGAGACGTCACAAAGAGGTTTGCAGAATATACTGTAAAGTGAATTAAAATAAAAAAGCAGCACATTCAAGATTGTAAGAGCCACCAAGTCACATTAGGCACCCAGACCTCCCAACAACAACAACAACAAAATTACATTTATAAAGCACCTTTCACGTCAGGAGGACCCAGGCCACATTCCCTCCCACAAAAAGCTACACAAGCTACTCATACAGACTCCATTGCTCCCTATGCCCTGGCGGATCGACTTTAATTTCCTTATTCTGACCTTCACAAGCTTCTACATCCTCGCCCCTCCTTACCCATTGTGGTCCTATTCCTCTGCCTAGACCCTCTCCTCGGTGATCTCTAACATGTTTCATGCCTCCCCTCCACCCAACCATCAGTAGACAAGCTTTTAGCCACTTTGCTCTCATTCTTTGGAACTCACTCTCTAAATTTCTCTCTCCCTCTGCTATCAAAGCTTATTCAAAAATCTCTCTTCGGCTGTCTCCCACCTATCACCCACTCGCTCCATCTCTGAGAAGCATTTTGTGAGCTCCTCCTCGGTTGTAAAAGGCTCTATAAGTGTAAAATGTAGCTCAGGAGACACAAGTGCAGAACAAGATTGGATACCTCGGCAGGAGAAGGATTATTTTCCTGTGAAACGTACAGGTAAAATTGGTCTGTCACCACATGGCTGTTTATCAGACTTCATTATGTGAATATTGGCTGTTGGTGGTGCCTTAAAAAACAGTCACCAAAATAATAAAAATTCTTGAATTTGATTCATATCATTGAGACATCTCAAAGCACTACATAAAATATACTATAAAGTAGGGTCCGTCGATATGGAAATTTTCCGATTTAGATATATCGATGGGCTCATATCGAGATATACCAAAATATAGATATTTTCGGGTTTTTCATACTGCGCATGCGCACGCATTCGGGGTGCGCGCACGTTCCGGGTGCGCACGCATTCAGGGCCTATCTTCTCAGGAGGTAAATATCTTTCTCTCTCTGTGTCTCTCACTCTCTCCATCTCTGTGTTTTTCTGTCTGTGTCTCTGTGTCTCTCTCACATCCCCCCCATCTCTATCTATCTGTATATTATCACATCCACCCCGTCTCTCCCCCCCCGCCGTCTTTCGCCCCCCCCCACCCACCCCAGCCGTCTCTCTCTCCCTCCCCCCCCCCAGCTGTCTCTCTCCCCCCCCACCCCCCCCAGCTGTCTGTTTCCCCCTCCCCCCCCAGCCGTCTCTCTTCCCTCCACCACCCCCAGCCGTCTCTCTCCCCACCACGCCCCCCCCAGCCGTCTCTCTCCCCCCCACGCCCCCCCCAGCCGTCTCTCTCACCCCCTAAGCCGTCTCTCTCCCCCTCACCCCCCCAGCCGTCTCTCTCTCCCTCACCCCCACAGCCGTCTCTCCCCCCCACCCCCCCACCCAGCCTTCTCTCCCCCACCCACCCCTTGCATACCTGTATATTGTATTCGAGGACTATGAATACAATATGGAGGCTTTGCACCTCGGTCTGTGCATTGTGTATAGAGATGAGCATTCTGGGTCTTGTAGTTCAGTGTGCGCGCATTCTGATTTTTTACCTCAATATATCGATTTTTGAAATGCCTATATCGGCGTATCGATATGAAAATTATATCGTGTTTTAGCGATATATCGATATATCGCCAGACCCTACTATAAAGTGAATTGACTGGGCATTTTGTGGCCAAAATAATGACTGTGAAGCCCACAAGGTATTTTGATGTAGATCGCTCTGTAAAAATGCAGGTTCTCTCTTGCCTCCTAGCCTTAGGAAGAGGTTCGCAGAAAGTGTTACACACTGAGGCTTGCTGCAAAATCCCACTAGGAGCTCAAAACAATAACACGTGCGCCCCCCCCTCCACCTTCAACAGAACATTCAGAGAGAAAGTTTCACTGTTTAGTCTCACACATATCCTGCAATCATTTCTATACTCAACTCAATGAATACTTAAACAGTTGGTTTAAAACTGCCGATTTAGGTATTGGGAATTGATAATTGTCTTCTCATTTAATTGGATATTACACATTGCAACACATTTGCTCTGCTGAGACGCCAAGTATGACTGTAGATGGAGTTTCTATAACTTTAAATCCCGCCCACCCCCCGAGGAACTCAAAATATTTATGAATTACATAATAAAAGCTTGAAATATTTGCTCCAACAGAAAATTCTGTGGCAGGATGTATTTGAAGGAATAATTTCCTACTCTGGATTCGACTGTGTTTTCTCCAGCACATCAGGCAACACCAGACAGCTATTCATCTCAAAGCTGGAATAATTCTCCTGCCTTCAGCCAGCCAATGATCAGGTTGGCTAGAGAAATAGGCAGAATACAACAACAAACATTGTGGGTAGCTGCTGGATTGCGAACAGGCAGAATTGACTGTGGGAATAACAGTATTGTGTGGTAGCCTGGCTCAGGCTTATCACATCAGCAAACACGCATCCAAGTCAGAAGGTTATGGGTTCAAGTCTCATCGCATCAGCTTTTGGAATACTCTGGGCTGAAACACCACAGTGCACTACATTGTTGGAGTTGGAGTCCTTCAGATGAGATATTAAACTGAGATTCTGTCTGCCTGTTCAGGTGGATGTTAAAGATCCTATGGCACTATTGGAAAGGGAAAGGGAGTTTCCCCCAGTGTCCCGGCCAATAATTCCAAAATGAATTTGGTCACTTAGTTCAAGGATATTTGTGGGACATCATTGGGTGCAAATTGGTTGGTGCTATCTCGCACACAACACAATCACTATACTTTGAGTATATCTTGTAAAGTGCTTTGAGATGTTCTACCAATGTGCAAGGAGCTATGTCAATTTCAAGGATTATTATGTTTCATACACAATGGGGTGTAACATGCCTGTTAGCACTGAGGTTTCTGCACTTTTTTTCCTGACTTGAATATTGCCATGCACAAATACACTTACACCTGCAAATACACACTTTACAGTATATCTTATGAAGTGTTTTGAGATGTTCTCTTGACATGAAAGGTGCTATAGCAAATGCAAAGATTATTATTATTATTACTATTATCTAATGTGCGGGATGTTGGGAGGCTCAACTGAGCGTGCGGCAGTCAATATCTTTACACCATGTTTCAGGAACCTTGAGAAGCTGTCCTTCTGGATAATCATCGCACCCGGATACTGATGTAAACTGATCCCTTTAACCACACTGATGAACAGATTATCAAAGTCCTACATCAGTTTTTGCATGCTTGCATATGTATAAAAAAAACTCAGAACCTACACAATACCAAGATGCTTCTGGAAAGCCGGAGAGAGAGAATTATTCAGCAGGGAGGAAAATGCGTTTTCTGATGCAAGATTAAATCATTCTTTTTGTATTGCTTTGAATAATAATAATCCTTGCATTTTCTATACTGCTTTTCACGTCTTCTAGATATCTCAAAGCGCTTTGCAGAATATAATGTAAAGTGAACCGACGGTATATGTTTGTGGGCGAAATGCGGCAGCCAATTGCGCACAGCAGTGACCGACAAACAGTCATGGATTGAGTGACCAAATTCTTATTGTTTTTTAGAGGTAATATTATCCCCGGAAAAATGATCTGTCAATCAACTAACAATGGGGTTCCTACTTATTGTTAGGTAAACAGAGGCATGTGCAATAAGGAAAGTTGCCTAAGATTGCGCCCTGCTGGGAAAAGAACCCAGGTCTCATGCTTGCAAGGCGAGTGCTCTAACCATTGAGCTATAAGACTCCATAAAAGCAGATCAATGAATGTATCTGTGAAGGGTTCTCGGTGATGCTTTCGGAGTTCACCTGATTGTCTGAACTATGGCTGTTAATAAAAGGAGAAGAATTATTATCATTGATTATAATTATAATTATTTGCGCATTTGATGTGACGCTTTGCACATCAGGAAGACTTCTCAAAATGCTTCACAAGATCTGCTGTAAAATGTAGTGACTATGTGAATGCGACAGCCAATATGCCAACAGCAATGTCTCACAAAGAGCCATGAAGTGAATGATCGATTTTATCTGGAAACCATTTGAGCTCAACTTCTCTGAATGAACAGCTCCAACATTTAGCACTAAAAGGATTTGAGTTTGGAGGCCTGTAGCTTAGTGGTTTGAGAGCACTCTTCTCTCAAGCAAAAGAACCGGTTTCGATTCCCAGCAAAGAGAAATCTTAGGCAAGTTTCCTTACTCTACACGCCTGATAATAATAAAATAAATAAATTGATCACTTCAACCCACGACTGTTTGTGGGACACTGCTGTACGCAATTGGCTGCCGCATTTCTCCTACAAATATATATTCAATTCACTTCACAGTATATACTGAGAAGCGCTTTGAGATGTCTAGAAGATGTGAAACGTGCTGTATCAAATGCAAGGATTATAAATATTATAATAATTATTATTATTTGAAAAGTACCTCCTGAAGTCAGGAGCCAACACTGCCTGGTTAAACTCACTAAGTGATTAAAGCTGAGGTTATCATCCCTTTACTTTAAATCCTCCAAATCCTTGTGCGCAAACACAAGAAGATAACCAGTAAAAGGTTAATTTTATTGCCCATGCTTTTGTCGAGTCAGGACAGAGAAATGTCAACAGGTAAACAACGAAAACAACTCATTTAACACCTCACTTCAAATTGTGGGGATGTTGCGCTTCCTTTGCCTGCAACTCATTACACGTCAGTGAAGGATCAAATGCATTTGAGCCCAGAAGTAGGAAATGCTGACAGTGCTGGCTGGGGTGATATCTCATCACAATCCTGTGCCACTTGGTCCCACTGGGGAGAGTTTTAATCGACCAGTTGTTTCACAGCTAACTGTGAAATGCAAAGCAGCACAAGAAGCCCCCCACACCTCCCCCAACCCCCCCGGAGAGCTGAGCAAGCAGGACCCACCTCGCTCTGAAACACACAGTAAATGGCCAGCACATCAGCCTACAAGTTTACATAGTCAGTGCGAGGGTTGTGTTCCCGCAATAATACTCGTAAAAACCTTATACTTGATACAACGAGTCAAAGACGTTTACAGGATTTACTGCAAACAGCAGTGACCCTATATCCCCAGGACTGCACCAGAGTGTCAACCTAGACCCGTGGTACCAACCTACAGCCCGTGGGACCGGAGTAGCCTGTCTAACATTTGCACCAATCCAGGCAAGTCCATTCCAAACTAATGCATTGTTTCCAGTAGCCACTGGAAAATGTTCACAGAATAATATACAGTGCAACATGAAGTGAAGTGATGTACAGTTCATGGGCATCAGACTGATTGTCAGTCTCCAAAACTTGTTGTCATTCTGTTTCCATTCTGAAACATTTTGACGGAACCTTAAAATTTAAAGTCTTTTTGAGTGTTAACAAGATTTAGTACAAAGCGCTTGTGTTTCAATTGTCCATTTATATCGAACGTTTTCAGGATTACATGATTTATTCTTTAGCAGAAAGCCTCAATCTTTAAAATGATCCATGCGCCCTCTCCCTTTCTCTCCCCCACCTCCACATTCTCATATCTGAAGAAGCTCCCCTTGTCGAATGGATTCCCTACTATTCAACAACAGCAACTTGCATTTATATAGCAACCCTCACGTAGAGTAGCTTTCTAGAGAGCTTGACAGTAGCGGAGCATAATTCCCTGATCCGCTCTGGTCAAGAACCTGCTATGTCTTGTTCAGCTCGCAGGATTTATAAGTAGGTTTGCACTATACGTCTCAGGCTGAAGCACTAACATATCGAGGGGTTAAGATGATACTATAAACCAGTGGAGCTCCTGTAGCTCAGTGGTTACAGCACTCGCCTTACAAGCGTGAGAACTGTGTTCGAATCCAGGCAGATCAGTGCGAAACCTTGGGCTTGTGACCTTACTCCATATGCCTAATAATAATCCCTCCCCAAAAAAACTCAAACCACTATGCTACAGGCCTCCAAACTCCAACAATTCCAGCAGTTCCAACAGGCACATTGGGGTCCCCATGCCATGGCTATTGCAGTTGTTAGTCGATTGCAGGATTGCTTTTCCGGGGTCAAAAATTAGCTTCAAATTTTTTTTAAATAGTAAATTGATCACTTCAATCCACAACTATCTGTGTGGGCACTGCTGTGAGAGCCAATTGCGTATAGCAGCGCCCATACAAGATAGGCTTGCCCACAAAATGTACAGTTTTGCCCATAAAATGTATCGTCAATTCACCACAGTATATTCTGTGAAGCACTTTGGAACATTTCGAAGATGTGATAAGGCGCTATATCAACTGCAACAACAACAACAAAATTACACTTGTATAGCACCTTGCAGTTCCAGAGGTTGGGGGCAGAATGGATGAAGGCTTACCCGCCAATGGTGGGGCGGTTGGATCGGGAGACATGGAACAGTCTGGAGCCTACTGAGCTGAGGGGGCGGGCAGGTTGGTAGAGGGTTAGTAAGTTGAGGATGTAGGGTGCGGCGAGGCCGTGGAGGGCTTTATTATTAAATACTTTCAGCAATATTTCAGTTATCACTTTCCCCAGATCATGTAATACTGTATTGGGTTTTGGAAAACAATGTTATGCAATATAGCTCAGCTTTTTTCATCCCTGTCATTTAAGTAATCAAATCCAAAATACAGTATGAAATATCTTGCAACCTGACATAGTGATCTTGGAACAGTAGTAGCAAAATTTACAAAAAAAATTGTTTCTGTTTGTAATGGATTAGACATTAAAAGCCTTAATCAGAAAATAATGAACAGAATGATCTGCTTACTGAGACTTGTTATGAATGTATTGAGCAGCCTCAAACTACTCAAAAATAGAAGGTGGTTAAAAGTTACTGAGCTGTATCTCTTGCCGGTAGTTGTGAGAGACTGACAGATTAGTTTATTTGTTCAACAGGAATCTCTCACCCTGTTGCCCGTGGGTTTTACTTTATCATAACATTGAATTGAACCCTAATTTCATTGTGTGATAGTTAATCAATGGATTAGCAATAGCTGAGGTTTTAGCAGTTTCCTTTTGCCTGTGGAGCTCCTGTAGCTCAGTGGTTGGAGCACTCACCTTACAAGCATGAGAGCTGTGTTCGAATCCAGGCAGATTAGGATGAAACCTTGGGCTAGTAACCTTACTCCACATACCTAATAATAATCCCTCCCAAAAAAATACAATAATAAAAAATTGGTCATTTTTAATCCATGACTGTTTGTGGAACACTGCTGTGTGCAATTGGCTGCCATGTTTCGCCTACAAATATACAGTCAATTTACTTTACAGTATATTCTGTCAAGCACTTTGAGACGTCGATAAGATGTGAAAAGCATTATATCAAATGCAAGGATTATTATTATTAGGTAAACAGGATATGTCCTGGGAGAGAGTGTGTATACCATTCCAACAATCTATCTCTGGAATTTCCATGTGTAGGTGGGATACATGGAATTCAGTGCCTTCGGACGTCTTCCTGACGTGAAAGGCGCTCTATAAATGTAAATTTTGTTGTTATTGTTGTTCTCAGATTGGTTTGGACACTCTTAAGCACAGTGATGGGTTTTCACATGTGTCAGATTGACCAAATAAAAAGCTGTTGCAAGTCGGTGTGATGGATTTCCAAAGCCTGCATTCTTTCTCAAGAATTCCTGTGAGAGATCACTGCGCATAGTTGCACGAACTTTACACGTTAAGTTGCTCTACATTTTCAGCCTGCAGCATTGCTGCTGGTTCTCCAGGTTTGGACGTTCTGAATGGGCAACCTTCCCTTATTCCACTCACAGGACGCTGCTCCCGGACAGCCAACACAAGGAAGCTCTTTTCCGGATGCCTCAAACCAGCCTCATGACCACAATGCATCATCAGCTGCCCGCACAGTCACCGCTGGCTACTTATCACCTATTTAAGTTGTTTAATCTGAAATGGAGTCAGTGTGTATTGAATTACAGAATCTTTGGAGCGAGATAATGGCTGCAATTCCATTTGAAAGACTTGAATTTGTGAGTTAAACCTTGTGACTGCATTACTTTTAGGACCGCATGTAAACACAAGCAACTCTCTGAGCCTCGTCAACTGCCGAAGCCTTAACAATTGTCCACAAAATTGCATCCTATTGCATCCTATAAAACGCCAGCCAGGCTAGACTCAATTGGTAGCACTCTCGCTTCAGAGTCAGGGTTTGTGGGTTCAAACCACTGAAGTCACTATCTAACCTGACCCTCTACTTTGGGGAGATGGTAAAACAATTCTGGTAAAACTATCGTAAGTTGAGAGAAAAAAAATTGAAAATCCATTAGAAACACAGAGAATAGACACAAGGTGAATAAAACCATTTGCTCAACCTGGCCACCAAGAAGTTAAAGTTCTCCTTTTCCCATTTAGTGACAGTAATACTATAAATCATAATCCATGCATTTTGATATAGCACTTTTCATGTCTTCTAGATGTCTCAAAGTGCTTCACAGAATAATAGTACAGTAGAAGCCCATTTATCCATGACTCGATGAACCGGCACTTCCGTATATCCGGCACGCCAAGAAAAAAGTCCCCATTCGATAAACCGGAACTTATCCAGAACAATAGCGGTGGAGTATTTGTAAATGCATAAATAACAACAGATGATAACAGAATATTGTAATAACCTTATTGTTAAAACTACTCTCTTACGCTTCTCACCTTTACTGGTAGATGCTGCGGTTGAAGCCATGATGCTGCGGTTGAGGTTTATAGTCCAGCGAGTCTTTTTAAAATAGAGGACTCCAAGCGGGTGAAAAAAATGGAGCGCAACTTTAAAGCCTTACTAGCAGCAAGCCGATAACCCTAGCCGATAACCCACAGTGTTGCGCAGGCAAGGCCGTACGCAGGGGGGGGTGCGACGGGTGCGTACGCACCCCCCCAAATTATAAAAGGTCCACATTTTCCGGGGTAGAGAATTGCATTTTTTTATCAAATTTAAATACCAAGTAAATTTATTGAACATTTGTGCAACAATCAGTTCTTCAAAACTATGTATACATTATAAATACACATCTTTGAATGATTTAGTATTAATATAAAATTATCGAGTCGCACACCAGAATTGGCGTCTACCCAAAACATACCGCGTCGATAGACCAGTCCATGACGCAGCGAGTCTGTGACTCGTGATTGGATAAACATAGGCGCGCGCCAAGACTCAAATCCATCCTCGTTTGGAAATCATCCCGTAAACAGCCACAAGGGACAGCACCAATTCTGGAGTTAAAATCATCTTTTCATCTGATCACCGTAAGTAAAAATTACTCAAGTTGTGAGAGGTGTGACTGTAATGCTAGCAAACAATGACAACATATGTACAAGCTTCTGAGAAATTAAAGCTTTTGAGAACCCAACAAAAAAGTTATATGTGTCTGGACGGGAATGCCTATCTTTTAAAAAAATACTCATGGACGTAGGCCTATGCTTTAGCGCCTATTCCACGTGGTGTGTCAATCGGAAATCATCCCGTATACAGTCACTACATAAAAAGGTAGCACCACTTTGTGGAAGCTGAAATCGTATTTTAATCTGATAAATGTAAGTAAAAATGACTTAAGTTTTGATAGGCGTGTTTCTGAAATATCATGTTTCTTGTTTTGTCTTGATTATCACATTTGATTTATATTATTAAAGATGTATTCCTGTCATTAAAAATTGCTTTTAGAGACGTCCACTGGCATGCAAAAAACATATGACCGCAAAGATAAACAGTGCGACTTTATTTCACATTCAGTTTTGTACCCAGAGTGAAAAAACATCAATGTCGCACGAATTTGGCATAAAAATAGTTTCACCGTCATCTGATCGAGCGAACTCGGGCATTGACAACCACACTTCTGCACTGATCCCTTCTCTCCATGCAGCCTGACAACTCCCGCCTGCCAATACCCCAATCGCGCTCCAGAGTATCGATGTAGGTTAGGGTCGGTCTACCTCGTGTTCTGTGACCGTGCAATGGTTCCCATAGGATAGTAGCACTATGGACAGTTTCCTCCCGGCTTCTCCAGCTATGTCCGCTAAACCTAAGACGCCTCTGCAGTAATGTCTGTGATACCAGTGTGGTAGTGTACCATATAGCTATTTGTCAGATGCTGTCGCCAGTAAACGTTCAGGGCGTCTCTTAGAAGCCTGGTATATACCTCACGAGTCACCTAATCTCCTGGTCGAGGTTTGCCTAAGTGTCCAGCATTCTGCTCCGTATAGGAGCGACTTTCAGCCCTCGCGTTAATGCACATTCATTATAATATGGAAATCGATATTGGTAGAGCGGTTGACGTATTCGCTTCAAAGCGACCGAGGCGTCTCGAATACGGAACGCTATTAAAGAATTAATTTCCCCTCCCTTATTTTTTCAAGTATTTTTTCGTCAGATCAGTATTGCTTGATGGGTCACTTCCTTTAACTTTGATTCTAAATAAATAAATAAAAACTAACTACACTATTGCTCACAGTTCAACGATATTTTCAGGATAATGCTGATAACAGGCTTGTAACACGTGTGAATTAACTGTTTGACACTGATTTTCAGTTTCTGTATATTTTCTTGTCTTTTATAAAATTTGCTTTGCTGGAATATCTGAGCACATAATTCATACTTTACTCTTATATTATTGTTCATTACAGTCCGAAAGAAATTTAGTCTTAGGATAACAATGCAGAACAACTTATTAATTACCGTCAATCTGTAGTTTATGATCATTTTCTCTATACGCATACATTTATCAAGCATTCGTCATTGTACTGTGTTAATTGGATTGTAATTTACTTTATCGTTCGCATTCCTTACATCATCGAGTCAACAATCGTGTTTGCTTTTATCGGCGAACACATTCGACCTTCCCAATTAGACACGGACTACCGGGGAAAATATAAACACTGAATAAATAATGATGCTCTTAAACACCAAGGGCATGAAACATTTACCGTTCATATTGGATCCTCTGAACCGATTAAATAAGACCTCAAACTGTGTAAAACGTCGGAGCCTCGAGGGGGCCTCGGGGGCAGCCCCCAAGCCGCCGGCCATTGTTGGTCCCATCACTAGCAATTCGCACCCCCCAAAAAAAATCCTGCGTACGGCCCTGGCAGGTACAGTATTTTGGTTTTGCCGCTAATAGAGTCTAGGGTTATCGGCTTACCACTAGTAAACTGAATCAGTCAGTAAAGATGAGAAGCGCAAGCGAGTAGTTTTAACAATAAGTACCAATACAATATTCTGTTATTATTTGTTATTATTATTTAGTCTGGGGTGTATGGTGTTTGTTAAAAGAACTTAATTTTTTTGTGGTGGGTTTTCGGCCATGGGCCGCCCGAATATCTGGCAGGCGCTTTAACCGGCAATGGCCAGGTCCTGCAGGTGATGTATAAACGGGCTTTTACTGTACTAATAATATTGCTTGCATTTGATATAACACTTTTCACATCTTATCAATGTCTCAAAGCACTTCACAGAATATACTGTAAAGTGAATTGACTGTATACGTGTGGGCGAAACGCAGCAGCCAATAGTGCACAGCAGTGTTCCACAAACAGTCGTGGATTGAAAATGACCGATTTTATTATGGAGGTTTTTTTTTTGGACGGAATATTATTAGGCGTGTGGAGTAAGGAAATTTGCTGAAGGTTTTGCCCTGATCTGCCTGGATTCGAACCCAGGTCTCATACTTGTAAGGCGAGTGCTCTGACCACTGAGCTACAGGAGCTTCACAAACAGGATGGACAAACAGCAGAAAAGAACAATAGTTTCCAAGAAACCTGAGAAGAGCTCTTGTCTAGAGTCATAAAGGTGTTTTGACAATATAAGATACTGTACTGAATACAGTATCTCAATTTGATTCCTCTTGTATCATTCACTCCAGTGCTGTTTGCATCTCTGAGTAACATCAATCACTGTCTCCCAGTGACTTGGTACTCACCTTTGCACTCCTAGCAAACCCCCTTATCTTTTTGTGCCCCACTCATTCTTCCACTCACCGCTATATTCCGCTAAATCAAGCCTGCCTGCTAGGTTTTTACTATTTATTTCAGTGAGCAACAGTTAATGAATAATAGTAATAAAGGAAACCCTAGTAACTTAATTAGGGCAATATTTGTGTTTGTTTTAGTGTCAGTGTGTGAGCTGAAATGCCCTAACCATAGCTGATATCTCCCCATGTCCAATGTTGGGGTGCTTTAATTGAACTCTATGCTCCAAGGGTTTGGCAGAGAAAAACAAGTCAAAGAGTTCCTCCCTGCTGACTGAAAATAACAACAAATTACATTTGTGTAGCTCCTTTCCGGGCGACATTCCAAAGCGCTGGACACTCAGGGATTTGGACCCGAGTTAGGGGCGGGCATCAAGCAGGTTGAAGAGCAGGGGTAGGAAGGTGACCGAGAAAAGTCTACTGTCTGGACAAGGACACACTATAGTTGAACTGCCTTCAGTGCCTGGGCTCACATGTGGAGAATGTAGCTATAAAGTACAGGAGAGCAACCAGCGCCACACAACTAATCGTTCAAGGGAAAAGGAGCCAAAAGCCTTGAGGAGGGTCGGGCACTGGAGGAGAGTGTTAACAATAGGATTGGTTGACCAAGAGACAAGACTTGGCATGTGCCAGCTGGCACTTTAAGGATTAAATTAGGATTAAACCCTAAGAAGCCACTTCACTTTGTAAGACTTATTTTGTCATAAACACTTTGTCTCTGAATTTGTTTTAGCCACAAAATCTTTTAGTGTTGAAACAGCCCAGATATATAATTGGAAATAGGCTTTATTTGGATGGGTGCTTCCTGTCAAAGTCGTTCTCTGCGCGGCACCACTCCCATCCAGATAATAAATCATAGAAGCCACAAGTCCCAGTGTCTAATGATAACAGATATCTGCCGTTCACAGCAGTGCCCAAAAGAAGCCCAGATAAACCAACAGACACCAACAAACTGCTCTGCCAGTGAAATTAACAACCAGGAGCAAAAACAGCTACAACAGAAAGCATAGGACAGGCGAGGAATGCAACAGAGAGACTGACTGACTTTGCCACTTGGCTTCAGTTTTCCTTAAATTGGTCAGAAACCATTCTGATAAATTTATGATTTCAACCTTTCTTTATATCTGCCAGCGGGGGAAGAGGGAAATAAAGTTTTCAACATAAACCTGGCTTTCACATTCCTGAACAGCATGTGACTGTTAAGTTTAAATTACAAAGCATTTTATGCAAAGAGCCAGGGAAAAGCGTTACATGCTCCCAGGTCAACTCACTCCTGCTCCACCTGTAATAACTGCACAGAGGATAATAAAGTGTGTCAGTCGGGCTGGCTGTAACAGTGATCGCAAGCGATCTCTTCAGCTCTCACTCTTTTGTTTGGTTTTGATAAAACGTCTCTGCTGTCTGTCTGCTATGACTATTTTACTGCAGTGTTATTGGTTTCTGTCTCTTGGGCTGAACTGTTTCCACAACTGTCCCAGAGGCCATGAAGGTTTTAATAAACTGTTTGGAAGAAAACTGACATGTGCTTCTAACTTGGTCTCATGTTTATAGCTGAAGCGGAGCCAACATGCACTAATTGGAGTTGCACTGCAGGACAATGTTTATGTACTAATTAAGCTACTTCCTCCACCAACTGTTTCTAAGGAAGCAAGGAATGTGGCCCAACGCCATCCAGTTAGTCGCACTAACGTCACAGTCTGCCAATGTTTTCACAAGGTAAAGACGTACTTGAAAATTTTGCACTTTGTTTAACCCTGAGCACTAAAGTTAGCCTTTTGCTTCTTGGCGTTCAATGGGATCTGTCGAAAGCCTGAGAGGTTCGAATGGAACCTGCAGCACTAAAACTGTTGAAAGCGCTGGAACGAGTCAAAACCTGTTCTAAAAACGGAGGGGCTTTCTAAATCAGATATGGTGTGGATCAATCAAGGGCAATAAATAGCCAGCACTAAACTCCGACAAAACCGTCCAGGCTTTCAGCCCCTATACATGGACCATTTGTATTCTTCACACAGCGTTGTACAGCCTGGCTAACAACAGTTGTTATCATTGTCTGAAAGTCACTTACTCTCAGGTAGCCCCTACAGCGCTGGGAATTTTGTGTCACAGTAGCATTCTGATGCTATCGTTCTTTCACTTCATTTTTTTAGTAACCTTTGCCCCACTTCAGGTGTTTGAACTTCCATAGTCTAGACTGACACTCCAATGCAGCGATGGGGGAAGCGCTGCATTGTTGGAAATGCCATCCTTTGGAATATGGAGTCTCCATCTCTCAAAACCAGTCAGGAATTGTACGTCTTGTACGACCCTGAACTGTCCTTCCACCCTCAAATCCGCACCTTCCACCAGCTCCGCAACATTGCCAGATTCCTCCATTGCCTCATCCCCCACCCTGCCGAAACACTCGTCCACGCATTCATCACATCAAGGCTCGACTGCGGAAACTCTCTCCTCGTCGGCCTTCCCAGCTCCTTCCTTCACGAGCTGCAGATTATTCAGAACTTTGCAGCTCGTGTGCTCTCCCGCACTAGGCTCCATGACCACATACTCCCACTAGGTTCCGTCGATATGGAAATTTTCCGATTTAGATATATCGATTGGCTCATATCGAGATATACTGAAATATTGACATTTTCGGGTTTTTCGTATTGCGCATGCGCATGCAACGCGCGCATTCGGAGTGCGTGCGTTCCGGGAGCGCGCCCATTCCAGGTGCGCGCGCATTCGGGGCCTATCTCCTCAGGAGGTAAATATCTTTCTCTCTCTATGTCTCTCACTCTCTCCATCTCTGTGTTTTTCTGTCTGTGTCTCTGTGTCTCTCGCACATCCCCCCCATCTCTATCTATCTGTATATTATCACATCCACCCCGTCCCTCACGCCCCCCCCCGCCGTCTCTCTCCTTCCCACCCCCCCCCCAGCCGTCTCTCTCCTTCCCACCCCCCCCCCCCACCCCAGCCGTCTCTCTCCTTCCCACCCCCCCGCAGCCGTCTCTCTCCCCCCACCCACCCCCGCCGTCCCTCTCTCCCCCCACCCCCCCCAGCCTTGGCCTTGCCCCCGCCTATCTCTCCGACTTGCTGTCTCTCTATCAGGCTGCCCATCCTTTCCATTCAGCAGGCTCCGGCCTGCTCCATGTCCATCGCCTGAACTGCCCTACCATCGGTGGCCGGGCTTTCAGGCCTCTGCCCCCATACTGCGGAACTCCATCCCGCAATCCCTTCGCCTCGCTTCCTCCCAAACTCTCCCACCTTTCCTACTCTCCTTCCCCCTGCCCTATCCCAAATCTTCCCCCCCATCCCCGCTCAGGTCCTAACTGTTCAGCTCTTTAGGACATCCTCCCGATGTGAAAAGCACTCTATAAATGTAATTTTGTTGTTGTTGTAGCTCAGTGGTTAGAGCACTTGCCTTACAAGCGAGAAATCAGGCAACACCTTGGGCAAGTTTCCTTATTCCATATGCCTGATAAAATACACGCCTCAAAAATAAACAATAAAAAAATTGGTCTTTTCAATCCCCAACTGTTTGTGGGACACTGCTGAGCACAATTGGCTGCCACATTTTGCCCATATTTTCACTTTAGAGTATATTCTGTGAAGCGCTTTGAGACGTCTAAAAGATATGAAAAGCTCTATATCAAATGCTAAGATTATTAGTAGTAGTAGTAGTGGTAGTAGTATTATTATTGTTATTAAACCGAGATCCTGTCTGCTGGCTCAGATGGAATTTAACAATCCTATGGCAGTATTTGGAAATATACTGTATACTGCCCAACAAATCCCTCAAATAATATCAATGCGACCAGTGTCCTCTACCGTTCCAAACTCCGTGACACCATCTCCCCCATCCTCACCCGACTCCATTGGCTCCCCATCATCCAGAGGATCCAATTCAAGATCCTGGTCCTCACATTTAAAGAACCTCCAGAACCTCACCCCACCCTACATCCATGACCCTTACCAACCTGCCTGCCCTCTCCGCCCAGCAGGCTCTCGCCAGCTACATATGCCCCAACCCACCCGCCCCACCATTGGCAGCCAAGCCTCTAGCCACTCTGCCGCCAACCTCTGGAACTCCATCCCGCAGTCCCTCTGCCTCCCCCCCACCCGGCCTCCTTTTAAGTTATCTTCTTAACTTGAATGGCACTAGGAGGATTATTAATTTTATCTTATGCTAAAGTCTCAATTTGTTTCCCAGAAAGAGTCCCTTATTTTATAGTCAGAACCAAGGTGTTGTTAGATACAGAGGTAAAATAGACATGATGATTTACCCTCTTCTACACTCATGGATTTAAAACTCGCACAAATGTCCTTGTGGATACTTCATCATTACACAATACTCAGCTAAGATTTTATTTGTTAGACCCAAAACTCCCTTCACTGGAACAAAAATCAATTGCAACACATAACAGGATGTCTGCAGATTTCAAGTCCAGGACTTTCTTCCAGCAAGACACACACACATATATGATACACATATATAAAAGTTCCGGTAGGAGAAGCAATTCAAAATCTTGGCAAAGAACCCAAAGGCATTCATGTAGGAATTTCTCAAATGACTCAAACCAGAGCAGAAATAGTAACGTTGGGACAATTCCAAGGGAAGAGTGATTTTAGTTCAAGGATTTGCGTCAAAGAGGGTGAAGGACGCACATCCACCCCACTTACTTTACAGACCAGATGGAATACATTTTCACTCATAGAAGCAAACAATCATTTAAACAATGAGCGTGAGGTTTAGTTTTGAGTCTCAAAAGAATGGGCAAGGTTACTCTTCCGAGTTTCTACAAAAAAAAGACTGGTTAATTTCGCTCCCTTACTAAAGTAATAAATAAATCATCCAACGTTGAAACGTATCAACGTGCTTCACGGTTATTACAATTATGGTTATTATGGTTATCATAGAATCATAGAATTTTTCAGCACAAAAGGAGGCCATCGATTCTGTGCCGGCTCTTTGAAAATAGCTAATCAAAGTCAATCCCACTTTCCGGCTCTGCCCCATAACTACGTAAACCCATGCTCCTCAAATAACCATCCACCTCTCTTTTAAAAGTTGTTATCAAATCTGCCTCCACCACATTTTCAGGCAATATATTCCAGATTTGAATAATTCGCTGTGTGAAAAAATTTCTCCTCACTTCCCTTCTACTTCTTTTGGAAACTATTTTAAATCTTTGACATCGAGTCAGATACATCCACCAGTGGAAACAGTTTTTCCCTGTTTATCCTGTCGAATCCCTTCATGATTTTGAAAACCTCTATTAGGTCTCCTCGTAACCTTCTCTGTTCCAATGAGAATACACCTAGCCTCTCTAGCCTTTCCTCATAAACAAAATTCCTAATTCCTGGTACCATCCTCGTAAATCACCTCTGCACCCTTTCCAATGCCTTAACACCCTTCCTAAAGTGTGGTATCCAGAACTGAACACTATACATTTATAAGAACATAGGATCACAAGAATACGAGGTGGCGAAATCATTGACTATCATTTTCTACTCCTTAACGTAGGAGTACAGAGGCCAATTGTTGGGACCTTCTCCTCCGGCCCCCCCATCCCAGACCGCTCATGGGAGAAGCACTAATGGCTGCTGAGAGGAGCATTAAACTGTTGCAAGGAGCGCCCAAGTGCTCACCTCCTGTTGAACAACCCTCCTTTTCTCTAAATGGTTCATAGTTTCCCTCTGGACAGCTACACAGTGCAAATCAACAGGAAAGGTTTCAGGGTGGGTAGACCCTGGGTAATTCAATTTACAGTGTAAACATACTCCATCAATTGTAACAGGAAAGGGTCACTGTTTGCTTGAGATTATTATAAGGTATGGTTTTACATAAGACTAATAGGTGTTGAAATAAGGCTGATTGAGGAGTGATTGTACTTGACCTGAACCCTCAATCCTTCAGTTACCTGCTTAGCGCTTCAGACTATTGTATGAATAATAATAATCTTTGCTTTTGATATAGCTCTTTATTATGTCTTTGAGATGTCTCAAAGCGCTTCATTATAGAGTAATGAACAACAACAACTTTGATTTACATAGCGCCTTCTACGCCGGATGGCGTCACAGAGCGATTCACAATAACGAATTCCGGGCCCGAGCCAGGGGGAGGGGGAAAAAGGTGACCAAAAGCACGGTCGAAAAGAAAGGTCTTCAGCCGAGACCTGAAACTAGGAAGCGTGGGGGAGAGGCGAAGGGAGTGAGGAAGTGAGTTCCAGAGCTTAAGAGCGTAGTGGCTGACGGCACGGTCGTTGATGGCAGAGCAGAGGATTCGGGGGACAAAAAGGAGACCAGAACCGGAGGAGCGAAGGCAACGAGTGCTGTGTTGGGGAGAGAAGAGGTCAGAGAGGTAGGGGGCTGCAGAGGAGTGGAGAGATTTGAAAACAAGAGTAAGGATCTTGAAATCAATCCTCTCCGGGACATGGAGCCAGTGAAGTCTGGCAAGGACTGGGGTAATCGGGGAGCGAAGTTTGGTGCTGGTGAGAACGCGGGCGGCAATGAAGTGAGGTATATTGAAAATTGACTGCATATTTTTGAGCGAAACACAGCAGCCAAGCAAGAATAATGTAACCAAACCAACTGAACAATAATAATTGGGGTAGAGGTCGGAACACAACCAGATCCACTGAGAACTGCAGGAGCAGCTATACAGTACTGAAGCTGTGCATTCTACCTGTGTAAAAACCTCTGGCCTCAATCTCACCCACAACCTCCGCTCTACATACTCAGGTCTGCTGCCTCCCACCTTCAGTCCAACAATGGCAGCTTAGCTTACAATTGCAATTTCTCTCTGGACTGGTCTCCCCAAATCCCCCAGCCTTACTCACACCCTCTCATTTTCCCTGTTTTCACTTTTTTTCTTAGAGAACCTACCTCCTCAACACTATTTCTAAATGAAAAAGTCTGCAAACCTCAGGATATCATCTTCAACATTGGTTTCGAATCAAATTCCAAACACTCTCTTGCACAGTAATTATTTACAAGAGTTGTGTTAGCCTTTCACATCGTTAAATAACTTGATGAGCAGAGATAAACCTTGGGAATTGAGCTAAGTGAGAAATGGTGGGTTCGGGGTCAGAGGGAGATGACTGAAGGCGCCCTCAAAAGATAAGTTTTAAATAGGATTTGAAAGCAAAGGGATTGAGCTAATTGGTCAGTCACTTCATGGCTGTTTGTGGGACAACTGGCTGCTGCATTCACCCACAAAATACACAATAATGGCACTTTATAAAAAAAAGTTTTGAATCACATTTAAATATTCACAACCTTAAAGACTCTATATCAAATGCAAGAATTCTTATTATAAATAATTATATTATTTCAAGAGTTATTCATAATTAAGAATAATGATAATAATAAGTAATTTATTTATTTCACTAAATCTATGAGTCTTCAGGAGAGTTTCATAGAGGAGTACTGTATTTATTTACACATAAATAATGTTTCACTTCAGATCAAATACCAGTGGCATTATGAGACTGTATCCCAGTAAAATAACTTTGCCTACAAAATACAAGGTCAATTCACTTTGCAATACAGGTATCCCTCCCCAACCACGGGGGATACGTTCCTGTAAACCTCCGTGGTTGGTAAAACTGCGGTTGGAAAATACAGGGCCCTATGGGAAACAAGGGGATTTGGGGAGTGAGTTCGCGTTTCGTAGAACTAAACACACAAAAAATACAGTTATAACATACTTGGGGATAGGGGAAGTAAGTTTGGGCGCATCTGCAGGAATCCGCAAGGCTGTCTGACTGACTGACTGATCTACACACAGACAGAGAAGAGAGAGAGAGTGAAAGAAGATGAGAGAGAGAAGGGGGGTGGTAGAGAAGTGGGGGTGGGGAAGGTGGGGGTGGGGGGAAGAGAAGGTGAATTAGAGAAGGTGAGAGAAGGGGGGCTGGGGGAGGGGGAGGGTGGGGAGAAGAGAAAGTGAAATAGAGAGAAGGTGAGAGAGAGACCTTTCTAAAGTCCGAGATGCACTCGGAGAGAGAGAGAGATAGAGAGATCCCTCTTCAGCCTGAGATACAGAGAGAGAGACTTCTACAGCCTGTGATACACTTACACAGAGAGAGAGATCTGCAGATCCTGGCAGCCAATGCTTCCAAACTTACTAGCTAGGCTGCGGAGAAGCGGAGAATAAATTCATGTTACTGTATTTACCTTAATCCTGAGAGAGAAGCGTTGTTGCTGGTTGATTGTAACATCGCATCTGGGTCCTAGTGCTAAACGCTAGACGAAGCGACATCGAGGCTGGTTGATGCAACTGGGTCCTAGCGCTAAACTCTAGTGCTAGTGTTAAAACCCGTGGATAAGCAAGGGTTATAAGCCATGGTTAGCAAGGGTTGTCGCATTTAGCAAACCGTGGATGCGTGAGTTTCACGGTTGACGAGGCCGTGGTTGGGGCGGGGTACCTGTATATTCTTTGTTTTGAGACATCTCAATGATGTGATAAGGTGCTATATCAAATGCAAGGATTATTATTATTAAAGAAGTTAAAACACCTTCAGGGAAGGAAGAGGAGAGGAACATTTGGAGAATAAAATAAATAGATGTTTATTTAGAGAGAACGGTGTGCTCTCTGTCTGCTTCTGGAGCTTTCAACATTCCACACTCTCCATCCCAGGAGGCCGGCCAAGACAAGGGAAGGCTCGAGCCAACTCTGATGTGGCAGCCGGCCATGGGCTGAACCCTGCGGGCAGGCTGTTTGAAAACCTGTAGCCTAATGCATCCAACCCTCTCTACTGTCATTTACTTCCTTCAGTCAAAAAGAGTGTGTAAATCACTGGCACTCACTCGATGGTTACAGTAACACTGTGCACACTGGGCACAGAGGATGCAGGGCACGGCATGCAATCAGCGCATGCAGACATCTCATCTCGCTCCACTCCACCCTCAGGCAATACATTCCGCCTAATGGCACAAGCCCCATTCATCACCCCAGTGGGTAGGTACTGTGGAAGCCTTAGACCACAACAATGCTGGTGCTAGTTCTAGATCAGTCTCCTCTAACATAACTGATCTACAATGAACAAAAACGTACTTCCCTTAAACTCCTTCTATAAAATCACCAGCCAAAAATCACATGCAGCAACTCTATGTATCTAATGGCCCAAATTTCCTCATGTCATTAGGCTTAAAAACGGTTTGTGGAGTATAATTTGTCCAGAATTTTGGAAAATTCTTAAAATCAGTTTTATCCTCCAATCATAAGCATAGAATATAGAATTTTTTGTACTATCAATAAACATTTAATTATAATAATTGTATTTAATATAGCACTTTTCATGTCTGCTAGATGTCTCAAAGCACTTCACAGGATATACTGTAAAGTGAATTGACTGTATATATGTGGGAGAAATGCAGCAGCCAATTGTGCTCAACGGTGTTCCACAAACAGTCATGGATTGAAAGTACAACATTTTTAACAAAATTTTTAGGTTTCGCCCTGCCGAGAATCAAACCCAGGTCTCTTGCTTGTAAGGCGAGTGCTCTAACCACTGAGCTATTTCTTAATTTATTTGTAACATTTGATTTGTTAAATCTAAGATATTTTGTGTTTATTTAAGGGATTATTTAGTGAAGAATTTAATTGTTTATTATTATTATTATATTATTGCATTTGATATAGAGCCTATAAGGTTGAGAATATTGCAAATGGCTTCCAAACTTTTTTTTAATAAAGTGTAGTGACTATGTATTTTGTAGGTGAACACAGCGGGCAGTTTGTATGCAGCAATATCCCACAAACAACAAATAGCCAATGAAGTGAGTGACCAATTTTATCTGGTCAATCTTTTTTTCCATATATTGTTGTGGGATATTTAATGTTGTATAACTTGAACAGACAGACATACCTCAGTTTAAAATCTGCACCTGAAGGATGGCACCTCCGACAATGCAGTGCACACACCCTCAGCATTGCATTTGAGTATTAGCCTAAACTCTATGAGCTGCAAGTCCCAACATGGGACTTAACCGTACTATTTTCCAACCCAAGGCAAGAGTGGTACCTCCCTAAGTTAGGCTAACACTAATATTTATTGGATAATATTCATTCATATACCTGAGGTGGTTGAATTTAAAACCCAGATTCAAAATGAGTGCAGAAATTAAACATCAATTTAATTTTTATTAGGCACGACCACAATAATTGAACAATCACTCATGTGGTGGCTGGCCAGCGCACAAAGCAAATAGTGGACGACAGAGAAGGAAGGGCTGATAGAATGCAGACTCTCCATCAATGGCACATTAACAATTAACAATAATGTAACTGTCAAAAGCCATCAGGTCCTTCAGTAAGACATCTGCCAAGGTACCGGACAAAACTCCACAGATGTAACGCAAAGAATTTTCTCAGGAAATCCAAACTATAATGGAAGTATCAAATTATAGGCTACATGAACTATAATTACTTTAGAATAGAAAATGCCAAGGGAATTTGCATTGGCCATTATATGTTCATAATCGAAGAAATTCCAAGCACACAGAGAGGGCTGGTGGGGGGGGGGGGGGGGGAATTAATGACAAAAATGTTTTGTATAATAACAACTCAGGAAATGACTCGAGATTACTCGGCATTCACGTGAATGCAATCAGGCATTCTTCTGCCCTCCAAGTGAAGTGATTTCGTAACAAGATATGATGAAACCTAGTACATTGCAGTCATCGAGAGCATGGAGTACCTTGGCTTGTACGTTCTATTTGATCTGTGTGTATAAATGACCTGGGAGTCATGAGGAGAGGTTATGGAAACTAGGAAACCTCACATGCTCAGGGTTGACTGATCCTATTGAAAATTCCTAAAGCGTGCAGATAAACTGAATCCAAATAAAATGCTTCAAATAGTCACAAACTGAACAAGGTTGACAGAGAATTGAGCTCAGAAGTGGTGAGGTGAATGGAAAACTCAGTTTGTTAACTAATTGCTTTGCTTTAACCCTTTCTGCACATTTTGGGGGCACAAGTGGGGACGGACGATTCTCATTAAGTAGCAGTAAAGATTCTTACTCTCTCAGGAGCAAACAAAGTGATATGTGTCACATTTCCTGAGTAAAGGCTAAAGAATCTAAAGCCAAGGATTTTGTTTAGGTCGGGTCAGCAATTTCACACAGCAACTTTGAGCTGGTACAATATTTAGAAAGGAGTAATGTAATGGCCCGGAATGAGGATGTGCTTCCCGGATCTGAGTGCAGTGCTCAGGAATGCTTTGGATATAAAAAGTAGCATTTCCATGAAGCATACTGCTTGTTGTATAGGATTCCTTGTACTGGGTGTCATTGTTGGCTTTTGATTTAAGTTCTTCGGACTTTTTGACAAATCATCACGACATTGCCTTTTTTTTCCGGAGGAGGGGTAGTGGAGAGGGAGGAGTAAGAACGCAAAGTTAAAACGTTATTAAATGTACAGTTAAAATTGTGTGTCACTTCATACATCTGGAAGTGAAAATAATTCATCCACACATTTATCACATCCAGGCTCGACTAGGCTAACTCCCTGCTTGTCAGCCTTCCCAAATCTTCCCATTGCATGCGGTTGATCATCCATAACTCTGCAGCACTTGGCCTCTCCTGCAGGCTCCGGCCTGCTCCATGTCTCCTCCCTCGACCTATCCTACCACTGGCGGCTGGAATTTCAGCCTCTCTGCCCCTATTCTTTGGAACTCCATCCCACGTTCCCTTCACCTTGCTCCGTAGCTTGCCTCCTTCAAGGCACATCTCAAGACCCTCCTCTTCAACTGCGGCTTCAGCCACCTTCCACAATCCCAACCTCTCTGCTCGAGTCCAAATCCCTGATTGTTTAGTGCCTTGTGATGTCCCCACATGAAAGCTGCTATACAAATATTTGAAGTACTTTGAGACGTTTCAGCATCATTGACCCTAAATCAAATGTAAAGATTATCAGTATACAGTATTATTATAACTCACAGAATACAAAAATCCAATGAAAGCACTGGAGACCCGGTTCAAACCGGGTCTTTGAATCGATCTGATCTCCTGCCCCCACAATACCCTCAACAATATATTTGAGTTTCCAACTCAAACCATGGTAGCTGATTTTGATCATGTAAAATCTGAAGCAGGCGTAAGGCGCTTCTAAAAGTTTTCATTTCACCATGAATTAGCCTTACATTTAAAACTTTCATCATGGGCTTGTATTGCCTTCAGGTAATACAAGCCCATGGTAACTATAAATTCCTCTTCGTCTCTGTAGTGTTGTCTATCATACTGTGTCATCAGTTTTACTGCAGGTAAGAGACACCACACCTCTTCCCGAGGCACAGACAATACGATTACAGAGGCAGGCCTCAATATTACTCATTCCACTTCTCTTCTCTCACTCTTCCTCACCCCCATTCCCCTCACGCTCACTGCCCAATTGCTGATAACAACTAGTTGCTAAGGTAAACAAGATCAGGCTGAACTCTACAGTGGATGGTAGGGAAGAGGTAGTTTGTGTGGACGAGTGAGTGAAGCTGAAACTGTCGATATAAGGAGTCCTGTATCTAAGGTGGTTAGAGCATTCGCCTCGCAAATGAGAGGACCTAGGTTCGATTCCCAGGCAGGGCAAAACGCTGGGCAAGTTTCTTGACTCCACAATCCTCTGTTTACCTCGTAGTAAGTAAGAATATGATTGTTAGTCGATTGGCGGATTGTTTTGCTGGGGGTTATAATTCCTTTTAAAAAATAATAATTTGGTCGCCTTATCCATGACTGTATATCGGACACTGCTGTGTGCAATTGGCTGCCACGGTTTGCCCACAATGTAGTCAATTCACTTAACAATATATTCTGTGAAGCTCTTTGAGATGTCTCGAAAATGTGATAAGGGGCTATATCAAATTGCAAGAATTATTATTATCATGATACATTTCCCTCAATCAGGGATGGGCCTATTGTTTCCCAGGTGGAACAATCCATCTTTTGGAACTCCATCCCACATTCCCTTCTCCTCGCTCTATTGCTTGCCTTCTTCAAGGTGAGCCTGAAATTCGAATAGTCATCCACACAAACAAATTCATTCAAGGTATGTTTTGCAAAGGTGCACTGCAGATATCGGGAACACTACTGTTATGAAACTAATACAATAATAATAATCCTTGCATTTGATATAGCGCTTTTTACATCCTAGATGTCTCAAAGCACTTCACAGAATATACTGTAAAATTAATTGCCTGTATATTGTGTGGATGAAATGCAACAGCCAATGCGCACAGCAGTGTCCCAGAAACAGTTGTGGATTAAAATGACCAATTCTTTAATGGGTTTTTTCAACAGATTATTATCAGGCGTGTGGAGTAAGGAAACTTGCCCAAGGTTTCGCCCTGTCTGGAATCAAACCCAGGTCTCTTGCTTGCTTACTCTAACCACTGAGCTACAGTTAGCATAGGTGCTTCCAATTCTTACACACTGCACTGTTGGAATAACAGGCCTCAGCTATGTTAGATGTTCTTCCTTCCTCTGACCATGGTGTACAGTTCCATGAGTCTTGCAAGTCTTGCCCAAGTGGTCGTTCTTCATGTGATGAGCCCAGAAATTATGTAATGAGTCAAAAGCTGTGAGTCTATGGTTCTGTCCGGCTCAGGAACCGAGACCACTGCAGAGGTCATATCATCGCCAACCATTTCACCCCCCACTCCTGCCTTACCCTTTAGGATAGTGCAGTCAGATAATACATATTTAACATGTAAAGAATCTTTAAATTCCAATCCACAGTTGGGTCATTGAATCACAAAAATGAACCACGGAAGAGGCCATTTGGCCCATCAAGCCTAAGCTGGTGCCAGCTTCTCCTCTGGAGCTGACTGCTGTGGTCTCCAGTTTCTGTTCTTTCCCCATAGCCTTTTATATTGTTCCCTTCAAATGTTTATCTAATACTCTGTTAAATGTTGTTATGCTCTCAGACTGTAATTTGTTACAGACATAAAATTTGAGGAACAAACTTAACCCAAACTGTACACAATTTTGGTCTGTTAACGTGCCATGAGCTGGCTGGTTGGCTAGCTGCACTCTGCTACAAGTGATGCATTTGAGATGTCAATGACTGGGGCAAGGAATGGGGTGGAGCATCCAACCACAATCTGTAAAGGAGCTCTTGCCTTTCAGCCCACCAATTGTTGGCGTCAGTCAACCACTGGTTTGCTCTCTCGCAGCCTTGGGATAAAGGAAGAGCATTTGGTGTCCACCAAACGAAATAAACAATAGTCTCATCGAGTGCTTTGTATTACTGTACCAGCAGTCTGAGGGCTCACATCGGAACTGAGACTGAATCCTGCTGAAACCAGAGAAATTGACCCAAGCATAACTAGCAGGAGAAGGATAAGAGGGAAAAGAGGAAGGAGGAGAGAAGAGAGATGAAAAAAGGAAGCAAAAAAAGGAAAGGGAGAAGGAAGAGAAGCCACTATAAGTGCTCTGGGATACTGCTCTGCATGAGGAGTGCTATATGGGGGCCTGGAGCTCAGTGCTCAGAGTACTTATCTCGCAACCGAGAGAACTTGGGTTCAATTCCTGGTTAAGGCGAAACATTAGGCAAGTTTCCTTACTCTGCACGCCTCTGTTTACCAAGCAATAAGTAGGAACCCGGATGTTAGTCGATTGGTGGATCACTTTTCCGATGGTAATAAAAAGACAATAATAATGATTTGGTCACTCAATCCACGACGGTTTGTGGAATACTGCTCTGCGTAATTCGCTGCCGCATTTCGGACACAAAATATACATTCAATTTACTTCACGGTATATTATGTGAATGGTTTTGAGATATTTTGATACATGGTAAGACACTATATCAAATGCAAGGATTATTATTGTATAAATGCAAATAGTAGTAGTACAGGAAGGAGGGAAGAGAAACAACATTTAAACAGAAGCACGGTGTGAATTAAAATACAATTTCTCTATGTACTGAGATATCTGCTAGAGCACTAAGATGTGCACAAAGTGACGGCTCAAAGTCCTGGGCTTAACTTAAGTTGTCAAAATGTTTGAAAGTAACTTTGATTTCAGTTTTTAAAAAATAATAGTTTAGCTGGGGGAACCAGTGGGGCTGAAGAGCTCTCATTAGGGAATCTGCAGCCTCAGGATGAAAATAGGACATGGGACTAAAAAAAACCTTCGACCATAAATTTGTCTCCAGCATTGAACCACATTTAGTTCATGCTGATGTGCTGGAGCTCAGCTCCAGTGAATTCTGAGGTCAGAGCCAGGCTCTCGTGCTCCCCTGACATACATGGGAGTTTTGTTCAGGAGATGTACTTTACATCCTAAGGAGCTATTTTTCTAGAGTTGAAGCACTATTCACATGAACTGTTCAAGGCATTTCCATAAATGGATACAAAAATAGAAATGGTCTATATATATTAAATAAGTTTAGTTTATCGGCCTGTTGCCTTTCTTGTACGTTATAATAATAATCCTTGTATTTAATATACAGCTTTACCACTTTTTTGAGACTTCACACAAAATAATAATAATAATTCTCGCATTTGTCTTTGAAACATCTCAAGGCGTTTCACAAAATACACTGTAAAGTGGATTGATTGTATTTGTGGGCGAAATGCGGCAGCCAAATGCCCCCACAGCAGTGTCCCACAAATAGTCGTGGAGTGAGAGAACAAATATTTATTGGGCAAGGGGGAGTGGGGGGGAATTGTTAGCCAGGACACCCTGTGGGGTGTCCTGGAGAGTAAATCGGTTAAATAGGGCGGGGCAAGGCCGTGTAAGGCCTTGAAGGTGAGGACGAGGATCTTGAACTCGATCCTCTGGAGGATGGGGAGCCAGTGGAGACGGGCGAGGGTGGGGGTTATGTGATCGCGAAGGCGGGTGCGGGATAGTACACGGGCTGCAGAGTTTTGGATGACCTGCAGCCTGTGAATGGAGGAACTGGGGAGGCCGACGAGGAGAGAGTTTCCGTAGTCCAGCCGTGAGGTGATGTACGCTTGCACAAGTGTTTCAGCAGCGTGGGGGGTGAGGTAGTTGCGGAGCCTGGCAATGTTGCGTAGTTGGAAATAAGCGGTGCCAGTCAAGGCGCGGATGTGGGGGAGGAAGGAGAGTTTATGGTCGAACGTGATGCTGAGGTTCCTGACTGGCTTTGTGAGGTGGAGAGTACAGCCTTGGATGTTGAGGCTGGCAGCGCCCGATGTGCAGAGGCGCTGGCTTGAGCCAATCAGGAGGGCCTCGGTCTTGCTCACGTTCAATTGGAGGAAGTTGTCCCTCGTCCAGGACTCAATGTCGGACAGACATGCTGTCAGAACATCGATGGTCTGGGGGTTGAGGGATGAGGCAGAAAGATACAGCTGGGTGTCGTCCGCATACATGTGGAAATTTACCCCATGTTTGCGGATGACATCGCCCAGAGGGAGCGTGTAAATGGTGGAAAGGAGGGGGCCGAGGACAGAGCCCTGGGGGACAGAGCCCTTGGGCACCAATATGAACAAAGGGAGGCTTAGGGAAAAAAAGAGCAGCATCTCCTCCAACTTAATTGCTTATTTTTCAACCGGTATGGCTATGATTATAACACCCCATCAGCACTAGTGTTCATCTGCACCAGGACCTTGTAAAATGTGTTTTAAAAGTAAATTACAAAGGATGCATTTAAAGATCCCTCAATGTACAGTAGCCCCACTCTGATCTCTCACAATCTCCACTGTAACACATGGTTTATGGCTCCCATAAAACACTTCTCATTTCTGATACACCCCCCCTAAGAACAAACCCTGATCTATCACTTCCAAGACAGTGCAGATTGTTTACGGTCCTCTCATTAATGCAGTGCCTCGTATCAAAACCCTTTCACAGAACAGACCTCGCCCTCATTAATCCCAAAGGCAACGTTACAAACAGGGTCCTTCTGTTATTTATGCAATGTACATTCAGGTGGATCAAAAAACAGCCTGAAACCTCAAAAAAAGCGCAAGAAGCAAACAGATAAGAGAACAGAAATCCAGCAAAATTCAATCTGGAAACAATAAAGCCAGGTTTTAAAACGTGTGCCGAGAGGAAGTGGTGCATGTGTGCTTTGAGAAGCAAGAGGATATGTTGTACCCAGGAGGCTTAATTTCAACAGCTAATTGCAAGCTTTTCAATGAAAGCCTATGCACGTTGCTTCCAGATATTGAGTTCAAATAATTCATCCCAAAGTCCTCTGAGTCCCTGGCTGCACCGCACAGCATAGGCCACTTGCTTATGTCCATCCTTGGTCCAAGGTGTGTGCGCATGTGAATGTATATGTGTGGTGTGAGTATGTCTTGTGTCTGTGTGTTGTATCTGTGTATCGTGTATTGCATGTGTTTCTGTGTGCGAGAAGGGGATGGTGGGAGTGGGTTCATTGGAAGCCTGAGCTCTGCGGGTTCCTGGCAAACATCAAGCTTCTAGCTCTGTCTATACACAAATCAAATATTTCTAAAAGCAAGTAGTCAATTGAGAGCCCCTGGCTTTATTTAAACTATCGTGGGAAACCAAAATGTATTTATAAAAGTAAAAAGGAGGCCGCTATCACGTCAGGATTAATGGAGCAGAGGAAAGGGAAGTTTGCTCTTTGTGCACCAACCCTCCACTGATGATGCAAAACATTTCCTTTCCTTCCTCAGAGCAGTTAGCACATGTTCTCAAACACAGGCCTGTGTCTCACTGAATCAGATTCTCACCTGCCACATAAGCCAGGCCAGTGATTACCTGCATTGCACAGGTCCTCCCACCACATTGAAGGCAAATATTCATTGAATAGCATATGTAAAAACCCTGAGTCTCGGGGTGATAGTTGCTGGAACCTGGGTTCGAACCTTCAACTGGTGTCCGAGCTGTATTCAGGAGGATGGTGGTATTGTTCTCATGTTTATTATGCTCGCCAAGAGATTCACGCTACCTGCCACCCACCTGGTGAGGATTAAGTTTGTGCTGCTTGTCAGAAAGACTAGTGACTATCCTCTGGGGGAGGGAGGAGAGAGGCTAAATCAACAATGTTCAAAGTGCCAAGCTTTATGGTTTTACGTAAAGCTCCAGTGGTTCCCTAATATAGACTCTGGAATCCGCAAACCTTGGCTGCCGCCAACATGTGTGTAATTAGGTAAGCAGGGTGCATCTCTCCAGGAAGAATGTGCACATTCCAACCCAGAAACGTGTCTAGCTTCAAACCAATGATTTGTCTAGAACAACAACAACAAAAATAAAATTACATTTGTATAGTGCCTAGCCAGGAACCAATGTGAAGTTCACTCCATTGTAAAGGTCTGCAGCTTTCTTTATCCTCCTCCACCCTCTCCCCCACTGTTCATGCTATTCCCACTGCAGCAGTAAACAGCACCGGGGTTTGGATATACATCCTGTAATGTGGACAACAGGTGGAGAGGAATGGACAGCGTGATGCAGGCATTACTAAGAAGGATATTCTGTCAAGGTATGTGATGAGTTTGAACATAAATGTACTGGGTAGTATAGCAAACATTTCTTACAAAATCTCTACATGGAAAAGAAAAGCCAATGGATTCTAACCTCCGGTGTAAATTTTGAATTTTTTTAAGAGCCAAATAGGATTAATTCGAAATTACCCAATCAGGTTACAGGCAGATTCTCTTACTATGCTGTTCTTCAAGTTGATATCGGCAAAGCCAGGTTCCACATTCTAGTTCTTCTTTAAACAATAATTTTTGCATTCAATAAATCACCTTTCCTCTTTGACCGTGACTTTAGTCATCCATTCCCAACCCCCACTTACTCTCCACCCCTCTTGATTCCAATCCACAGCTTGGGTGCAAACCCTTGCCCAGTGCATTGGAACATCCTCCAGATGAGAATAACACTATATAAATGCAATTTGTTGCTCTCATTTTATGTTGCCAGGACATTTCAGAACACTTCACAGGATTTACTGTAAAGTGTAGGGATGGTATTTGTAGGGGAAAGCAGCAGCCAATTTGCATACACCAATATTCTGCAAACAGCAGTAATGTGAGTGACCAATTAATTGTATTTGGAGGATTGTTGGCCAGGATGCTGAGAGAAAGAAAGATTTTCACTGAGGCTTCAGACTTCATTACAAATCAATGTTAATGAGACACATCTGCAAGGAGTAATAAAAGACTGGCAGTAATTTAGGTATTCATAATGGCCTGGATATTACTTTTAATTGCAATTGATCTCAGGTCAGCCAGCTCAGACTGACCTGTGGGCTCAATTCTCCACCAACGACACTGGTGTATAGTAACTGTTGTGCCCCTGGACTACTCCATTGGGGAACGGCGGCCACTACCATCATATTAGTGTTTCTCGATGTGCAGATCAGAGGCTGGCGTTTGAAATCTGAGATTCTGCACAGAGTCTGCTGAATTTAGCCAAGGTGGCAGTAGAGACTGAATAATTGGCTTCAGTATCTCAGGGTTGGGGTCAGAGGTGGGGACGGGGAGGATAAAATCAGTCAGGTCTTCTGCTCCTGAGCACTATTCAGTAGCTGCTGCCTGGAAAATACATATGCGTTTGTTAGAAATGGGACCATGCTCAACTCCAATAATCCCTACAATTGCATAATGACAATAATCCTTACATTTGGTATAGTGCCTTTCAAAGACTACATCATGGGAGTTTGTATTGAAAATATTCAGCTGTAAAGGACATCCTGAAACACTTCATAAGGATGTACTCTAAAGTGCAGCGATTGTGCTTTTTGTGGGCAAAATCATTGACCTTTTAAAATACCTTAAGGACACAAACGCAAAAATAAATAAGAGCCATTTGGTCAAGGTATCTGTGGGCATCCATGGAACCGTAGTCTCAGCAAGAGTAAAATATGAGTGAAACACAGGAGAGGAGGGTAGGCAATCGGTGAGTGAACCCTACCCCAAAACACAAATCATCCATTCACAAAAAGCAGAACTAACATTTGTTTTCATTTATGTTCCTTCATGAAATTTCCAGATTCAGATATGGCACAAATGACATCCAAACTCAAAAGGCATCACGTTTGAGAGGTTACCTTCACAAATGGCATGCCACAGAATTTAACATGTTCCTGAGTTCGGGGCAGTGGAATAAATCTTGCCCTGATTTTCTTGGCTTTAATTCTTAGTAAATAATTAGAATAGCATCACGTTGCCAAAATGCTGGTGTTTGCAGTGCTCTGAGGAAACGCCCTGAAATCTACATCAGCTGATTTCTTTACAGCCACTGAGCCACATTGGAACAGGAGGTTGTATAAATGACATGAAAGCCAGGCCGACTGTGGAGGAGCAATAAAAGCTCTTCCGTTGTGCCCGCAGTGACATCCCCATAATGGTGTCTAAAAAGCACTTCAGCAGGGCAGAGCTTCTTAATCGCCAGATTAAGGGCCAAGGTGTAAACAGTTTCTCTCAAGAATCTCTCAGGAATCCTCCTATACAGCGTGCTGTCGCTCTCGTGACTCTAGTATATTCTGTGAAGTGTTTTAAGATGTCTAGAAGACGTGAAAAGCACTATATCAAAAGCAAGGATTATTATTATTACTGCTAGGTAAAAAGGTGTGTGGTGTAAGGAAACTTGTTGAACATTTCGCCCAGCCGGGAATCGAACCCAGGACTCTCGCTTGGAGGTGAGTGCTCTAAACACTGAGCTACAGGACTTCACTAAGCTACATGCACATGTACACATATACAATAAACTCCTGATAACTCATCAATCCAAGGGAAAAGGGCTCAGTGATGAGTGACCTGGTGTGGTGAGTTAAGCATGCATATAAATGCATAAATCAATGATATTAGGATATTCAGGGCATTGATGACAAACTGGCAGACAAGTTACGCCAAGGTTGAGGTATAAGGAATTTACTGTATAAGTAATGATAACATATGATGCAGCGTCTTGGGACGTCCTCCCGACGTGAAAGGCACTCTAAAAATGTAATTTTGTTGTTGATGATGTTATGACACCATTGTAAACGTTTCAAATCAGTTCACAGGAATGATTCTAACGTAAACATAGGTGAACAGAGCAGCCAATTTGCACACCCGATATCCTACAAATAGCCATGAATTATATAAAAAAAGGAAAGGTAGGTGAGTCAATGTAAAGGCAAACAGGATGACACACTAGTCTTCCAAATAAACTATAAAACAAGAGAAACAAAGAATACACAGGATGCCATATCCTGGTGTCCTAAAAGTCAATTTAAAAACTGAAGGAACCATGCAGATTTACAAGGTAAGAATCTGGCTGGACATTTTTTTGGCCTGAGGTTTTATCTATATGTCGACTTGTACGTGAAGGGGAAACATTGTGCATGTGTGTGTGTGTGAGTGTAAAGAAAACAACAGGAAGCAAAGACGACAGACAGTAGGCGCTTTATGAAGAGGGGATATTTAACTTCATTTATGAACACTGCATAAACAAAACGCCAGCTACCCTCAATTCTCCCCTCCTCTAATCCCCTTTCTGCATTAATAGCAGCCTCTCTCCCAGAGCTATCCAAACTATTGGCCTTCAAGCCCCTAGAATCCCACAATTTTATCAATAGCCAACAAAGATCTGCCCCCCAACAACCCCCTCTACCCACACCCTTCAGTGTCTGTCAGAGAAAACAGCATTGCTATGCCTTGGGGTAGAGAGCATAGATTGCCTGTTTACAATTACTCTATTCCTGTTTTTAATGATTCTCCCTGAATGACCACTAACTGCTAGTTTTGTTCTTCAGGAACAAGGGAGCTATTAGTGAAGGATTGAGGAAGGAAGGAAAAGGGAAAGCAAAGGGGAAGGCTGCCAGGCTCCAAGGCAGCTCAAGAGGTTTCAGGAGTTATCCCCTGAGGTAATTCGTCGACAGGCACAGATTTGTCATGGCACAAATAGAGTGTATTTTGAAAGTAGATGAGAGACTGAACTACTTACAGCTCTGAAGCACAAGAATGTCTTAAACTACGGAGTCGTGCCCTTCTCCTTTCTCACCCTTACCCCAATACACTCACGTATTTCCAACACCAAGCGCCAAACTTCACACGTTGCCTTAACCTTGCTCCCTCCATGTATTTTTCCAATCTCCGTGTCTACTGATATCACATTCATTCACAAAACAATTTCTGTAGCTCAGTGGTTAGAGTACTCGCCTCGCAAGCGAGAGACGTCGGCTCGATTCCCGGCAAGGCGAAACATTGGGCAAGTTTCCTTACTCCACAGAACTCTATTTACTAGCGGTAAGTAGCAACCTAGCTGTTAGTCGATTGGTGGATCACTTTTCCAGGGTTAATAATCCTTCAAAAATAATAATTTGGTTACTTCAAACCACGACTGTTTGTGGGGCCCCATTGTGTGCAATTGGCTGCCTCGTTTTGCCCACAAAATCTACAGCACATTTTGTGAAGTGCTTTGAGATGTCTTGTATCATGTATCTTGAAGACATGATACAACAACAACAACTTTGATTTATGATAAGGTGCTATATCAAATATAAGAATTATTATTATTAAAACAAAGTTATTGCACTTGACATCCCTTGAAGCCATTTAGGACATGCTCCTGATATGAAATGGGGGGATACCAAATATATGGATTATTATTTTTATTATCTCAGGTTATGCAGGTTAACAAGAGCAGCAGATAACAGGACTGTGCCAAAGCAAAACATCCTCACTGCATTAAAAGGAAAAAAAGTAATAGCCTTTTAAATTGAACACTTTTGATCAGCTGATAGAGCTGATTGAGATAATAAATCCTTGCAATTGATTCACCGCCTTGCTACGTAGTTTAGACGTCTCAAAGCGCGTTACAGAATACATTGTAAAATGGAGTGACTATACATTTTTGGGACAAGATGTCACAAGCGAAAACACAAGACTGTTACAATGCTGGAACTCCTATTACATTATAGTGTTTTATAACGGGTGCCTGGAACGCAGAAAACAGAGCGAAATGCTCTGGTCAGTCAAAGTAGGTTCATGTTTCAGTTGAGACCCTTCACCAAAACCGAACTGTTGTGTAACCCTGCCTGAAATGGTGGAGCATCAATCACAGGCCACCTTTCAGCGGATAAACCCTAATAACCATGTCTATTCTTACAATGGACAACTTAAGTGTTTGTCCCCTGAGTCCAGCCATTAAAATCTTACCACACTTACAGGGCAGAGCGCAAGTTGTATTTATCTACCCCCAGTGCAGAATGAATTGCTACATGTATTGTAATGCCTCAGAGCAGCTGACAACTCTACAGATGTTCGCCTGCCTCACCTGCTCTAGTTACTCCCAACAAAGCAAAAAGAGGAGCCTGAGTCCAGTGACCAGAATTATCATGGACTGGTCTGAAATATATTCAAAACAAATCAAAGGGAATGGCCGTGTTACCAATATACTACAATGGGGAGATCACAGGTCTTGAGAGTGACTGCCTCATAAGACCGTCGTTTCAGAGTGCTTCACAATGGTGGAGCCCGAGACCGAGCCAGGGGGAAGGGAAAGGTGACCATAAGCGCAGTCGTAGAGAAAGGTCTTCAGGTACCACCTGAAGATGGGAAAGGAAGGGGTGAGGAGCAGGGGTTGAGGGAGAGAGTTCCAAACCTTTGGGGCGTAGTGGCTGAAAGCACAGCCACCGATGGTGGAGCAGAGGGACAAGGAGGAGGCTGCAGCCAGTGGAATGGAGGCAGTAGGTACTGCTGTGAGAAGAGAGGAGGTTAGAGAGATAGGGGGATGCAGAGTAGTGGAGGAATTTAAACACAAGAGTGAGGATCTTGACTGTTTGTGGGACAACAACAACAACAACAAATTACATTTATAGAGCGCCTTTCACGTCGGGAGGACGTCCCAAGGCGCTGCACAGGAGGCGTGTGACCCGAGCTGGGAGGGGAGTGTTTGGGAAGGGGTGAAACACGAAGGGGAGGTAAAAGAGTTCGGGGTGGAACAAAAGGCACGATCGAAGAGGAAAGTCTTCAAACCGGCCTTGAAAGAGGAAAGGGAAGAGACGAAACGGAGGGATTGAGGGATTGCATTCCATAGGGTGGGAGCGGAGAAACTGAAGGCCCGGCCTCCGATGGTGGGGCGGTTCGGGCGGGGGGCTTGGAGCAGGCCAAGTCCTGTTGAACGGAGGGTCCGGGTGGGCGTGTAGGGGGAGAGTAAATCGGTTAAATAGGGCGGGGCAAGGCCGTGTAAGGCCTTGTAGGTGAGGACGAAGATCTTGAACTCGATCCTCTGGAGGATGGGGAGCCAGTGGAGACAGGCGAGGGTGGGGGTTATGTGGTCGCGGAGGTGGGTGCGGGATAGTACACGGGCTGCAGAGTTTTGGATGTCCTGCAGCCTGTGAATGGAGGAACTGGGGAGGCCGACGAGGAGAGAATTTCCGTAGTCCAGCCGTGAGGTGATGTATGCATGCACGAGTGTTTCGGCAGCGTGGGGGGTAAGATAGTTGCGGAGCCTGGCAATGTTGCGCAGGTGGAAATAAGCGGTGCCGGTCAAGGCGCGGATGTGGGGGAGGAAGGAGAGTTTATGGTCGAACATGATGCCGAGGTTCCTGACTGGCTTTGTGAGATGGAGAGTACAGCCTTGGATGTTGAGGCTGGCAGCGCCCGATGTGCGGAGGCGCTGGCTTGAGCCAATCAGGAGGGCCTCGGTCTTACTCACGTTCAATTGCAAAAAGTTGTCCCTCGTCCACGACTCGATGTCGGACAGACATGCTGTCAGAACATCGATCGTCTGGGGGTTGAGAGATGAGGCAGAGAGGTACAACTGGGTGTCGTCCGCATACATGTGGAAATTTACCCCATGTTTGCGGATGACTCTGGCCACGATCTTTCAATCTTCCTTGGACACAGGGGTCGTGCCAGAGGACTGGAGGATAGCTAATGTTACTCCCTTGTATAAAAAGGGGCAGAAGGACAAGCCTGGTAACTACAGACCAGTCAGTCTAACGTCGGTAGTGGGCAAACTTCTAGAGTCCATAATCAGGGACAAGGTAGATCTTCACTTAGAAAGATATAGGCTAATAAAGGACAGTCAACATGGATTTGTTAAAGGCAAATCTTGCCTTACAAATCTGATAGAATTTTTTGATGAGGTAACGGAATGGGTGGATAATGGTAGCGCAGTTGATGTAGTTTACATGGACTTTCAAAAGGCATTTGACAAAGTGCCACATGAGAGACTTATTATGAAATTAAAGGCCCATGGCGTAAAAGGGACAGTGGCAGCGTGGATCCACAACTGGCTGCGAGACAGAAAGCAGAGAGTTGTAGTGAGCGGCTGTTTTTCAGATTGGAGGGAAGTGAGCAGTGGTGTGCCACAGGGATCGGTTTTGGGACCATTGCTGTTTGTAATCTACATCAATGATCTGGACTTGGGTGTACGGAGTACAGTTTCCAAGTTTGCAGATGACACTAAGTTAGGGAGAATAGTAAACAGTGAGGAGGATAGTAGCCATCTGCAAGAGGATATAGACAAATTGGCAAAGTGGGCAGACACATGGCAGATGAAGTTTAATGCAGAGAAGTGTGAGGTGATGCATTTTGGGAGAAGAAATGAAGGGAGGCAATATAGGCTAGATAGTACAATTTTAAATGGTGTAAAGGAACAGAGAGACCTGGGGATTTGTGTTAGTGACTCGTTGAAGGTGGCAGGACAGGTAGACAAGGCTGTTAAGAAGGCATATGGGATACTAGGCTTTATAAATAGGGGTATAGAGTACAAAAGTCAGGAAGTGCTGACTAACCTCTATAGGACTTTGGTGAGGCCTCAGCTGGAATACTGTGTTCAATTCTGGTCACCACACTACAGAAAGGATGTGAAGGCATTGGAAAGGGTACAACGAAGATTTACTAGGATGGTGCCAGGATTGAGGGACTTCAGCTATGAGGAGAGGCTAGATAGGTTAGGGTTATTCTCTCTGGAGCAGAGAAGATTGAGGGGAGACCTAATAGAGGTTTATAAGATCATGAGGGGTTTCGACAGGGCAAATAGAGAAAAACTATTTCCACTCGTGGGTGAATCTGTGACTCGTGGTCACAGATTTAAAATAGTTTCAAGGCGCAGTAGAGGGGAGCTGAGGAGAAATTTTTTCACTCAGCGAGTTGTTCGAATCTGGAATGCATTGCCTGAAAAGGTGGTGGAGGCTGATTCGATAACAACTTTTAAAAGGGAATTAGATCTTTATTTAGGGAGAACGGGTCTATTAGGCTATGGGGAGCGGGCAGGGCAGTGGGATTGAATCGCTCTTTTCAAAGAGCCGGCACAGACTAGATGGGCCGAATGGCCTCCTTTTGTGCCGTAAAATTCTATGATTCTATGATTCTATGACGTCGCCCAGAGGGAGCGTGTAAAGGGTGAAAAGGAGGGGACCGAGGACAGAGCCCTGAGGGACGCCATGAGAAACTGTGCGGGGGTTTGAAGAAAAACCATTGGAAGAAACAAAATGTAAACGGTGGGTCAAATAAGAGTGGAACCAGTCAAGGACTGTGCCTTGAAGGTTGAGGTGGTAGGAAAGACGTTGAAGGAGGATGGTGTGATCGACTGTGTCGAACGCAGCAGACAGGTCAAGGAGGACGAGGAGGCAGAGGGAGCCCTGGTCACAGGCGGACACTGCTGTGTGCAAATGGTTGCCACGTTTTGCCCACAAAATATAAAGTCAATTCACTTTACAGTATTTTCTGCGAAGCGCTTTGAGACATCGATAAGATGTGAAAAGCACTACATCAAATGCAAAGATTATTATTATTGAAGTCGTTCTGCTCTGTAACGGGGAGCCAGTGGAATTTGGCAAGGACTGGGATAATCGGGTATGAAGTTTGGTGCGGGTGAGAATACGGGCGGTGGAGTTTTGGATGAGCCAAATTTAGTGAATGGTGGAGGAGGGTAGACCAGCAAAGAAGGCTCTGGAGTAATCCAGTTGCGAGGCGACAAAGGCAGCTTTTGGGGTGAGGTATTGATGGAGACGGGCAATGTGGTGGAAATGGAAGAAAGCGGAGTTGGTGACGGACACCAGATGTAGGGGAGGAAGGATAACTGGGAATCGAACCTGACGCAAAAATTCCATAAACATACACACAATCACACCACTCACACATGCTCAATACACATATATATGTCCACATACAAAGGTGCACGCGTATACACAAACATTCACACAGACTCCTTTACACACACTCACACATACAACATCACTCACAAACACACCTCTACACAATCACATACAACTGGTGCACAGCAACTTACATTTATATAGCGCCCTTCACAGGGATAGTGTCCCAGAGCACTTGACAGTGATGGAAGTGTGCTCCCAAGCCAGGGGGAGAGGGAAGTGGGAGGTGACCGTAAGTACATTCAAAAAGGAAAGTCTTTAGGCGGGAATTGGAAGAGGGAGGGAGGCAGGGAGGGAGGGAGGGAGGGAGGGAGGGAGGGAGGGAGGGAGGGAGGGAGGCAGGGAAATTGAGAGAGAGAGTTCTAGAGTTCCAGGGCTTAGCAGCTGAGGGCACGGAAACCAATGGTGGAGCAGAAGGGCAAGGGCTAAACAGGAGGCTGGAGTCTGTTGAGCAGAGGCAGCGGGTGATGGGAGTGGTGGGGGGTAGGGTGGTGCGAGTTCATGAAGGGATTTGAAAACAAGTGAGAGGATCTTGAAATAGATTCATCTGGTAATTGGGAGCCAATGGAGCTTGGCGAAGACTGGTGTGATGTCGGTACAGAGTTCTGTGTCATATAGACACACATGAACTCATTTGTGTGAATTGCATGCAATGCTCCCCCATGCACGCATTCCACCAGTTGATGGCTTGTGGAGATGATTTATAATAATAATCCTTGTGTTTGATATAGCGCTTTTCAGGTCTTCTAGACGTCTCAAAGTGCTTCACGGAATGCACTGTGAAGTGAATTGACTGTATATTTGTTGGCAAAACGCAACAGCCAATTGCACATAGCAGTGTCCCACAAACAGTTGTGGATTGCAATTACCGATTTATTATTGTTTTTTTTCCAAGGGATTATTATCAGGAGTGTGGAGAAAGGAACCTTGCCCAAGGTTTTGCCCTGCTGGGAATCAAACTCAGGTCTCTCGCTTGCAAGGCGAGTGCTCTATCCACTGAGCTACAGGACTCCATAATTTATTTAGCCAGAGCAAAGAACTCATATTTGATTAAGCCATTCAAAACAGAATTGGGAGGACACTGATATACTGGGAGCTAGCAGGACGCAGGCTTGAGATGCAGGACGCAGAGCAAGAGAAATGTGAACCCGCTGAGAGGCTCCTAAGCAGTGCTTTGAATAGACTGGATGCACAAGATGGACACTTTATACTATTACATTCCAACCCGCCAGCCATCTTTGGCACATCTGGTGTTTGTTCGGAGGAACTAATTTTACCCACTCACTCTGTTAAAACATCGACTGGGTGCTTTCGCCCTCCCCATCAACATTATAGCTTCTCAGGCAAACAGCAAGAGCCATGCAGACAAGGTGCAATCACAGGGCCCCATGATCAGAGCTGAGTCTATCCCTGGTGGCGACCAACAAGGGGGCGCAGAGTGGGATGGGAAGAGATTTTCTCATTGGGCTCCTGCTAAACCCGCAGGCCCAAGCTCTAACGGGTTAGGTGGTCTTAGCTGGAGAAGCAATGATGTGCAATGGGGTTTGGGTTGGTTAAACATCAGCCAGTATCCAATTAGATAAGTGTGATGTCCTCCTAGTGAGAAAGAGCATGGTCCATTTCAGATACAATGAGGTTTCCGTGTGTAGGTGGCCTATATATAGTTGGAATTCACAGTCTAGTTTGGAGACTCTTACGTATGGTGATGGGTTTCCACATGTGGCTGATAAAAAAAAAAGTGACACCAAGGGGAGTTGGGAGTCAGTTGTGATACAAGTGAAATTTGACTATTTCGTGATTTGACGAAACTGTGATTTACACAGACAATTGAGGGGTACAGGATAGGGAAATAGGAATGGCAAAGCCATATACTGTACACACCAGTTGGGCAGGTTAGGTTGAATAGCCTGTTTCTGTGCAATATTGCTCTATATACCTATACACCCAAGCTGTCCTACTCACAGTCTCGTTGCACTCAATCCAATGTGATTAGCTCTGTTCTTTTCTGCCTCTCCACACAGCCAGAGTAATGCTGCAATGTTGCGCTGTGGTGTTGAAGGAGCACAGTTCAATATAGAGCAGCAATTGAATCTTGTGCAATCCTGGCCTGCATTGTTGAGAGGCCCAGTTATAGGTCAAACAATAGCGAAAAAAATACATAACAGCCGTAAGCTCATTAATTCATTGCAACTATTCAATTTGTTCACACAATAAGTACTTCAGCTAGTCAGCGTGTGCAACCACAGCAAAATAAATTAGATGTTGCTATGTAACATCCCTATACCAGCACACTTACTGCCCGTGTGGAATGGATCAGATCCAATGCAGAGCTTCAACAACAGCGTTCTATTTCAAAGAACTATAAGTGAGAGGTTCTGTTTTGCTTCCAGTTCATCCTGAGGGAGAGACCAGCAATAGTGCCAAGAATGTGGGCTCACCAAAGCCATCTCATTTGACCCTTGGAGAGGGCAGCAGGCCATACCAACCATAGATTCAAGCCCAGTTTACACAATGATGTAACTACAACAACAAAATAACATTTTTAAAATGTCTTTCACGTCGGAAGGACATCTCAATGTGCTGGGACTCAAGGCATCACCTGGTATTTGATCCACACCACATTTGTTTAGTCCTCTTCCATTGCAGATTTTCCAAGAACACCAAAACAGATCTCAAATAATTCAAACGGTAAGTCAGATTCCACGAGCTGGACATAAGAGAAGTAAATCTCTATTGAATTCAATCTCTCATTCATACTTGAAGACCTTTAGTTATGTACCCCCTCCCCCTGGCTCAGTGTCGTGCTCCGTCACTGTCAAGCGCTCCGTGATACCGCTTTGTATAAATGCAACCTGTTGTTGTTGTACATAGGAAAATATCACAGAGTGCTTCACAATGACAGTATCAGACACAGACCAGTGGAGGAGTGACTGTGGAGGGTAGTAGAGAGAGGTGTGATCTGAAGCAGCAGAAGAGGAAGGCGTTTAAGTGGGATCTCAGTCAGCTAAGACAAGTGATAAGGAGAAATAAAGGGAGCCCACAAAGGCAGCAATATCAAAACAACAACAAAATTACACTGACAAAGCACCTTTCACTTCGGAAGGACGTCTTAAAGCACGGAACAGTCAGGTCGGGACCCGAGCAAGGGAGGGGGCAGGGTAGGTGGGAGGGGTGGGGGAGAGTTAGGAGGGGAGGGAGAGAATTGGAAGGGCAGCAGAAGGCACGATTGAAGATGAGGGTCTTGAGACCGGCGTTGAAGTAGGGAAGGCAAAGGGACTGTGGGATGGAGTTCCAGAGTGTGGGGGCATAGAGGCTGAAAGACCATCCATCGATGGCAGAACAGGTCAGGCACGGGACATGAAGCAGGCCGGAGCCAGTTGAACGGAGGGGGCGGGCAAGTTCATGCGTGAACAGCAGGTCAGAGAGATAGGAGGGTGCAAGGCCGTGAACGGCCTTAAAAGTGAGGACGAGGATCTTGAATTCAACTCTGGGGGATGGGGAACCAAAGGAGGTGGGCGATGGTGGGAGTGATGTGGTCGCGGAGCTTGATGTGAGAGAGGACACAAGCTGCAGAGTTCTGGATTATCTGCAGTTTATGAAGGGAAGAGCCAGAAAGGCCGATGAGGAGGGAGTTTCTATGGTTGAGCCTTGATGTGACAAATGAGCGGACAAGGGTTACAGCAGCCTGAGGGATGAGGCAGTGAGGGAGTCTGGCTACATTGCAAAGGTGGTGGAAGGCAGTACTCGTCAGGATGTGTGGGAGGAAAGACAGTTCAGGATCGAACAAGACGCCCATGTTCCTAACTGGCTTTGAGAGGTGGAGAGTGCAGCCTTGGAGGCTGATGCTGCTAATGCGAGCCAATCAGGAGGGCCACAGTCCTGCAAACATTCAACTGGAGAAAGTTGTCTCTCGTCCAGGACTCAATGTCAGACAGGCAGGCAGTCAGGATACCAGGAGTCCTGGAGTTGAGGGTGGAAGCGGAAAGATAGAGTTGGGTGTCCTCCGTATACATGTGGAAATTTACCCCATGATTGCGGATGATGCCACCGCGGGGAGCATGTAGAGGGTGAAGAGGAGGGGACCAAGTACAGAGTCCTGAGGAAAGCCACATGAGATGGTGTAGGGGCTGGAAGAGAAGCTGTTGGCAGACACTAAGTGGAGGGGATGTGAAAGATAGGACAGAACCTTGAAGGTTGAGGTGGGAGGAGAGGCGGTGGAGGAGGATTGAGTGGTCCACAGTGTCAAAGGTGGCGGATAGGTCGCGGAGGACAAGCAGGCAGAGGGACCTCTGGTCACAGATGATCAGGATATCGTTTGTGACCTTGACCAGAGCAATTTCCGTGCAGTGGGCAGTGCAGAAGCCAGATTGGAGGGGCTCGTGGAGGGAGTGGGATGAGAGAAAGGAGTGAAGTTGGGAGGCAAAGACTCTTTCAAGCACCTTTGACAGAAAAGGGAGATTGGACATGCGTTGTGGCTCTCCAGCTACAGGCCCATCAAGTGAAGACTTCTTAAGGATGGGGGTGATGGTGGCTGCTTTGAAAGGGGTGGGCACGATGCTAGATGAAAGGTTGAATGTGTCTGCAAGTAGTGGGACAAGGAGGTGGAGCTGGGAGGGAGCAGGTGGTGGGCTTCATAGAGGATATGGTGGCAATGACAGAGAATGGGGAGACAGATTTGAAGGTGTTGCAGGACGGATGGGCAGGGAGGGATGTGCGAAGGGGGTGGAGGTTGAAACGGCGGTGACAGCTGAGCGGATTCCCTCGATTTTGGACTCAAGGAAATCCAGCATCTCCTCACAGTGGGATTTGGAGGAGAGGATCTGTGAGGTGTGGCAGGGAGGTACTTCTACTCCAGGATTATCCTGGAGTAGAAGTACAATTTGGTGGAGGCTAGAGCGGAGCGGTAGGTTTTGATGTGGTCCAGCCAGATATGCCGGTGGACCGTTAGACCAGATTTGAGCCAGGTCTGTTCAGCGGTCTACACCTTCAGTGAGCGGAAGTGGCTGGTGAACCAGGGTGAGGAGAGTAAGAGGCGAGTCGGGAGGTGAAGGGGGCAAGGGCGTCGAATGTTGTGGAGGAGAGCGAGTGCGGAGGATGGGTCGGTGCAGGAAGTGGCCAGAGAAGGAGGAGTTCAGAGGACTCCAAAGCAATGGAGAGGGATTGTGGGGAGATCTTCTTCCATGGGCAGTAGATGATGGTGGTAGGTTTGTAGCTAGTGGGGAGGGCGATAGAGGAGATGGTGGTCAGTGATGGTGACATCCGAGACACTGATCACCATCACCAGGTTAAGAGAGTGGCCATGAATGTGGGTGGCAGAATGGATGTGGAGGGAGAGGTTGAGAGAGGAGAGGAGGGACGAGAATTCCGAGGAGGTGGAGCAAGAGGGGGTGAAGTGAAGGTTGAAATCACCGATGATGATGAGGCAGTTGGCGCAAAGGCAAATGAAGCTAAGAGGGTGGAGATGTCGGAGATGAAGGTGGGGGAGGATTTGAGGGAGTCGGTAAACAAGGAGAATTTTGAGGGAGAGATGGGAGGGGTGGCAAAGGGTGAGGTGTTCAAATGGGAGGAAAGAACCAGAGGTGTAGGGAGAGTGACGCCCTGGAGATGAGGGCCACACCACCACCACGGCAGCTGGGGCGTTGGGCTTGGTGGGAGGTATAGCCGGTGGTATGGCCTCTGTGAGGGGGAAGATGTCACCTAGGGTGATCCAGGTTTCTGTGAGGGCCATAATATTAACGTTCGCATCGAGGATGAGATCGTTGGCAGCCAGCGTCGTAAGGCAAACATAAGTACACAAACATATACATACAAACGTGTATGCACAATGCACACACATATACACAAAAAGCCCTGCTCTAAGTGGTCAGTGATACCACCTGTAGCAGCGATTATCCATTTTAGACTAAGTGGGTTTTTTGTCTGAAAAACACAAGATTACCGAATTTCATTACTGAAACTAAATCAATAGGTCTTGCAGCTCGTTCTGTTTTCCTGGATGCCAAGAAGGCTTTTTTACTGCATGAATTTAGGATTATTTGTCCTAATACTCTTTGCAAAAAATTTGGATTTGATCCAAATTTTCACTAAATGGATTAAAACTGTATATTCTTCACCTAAAGAGCAAGTTTGCAATAATGGCTGAATATTTCACATCTTTTATTTCACAAAGAGGTACTCTGTGAGACTGTCCACTACCACTTTGCCCCGTTATTTATTACAGCATTAGAGCTATTAGCTGCAGCAATCAGGCAAGAGCGTGACCTCTATGAAATCCCAGGAGGAGAAAAATCTCATGAATCACGTCTTTATTCAGATGACATTCTTCTGTTTGTTGGAAGGCTGCAATGTTCTGTCCTTTTCCTATTAAGCTTAAAAGTTCTCTTCATTGTTTCCCAGTTATTAAGTGAACAAGGACAAATCACCAGCTCTGAAACAGTTTTATATTATAGATATATATACTGTATATACACACACACACACATTTTAGAGATGTGTCCACTGGGGAGCATAAGCACACACAAAGGCCTGCTCCTGCATGACAATAACAATTGTTGCATTTGATTAAGCAATTATAACATTGACCTCAAAGCTCTGTAGTGGAGTGCATGTATAGGTGATTGCTGCAGCCAATTTGCACACAAACAAGCCATGATGTGAATACTTTCCAAAGACAATCTTTCATCTATTCCGTTCTACCATTCAGCTTCCTTGCTTTCCTTTACTTCATTCATTCCCCATGCTTTCTTCCCTTTCCCTCCTTCTCAGGAACTGAAAACAACCAAAAATGTAAGGTGGGAGTTCTCAAGAGAAAAATATAGAATAACTGTAGCATTAATATCAAATTTTCTGGTGTATTATAACTCGCATGAGTTCTATTTTTATTCAGGAAAGTCTTATGAAAGTAGGACACCCAATGACATTTTGATGGCCACACATTCCTTCTCCATCTGAAGAAAAATTTGTAATCATGAGAATTCACAGTGACTGTGATTGAACAGTTGGACAATTCAGTGCATTCCCAATTCACGCCTCACACAAACACAAAATACTGCAGATGCTGGAAATCTGAAACAAAAACAAAAATTGCTGGGAACAGTCAGCAGGTCAGGCAGCATCTATGGAGAAAGGAAAGCGAGTCAACGTTTCGGGTCCATGACCCTTCGCCAGTTCTGATGAAGGGTCGTTGATCCAAAACTTTGACTCACTTTCCTTTCTCCATAGACGCTGCCTGACCTGCTGAGTGTTCCCAGATATTTCTGTTTTTGGATCTGTCTTACACCCATGTCTGGAGGGAAACTTTGATCAAGGTTAGAGGCAAACCATCAATTGTCATATCTGAAAAAGTAAAGAGAATATGATTGTTCATTCATTTAAATGGGAAAAAACACATCAAAATCCAAGTAGAGCTTTTTATGGTATGATCAGAGCACTCGCCTCACAAATGAGAGGAACCCAGGTTCAATTACTGGGCAGGGCAAGTTTCCTTAATACACATGCCTCTGTATACTTAGCAGTAAATAGGAGCCCAGTTGTTCATTGATTGGTGGATCCCTTTTCCGGGAGTAATAATCACTTAAAAAATGTTTTTTTAAAATAATTTATTCACTTAATCCACGACTATTTGTAGGACACTGCTGTGTACAATCGGCTGCTACTTTTCGCCAACAAAAATATACAGTCAATTTCACACTATATTCTGTGAAGCGATTTCAGACGTCTCAATGATGTGATGAGGTGCTATATCAGAATGCAAGGATCGTCATTAAGCACAAATGCTGTCATGGTTCCTCTGTCAATGGATTCTGAATCGCACCTTGTGGACGGAATATCTCTTGCTTTAAGCGTACTTGACTTTGACGGCGTTTATTTATGGGAAGTACTGTATAGGAATTTCCCTATTACAGTATAAAGCTTACACCACCAGAACTGCTAGGCTTAGAGGCAAGAGGAATGTCTTGCCCAAAGGGTGTTTATATTTCAAATTTGAAACACCCTGGTGGCCACGATTTTGACAGAGACGTTCGGAATGACTCAACCTGAGTTTCGGATTTACCTGGAGATCTTGCATTTGGGGAGGTGGGGGGGAGGGGGGAGTGAGGGGTAAGCAGGTCGGAGAGGTAGGGACGTGCCAGGGCATGATGGGATTTGTAGACAAGTGTGAGGATCTTGAAGTCATCGCACAAACTAGTTAAAAGACTTTGGAATTTTTCAGCAGAAATCATTATTGAGACAGAATCCATAAAGCCTTTCAAAAGGGAATTAGATCAAGGCTTGAAAAATGAAGAATATTTAAAGCTAAGGAGAGTGGTATTAGATTTGATGATTAGTGTGATTAAAATATCAGTGCTAACTAGATGGGCTGAATGTTCATTATCTGTACTGTGATAGTCTGCAGGTTAACTGTGCTATAATGCCGGCACAGGGGCCAGTTTCAGGCCCCACGTTAAAACAAAGCGCTTTAAGTATACCGCCCTACAAAAATGGCCGACCTCTGGGTCACCAAGTTGCCATTGATATAATTTCCTATTCGCTACATACAGAATATGCCCTGATACTTAACTTTATTTGTTCCACTTCAGAAATATAACTCCTGGGTTCCTTTCTCTTTGAGGCAATTTCCTCTATTCGTTTCCTGCAAATATTTACCCAATTAAACCAAGTTTACTGAACTTAAATACAGGTGTTCGCCAGTAAATGGGTTAAGTCCCAGTGTTGTCCTCTATACCGGAGCCCAAGCATGTTTTTTCAGATCTTATTTTGCCATACAAAGGTCTTACTTAGTTTAATTCCAGTAATTCCACAAAATGGTCTTGAAATCTGATCACCATTCCTAGGAATGTTGGTATTTAATTATTACGCTCCCTGTGTGGCTAACAAAGATATTAATTGGATCAGTGATACTGTTTTGTCCATCCATCCAACGCATTTTGGAAGAAAGAAAAGTACATTTTCTACGGTTCATTGAAAGGATGAGTTCAATGATCAGAAATACCAATGAATTGCTCAGGAAAAGCCAACAATGCTACAAATTGCTCCAAAGTTATTTTCTAAAGCAACGTAAACGGCCTTTTCTTTTACATATAAAAAAAGGATTGCTTCAAACCTGCATTTTGAACACCAGTTTGCCTAAAAGTAGTTTGTGCAATCGCTAATGGCTTATAGACTCTCATCAGAATGATATTCTTCATGCACGTTGGCTCTGAGATGTTTCCACTTGACTTCAAAACACCATAGTTTAGAAGCCAAATCCTTCCAGGCAAGACGAGTCACTGGGAGGAGTGGAACCTTTCGATTTCTAGCACTTTTCATTTCTACCGGGTACACATTGTGACGGATGTCAAATATTTAGATTTGCTCCACGTGCATGAATTCACCACCAGTGAACAAAACGTGCTGCTGCAGCAACTAGAGAACAAGCGGCAGGTTGTTATTTTCTGTTCTGGGGCTTAAACTGTAACAAGCTCTCACGTTTGTTTCTCAAGTCAATTTAAGCAGCCTCTGTGCCTCTGGCAGAAGCGCCTGCCAAATAAGTAAAAGATAACACTGACTGCTCCAGGGTAGACCAGAAACAAGCAAGTCAGATGTCAGACGCATTGGATTTGGAGAGTAGGGGGTGAGGGGATAAGGGAGAGAGAAATAAAGAAAGCCTTGTAATGTTTCAACATCAAAATATAATCACAGCCTGTTTTGCCTTTCTCATTACTTTGCCTGAAGGTACCTTTGCTGTAAGGTATGTAGATGCATAGAAAATAGCAGTACAGGAGCCCAACATTTATTGTCCATCTCTCTCTTTCCCTGAAAAGGCACCTTGGTGGACCCTCTCTCTGTAGAGGGCCTTGTGACTTTGTTGCCCCGCTATGGTGGTGGGTACGGAGTTTGTCAGCTGGTAAGACCAGATCGATAGACTCATCAGAAGAGAACCGGATAAGCACCTGAGCAAGAATAGTATTGAGAGACTTAGGTGAAGTGCCAAACGTGGAATTATTAAAACATTAGTTTCAATGGCAAGCTAAGCTGTTTCAGCCAGTTCGACAACACACACTCTGGGGTCCCCTTGGCCTTGGTTCTTGCCAACAAAATGCCCAATTGTGTCCATAAAGTATACAGTCAATTCATTCTACAATATATTCTGTGAAGCGCTTCAAGACATGTCAAAGACGTAATAAGGGGCTATATTAAATGCATGGATTATTATTTTTAATACTCTCCGACATTAGGTAAGCAGAGTTCTTCCCTCCGGGGGGTGGTGGTGAAGAAAGGGGACATTTCCATTCCCGACATGGGAATGTCCATCTGGAGGTAGAAAGCATGGAATTCTCCCATCTGGTTTGGATGTTCTTTAAAGCATGGTGATGGGTTTCCATGCATGTCAGACATCCAGCTGACTAAAACAAAAAGCAACTTAAAAAATTAAGAGGAAGCAGTCAGCACTTACACAATGGGGGCCAAATGATCTCCATTTGAGTTTAAAATGTCTGGGTAGGAATGAGAAGAGATTCAACTGCATCTCCCTTTAGGCTCAGTACCAAACCCACTCCCCACATTGAAGCAAGCTTTTTCTCAGTCCTTCAAACAAGTTTGCAGTCAGTACACTAGATGGCAGTCCATTCCATAAATGGCAGGTAAACATGAAGCAGATGTTCTTCTTAGCTTCCCCATCTACTGGATGGGCAAGCCAACTAGACTGATGGTCGACTCTTATCTGAAATTGTTACTCTTTGTATAATTTACTGACCTGAGAAACTGACCTATCACAGAAAAGAGATCCACAAATAACAATCACTGGCATCCCTCACTTTCATCAGCTATATCCTCCATCCAAAAATATATGTAAAAAAATCAAAAGCTTGGATCATTCCCACCCCCTTAGTCTTTACAGCATAATAATCACTACAATAGAGTATTCATGGATCTACACATTGGATAATCCCATGACCCAGATGGGGGTTAAGGTTAGGGAGAGAAAGATTAAAGGGCAAGAACTTCGTGGAGAGATCTGAGAAAGAAAGAGAGAAAAAAAGGCAAGTACAGAATTATGACAGCATAATTCTTGAGGGGGAGACAAAAAACCTTTGGTTAGCTCAGAATATTTTATTTAACATGATGCACAATGTTCTCAGAGACACAACAGAGCTGATCCCAATTAATGCATATATCGATCGGGGTCCCCGACTATAGCTCAACCTTGGGCAAGTTTCGGTACTCCACACACCTAATAAAAATCCCTCAAAAAAACAATAACAATTTGGTCATTTCAATCCACGACTGTTTGTGGGACACTACTGTGCACAATTGGCTGCCATGTTTCGCCTACATATATACAATCAATTCACTTTATAGTATATTCCGTGCAGCACATTGAGACATCTAGAAGACATCAAATGCAAGGATTATTATTTTAAAAAGTGGTGTAACAAAGATTACACTCGGGATCTCTGTCAATCAATTTGGAAGATCACATGGCACTTGAATCAATGTGGCTTCTTTTTAATTGAAAGGTGCAAGATAAGAGTTGTTGTGGACATCTGTGTTTGATTTCAAACAGCTCAGAAAGAAAAAAAGAGAGGTTATGCTGGTCAAACAAGGAGATACTGTCTCATTCAAAACACAGCAGCAATCCAGCGGCGATTTGGATACAAAACAGCATTGTACGTTGATGCCCTGCCACAGACAGAGGCCGACAAAGTTAAACAGGAGATTGGATCATAGTAGTGTATTGCTGATCTTGGATCATTCCTACAAATGCCCTCAATTAGTGAGCACAGCAGTTCTCTCTTCTGTCCCCAGTCATTCACAGGAAGCTCAGTTGGGCCGAGTTACTATCACTTTCCGAATGATAGATCAAGTCAAGACTGTAAATTGGAGTCCTGTAGCTCAGTGGTTAAAGCATTCACCTTGCAAGTGAGAGACCTGGGTTCAATTCCAGGCACGGTGAAACCTTGGGCAAGTTTTCTTACTGCACACACCTGGTAATAATCTCTGAAAAAAAACACATTTCAATCCACGACTGTTCGTGGGACACTACTGTTCGCAATTGACTGCTGCATTTTGCCGACAAATATACAGTCAATTCACTTTACAGTATATTCTGTGAAGCATTTTGAGATGTCTAGAAAACGTGAAAAGCGCAATATCAAATGCAAGGATTATTATTATTAAATCATTCTAGCCTTGGAGTAAATACTGCACTTGGAAAACAATGATCCCAGACTTGCCACTTTTGTTCTTCAAACGGTCTGGGAAAATAAGTCTCCTCTGAGCACTCTGTGCCTCCCTATGGCAGCATTGCTGAGATTGATAATGTGAAGTACTCCAAGACTTCCCATCTCTATGAGCTCGGGAGCCTATCCAGTATTCTCAAGCAATTTGAGACATCCTCCCGACGTGAAAAAGGTGCTGAATTTGCAGAAGTTGTATCATGCATGACTTGAGTTGTGGTGCAAGACTTTGGACCCCAAAGTACAGATAATGCGCAGCCAGATTGGTGTGTTATTTACAGCTAGGTAAGGAAGGAAGCCAAAGTCATTCCTTTTACATAGAGCATGAGATATTCTCCCACATTTATTAAATATTAAGGCGTTATCTTGAAGCATTATTTCAAATTTAGCAGCAAAGAAAACAAATAATTTCTCGCCCCCAAGAAAACACATGGGAAGCCAAAAGCTAAAGAATACCCTAGTGTTTTGGGGTGTGATTAGGAAACGTGTGTGCTGAAAGTAAAATAAACAGTAATTTATTTGGTTAGATGCACACAAATGCTGTTGATCCACTCAACCCATGTAGACATTGCTACTGCCAGCAACGCGAACTATCATGCAGTGACCACGTTCAGTGGGAATGGGAGTCCAACCTACAACCTTGGCCAAGAAGATGAATGGATCAAGCCCCAGCAAACCTACTACCCACTCCCTTCACACCCTCACTCAGCCCTATCACCCCCTTCATCCATCCCATCACCCCCTTTTACACACCCCATCACCTGCTTCATTCAACCACCTCGTCAGCACCTCGTCACCCCTCACTTATCTTGTCACCCCCTTAATCACCTGTCTACCTAGAAAATGTTGGACCCTGGTATGCAATATCCATTCTGTCCGGTGAAAGCAAGAAAGTGAGATGGAGGGCAGTAATGTAATTGGAGAGCGAGGAAAGAGCACGAGATGGGGGAAAGATGAGAGAGACAGAAAGGGTAACAAGAACCAAAAAAGAGAAAGAAAAAAGTGTTGGGAGAGAAAGGCGGGGAGAAAGCGAGTGAGAGCAGCAACAAACAGCAGCTTGATGAGGTAGTCGGACAAATTCATTTTTGAATCCAATATATTGGCACCTCCCAGCTTCAAAATTCCCCCTTTCACTCCACAGGCAAATTTAGGAGCGAACAGATAGAAGTAAAAACAAAGAACGCTTGTTCAGTGATTTATGCAATGGCCAAATTAAGTTTGTATCTGTGTTTGAGCAGGAGAGATAAGGGTAGGAGGAGGAAGAGAATGAGGAATTAAATAAAAGCACGCCTTGGAATTTAAAAGTCGCTCGGCATGTTTTAGGTGTACATGAGCCACATAGATTAACTTTTAGAAATTCTTAACAAATCTTTTCAGAGAAATATCTGAGGGTTGCTGCAGCATCAGAGCTTATTTTAAGAGATGACTAATGTGTTGATACAGAAATAAGAGCAACCCGAACAGCACTTACAAGGCCAATTAAAACAGCCACAGTTTTCAATAAATACCAAAATAAACAAACATCCCTGATCTCCTGCGTGAAAACCACAGAGAAATAAAGTCCAAGGATCTCATTTACATTGAAGATTGTCTCCTCTCTTATCATCATGGTTCTCTGTTGTTAGTGATGGGAACCAAACCACTACTTAAAGTATACAGGGCACTTCATCTCCACTGGACAAGAGGCTTCTCGCAAAGGGGAAAAGCCAATTGTGTTCAAACAGGTAGCTCCCTACTGTTTGTTTTCCTTTGCGGTCCAGTGAACTTCTACCCCCCACCCTCTCCCTATCAGTCCCCTCTCTCCCATCATCACGTCTCCACAACCATGTCTGGGAAGAACTACACTGGTGTGTGTCATCAAGGCTCCCATCCATCTAAATCAACCAGGATCCTGAAATACTGCCCTTATCTGAGCCATCTCTGCAGAGACCTCTTCACGGGTGGCGAGAGTCAAACTATTCCGTCCAATGGGTGATGGGGAGGAAAGGAAGGAAATGGGAACTGCTGGATACAGGGAAGGAGCCATCAGCTTATTTTGGAAGCCTAATGCTTGAAAACACACCAGTGCTCCAAGCACACTAGGCGCTCAGCGAAGGCTGCAATATAAATGCAAATTGTTGTGGTTGTGTAGATTTGCTGACTAGCTGTACAGCATGCAGGAGTGTGTTGTCACTTAGGATTTCAGTGACTCTCCCAATGGTGGGAGGGTGAAATTCCTATGTTACTCACACCTGAGCCATTGGAAAAAAACTAGAAACCAAACTTTTCAGCACAAAAGGAGGTTATTCTGCCACTGTGAGTGAGCTGACTCTGAGAGCCATCCCAGCAACTCCATACACCACCCTAAGTCCCTTACTCCTAAGTCTCACTGCCCTGCCCTATTTTTGTCTTTTCAAATATATGTCCCAATTTTCTTTTGAATCTGGCCTGATGGTACACTGGTATATCTGGTGGGACCACATCAAAATATTTGGTGGATTTCGCCTCCACAAAATCGTCCTTCTACTCCAAGATTATCTTGGAGGCAAAGGGCAATTCCAGGCTCCTATTCGCCACAACCGACCGGCTTCTTCACTTATTTTCTCATCTAACTCTCACTGCAAGATGCTGGATTTTCTCGAGTCCAAAATCTCCTTACCTCTCAGCTCCACCTCCTCACCCCCATCAATCTATCCCCATCATCCAGTACCATTCCCATCCCACTTCACAATTTTTGAACTCCTATTTTTGTGTTTTAGTGAAACAGTTCCAGTCTCACAACTTTCAGCTCCTGTTGTACAGTTACAGACTCTGCCTCTCCTATATTGTGGCTGAAGAAAGTTTTGTGAGCTGCCACATTTAACCCACAAAATATAAAGTCACCTTGCAGTATATTCTGTGAAACAATTTGAGACGTCTCAAGGATGTGATAAGGCACTATATCAAATGCAAGAATTATTCTTCTTATATTATTATATAATTGAATAATTAGGTGAAGCGCTGTTGTGCTCACACAAGACCTCCATCACCACTGGCTCAGATGTGATCTTCCAATGCACACTGGTACTAACATATTGAAAACTCCCAGTGAAAGGAAAACACTTTCAACATCAATGTACACACACAGCATCCATCACTAGCAAAAACTAGTTGTAAAAATTGTTCTGCACCACAGCTGAGCAAAGGAAGCAGTTTTGGTAACACACATCACAGAATGTCCTCTTGAAGTGAAAGGCGCTCTATAAATTAAATTTTGTTGTTGTTGTAGAGTGCATGTTCAAATACAAGTGACAGAAAATGTCATAAACAAATACTTTTAAGGTCAGCCAGGTGTCTGACACTTGCGGAAATCCATCAGCATGCTTAAGATATTTTTACACATAGTGATGGGTTTTCGCATGACCATAAAGATATTTGTTACAACTTCTCCATACTTCACAAAGAATGTCGTTTCTCCTGGTATCCTAGCCAACAATTCCCCAAATAAAACTGGTCATTTACTTACTTCATTGCTGATTGTAGGTTGCTGCATTTACCCACAAAATACACAGCTACTACACTTTACAGTACCGCTTAACGTCATAGTTTGGGTCTTGAAAAGTGCAACTTTAAACGAAACGACATTCAGCGAATACATGTTTCCCATAAGAATGAATGTAAAAACGGAAGTTAGGTTCTTTTGGTCATTTTTCATCAAACATTTTCTTTAAAAAAACATTATACTCGCTCCCTGATTCCCTGCCCAGCTCACTCACTCGTTCCCTGACTCCCTGCCCGGCTCACTCACTCGTTCCCTGACTCCCTGCCCTGCCCAGTTCACTCGCTGCAGGTCTCACTCACTACCGGCTGGCTCTCTGTCTCGCTGCTGGCCTGGCTCACTCTCAGGTCCTAGCGCCATCGTGCCCCCTTTCCACCCGCTGGTGAACTACGTAATAGCGAACATCGCAATCTTATATTCCCAATGTATCAGCAACGTAATAATGAAAAAACGTTAACCAAGGCAACGTTAAGTGGGGTCCACCGGTACTTCCTATGAAATACTTTGAGATGTTTCAACAATGTGATAAGGTGCCATATCAAATGCAAGGATTAATATAATCTTTGTGCATCACTGTGCTTGTTACAGGAATAAAGTACAGCAGTAGTGGTGTACATTGATTTGAATAAATGTAGTTTGGCACATTGTTATACAAACCCTTCATTTTAAGAACAAATACAGTCTTCCAAGTTAAGAATGAATTCAACAACATGTAAAATTTTTAATTCCAGATAAATAGACCAAATCTAGACCCTGGAGGAATTTTTCCCCAGGGTTGCTTCAATAAGGTCTATGAATTATAAATGGTTATTCTTCCAATAACCACTAGACTCTCGGGGGAGGTAAGGGGAGTCTCCTTGTAACTGAGCTGGATAATAATAAATAATCATCCTTTCATTTGATTCAAGGTATCACGATTTGCAACAGAATGTTGGAAAAGAGTCAACCCTAGGAGGACTCAGTAGTCCAATCCCTGATCTAGGCGGATCCGCAGTATTTCAGGGCACTGCTGATGACAGTCCAGCCAGTCTGGCTCATCGACAGAATTTGGAAGGGTTCATCAGTCAATGGAGGCAGGGATTCTTCACACTCAGCGATTGTTGATTCTGCATCAAAGCCCTAACGAGTAATGTGGTCCTAGCTGGACAAGCAGCAGGAAGCTTGCCAGACAATGCTATCAATGGCAAGCTAAGCAGTTTTAAATTGTTAGACTCCAGCAATACACCCAACACACGCCCTCTGAGGTCCCTTAACCTTGCTCGTATCAACCTATGCCTAAAACTCTCTGGAATTAAGTAAGCATGGTATGTCTCTCCGGGGAAAGAGTGCATAATCCATTCCAGTCACAGGGAAATTTCTATATGTAGGTGGCATGCAATATGTGGTTGGAATATTCTTAAACACTGTAATAAGGTTTTGCATTTGTCAAAGCTTTCAATAGATGGAAGTACTGTACAACAACAACAACAACAACAGTACATTTTTAGAACGTCTTTCACTTCGGGAGGACGTCCCAAGAACATCAAGGTTCTACCCTAAGAACTATTTTTAGAATGGGTTCGCGAACATACTTCAAAATATTGAAAGCGATCCCCAACTGAGACTTAAGATTTCAAACCCCTATACGTAGAAAAAGGCACTGTGCAGTTCCCTGTGTGACTCAGGTATTTCATTGCAGCTATCAATTTAGATGGGCTTTGTTATTAGGTGCCCTCTCCAATGTAATATAGTTTCTGGTATCAGCAAACTCTTAGACCAGATAGATCGACAGGAGCTTATTGTCCCCTTTGTATATCTACTATCTCTGCAAAGCAAACGTCAGAATCAATGGCTTTTAAGTTTTAATCGTAGCTTTAAGCCCGATAGCTAACACAGCCATGAAACTCCACTGTGACTGAAGCCATAAAAAACAGGCTCCAATAAATCACCTCTATCTTCCACCGGAGGAAAGAAATCCATCTGCCAAGCCACACATTTTTTGGGCAGTCAGTTATAAAGCCAGTTATAAAGCAAGGGGGAATGGAGAGGAAGGGGAAAGAGTTATAAAATGCATTTTATATGGGTTCTCTATTAGTGAGAGAGCCATAACAAATGTGAGTTATATCAGAGGTCGTGATATATCAGAGCATATTACAAAGGGGCTTTAATGCATATCCGTTCTTAGCATGCAGAGCCCAATTGTCTGCAATGCTGATGAAAGTTCACCGTAAATCACATCATCTGCCAAATGCTTCTCTAGACAGGTCTGGCATGTGTTGTTTTAACATTCGGAGTAAAAGTGCAATTTAAGTTTCCTGTATAAATGTGCTAAAACCATTTGACTTCTACCATCGCCACATTTCTATAGATTTCCTGCTTAACCCTTTCACGTCCCCAATCTACTTTTACTCCCTCTCCTCTATGAGAGCAATACACATGTAAGTTAATAATAAATTACATTTTTAGAGCGCCTTTCACGTCGAGAGGTCGTCCCAAGGCGTTGAATATGTATATATGTAGGTATGTATATACGTATATATATATATATAGAGAGAGAGAGAGATATCGTATCCTTTCCTATTCTTCCCACTTCAGAAGCATGCCATGATTAAAGACATCCAGTGCTACCATATACTGTAGTATAGTAAAGACAAGGAGCAGCCTGCTTATTAACTACTGTTTGCAAAAGCCACATGGGGCAGAACAGAAAATATTCACCTCTGACAAACCTCACCGCAGATGTGATCAAATAAAGACTGGAGGAGATTTTGCAAAGCTCATATCTCAACTTGGGGTTCAGCGCCTTGGGACGTACTCCCAATGTGAAAGGCACTCTACAAATGTAATTTTGATAAGCTCTAATGTTGCAGTTTATATTATTAGAATTGTTGAATTAAGATTATTCCCAGGCACTGGGACGATATGTACTGTATGTCTTTTTTTTTACATGCTTGCATTTGATATAACGCTTTTCACATCTTCTAGACGTCTCAAAACGCTTCACAGAATATACTGTAAAGTGAATTGACTGCATGTTTGTACAAAATGCGACAGCCAATTGCACACAGCAGTGTCCCACAAACAGTCAATGATTGAAGTGACCAATTTATTATTGTTTTTTTTCTAGAGGGATTATTGTCAAGAATATGGAGTAAGGAAACTTGCCCAACGATTTCCCCCCACCAGGTATCAAACCCAGGTTTCTTGCTTGCGAGGCAAGTGGTCTAACCACTGAGCTACAGGCCTCCACTACAGCAACAACAACAAATTGCACTTACAGAGTGCCTTTCACATCGGGAGGACGTCCCAAGGCGCTGCACAGGAGGCGTGTGACCCGAGCTGGGAGGGGAGTGTTCGGGAGGGGGTAAGAAACGTAGGGGAGGTCGAAAAATTAGGGGGGGAACAGAAGACACAGTCGAAAAGGAAAGTCTTCAAACCGGCCTTGAAAGAGGAAAGGGAGGAAACAAGGCGGAGGGATTGGGGGATGGAGTTCCACAGGGTGGGAGCGGAAAAACTGAAGGCCCGGCCTCCGATGGTGGGGCGGTTCGGGCGGGTGGCTTGGAGCAGGCCAAGACCTGCTGAACGGAGGGTCCGGGTGGCTTACAGGGGGAGAGTAAATCGGTTAAATAGGGTGGGGCAAGGCCGTGTAAGGCCTTGAAGGTGAGGACAAGGATCTTGAACTCAATCCTCTGAGGATGGGGAGTCAGTGGAGATGGGCGAGGGTGGGGGTTATGTGGTCGCGGAGGCGGGTGCAGGATAGTACACGGGCTGCAATGTTTTGGATGACCTGCAGCCTGTGAATGGAGGAGCTGGGGAGGCCGACGAGAAGAGAGTTTCCGTAGTCCAGCCGTGAGGTGATGTACGCGTGCACGAGTGTTTCGGCAGCGCGGGGGGTGAGATAGTTGCGGAGCCTGGCAACGTTGTGCAGGTGGAAATAGGCGGTGCCGGTCAAGGCGCGGATGTGGGGGAGGAAGGAGAGTTTGGTGTCGAACGTGATGCCGAGGTTCCTGACTGGCTTTGTGAGGTGAAGAGTACAGCCTTGGATGTTGAGGCTGGTAGCGCCCGATGTTCGGAGGCGCTGGCTTGAGCCAATCAGGAGGGCCTTGGTCTTGCTCACGTTCAATTGGAGGAAATTTCCACTAACCACTGAGCTACAGGCCTCCACTAAACTATAAATACAGTATATGTTTTTAATAAATTTGATTATTCCCGAGGGCCTTGTCATATATGTATAATATGTAAATATACATATTTAAATAAATTAGATTATTTCCAGAAATCTGGTCTATATATTTGTTTGTAAAACTAAATCAGATGAAACAATGGTGTCTTTTCAAGCTTCTTTGCATTCGACATGTAGGTCATCTTGATATCAAACTACAGTACTTCCATCTGCACAACCCATTAGAAATGATATAAAACTTCCTCCGGTGGTTCAGCAATCTTATCCAGCAGTACAGTCATATATAGGCCAAGGAAAATCCCAGTCTGTACTCAGGTTGTCAGGCTTGCACTGCGGGGTGGTGGGGGACAGTGGGGGATTAAGGGTGGGAGAGACATGGGAGGGGGAAAACAAAGGCAGGGAAGTAGAAGTGAGGCAGTTAACTTCAGTGTCTACTTTAGAGAGCAAACATTTTTCTGCAGTTCTAATTCTAGATCACTAACGAATGACCCAATGCTGAAACTCTGTGTGTGAGTATATAGACCAGGGATTGGCCAAAAAAATAAATGTTTCTTGTTTGAAAATTAATAATAATCCTTGCATTTGATATAGAGCTTTTCACATCTTCTAGATATTTCAAAGCGCTTCACAGAATCTACTGTAACGTTAATTTACTACATTTTTGTGGGCAAAACGCAGCCGCCAATTGCGCACAGCAGTGTCCCACAAACAGCCATGGATTGAAATTACCAATTTGTTTAGGAAACTTGCCAAAGGTTTCACCCTGCCTAGACTCGAACCCAGGTCTCTTGCTTGTAAGGCGAGCTCTCTAATCACTGAGCTATTTCTTAATCCATGGTTAAATCTAAGTTATTTTTGACTCCTATGATTATTTTGTTGGCCAACCAACAAGACTCACCAACCAAATAATATGTATAGGATGTTCAAAGTGGTTCACCACCATTGAGAAGGACAATGGGAGGAGGACGGAATGAGGCTCATCTGCTACCATCTCCTCCACGCCCCATGATCGAATACTCTGCTGTAACTTTTACGGGGCACCCATTGAAAACAAGCTCTTGAGCTAATTGCTGCAGGGCAACCAATACCCATGAACCCATACTCCTGATGGAAGGGAAGAAAGGAGTCAATTGCATCCAGGAGAGAAGGGAGGAGGGGAGGGAGGGAATGAAAATTGGCAACGGAAAGAGAACATCTAAAAAATAAAACATTTAGCAATAAGGGATCATTCATTTGCATCGAAAAAATACTGAAGTGACCTTGAACAAGGTCAGTTGTTGTTCCTTTATGAATGTAGCTATTGTGAAGCCCTGCATAACAATTAATTATGCAGGGTAAAATTAAATAAAAACTACTAGATTTTTATCTCTCCAGGCTGATGGCACATTTCCCAAATAAAAAGGGCATGGCCTGACATGCTTTGCTTATTTAGAGAACAGAACTTAAAGAGTTGCCAAAAAAGTCTCAAACTGTCCCCGCCATTTGATTGCACTGAAGCTCGAGGCTAAAAGCTAGTGAAGATTTACTGCTCTATTTCGCTTTATAAGAACCAATCTGCAAATGTGCCCACGTGAAGACATGCTCAATAAACATGGATCTGCAGGTATAATACGTGTGTGCGCATATCCAGAAAAATGCATTGCTTTTAATCCAAGCACAGACAAAAAGCATTGATACTTAAACACAATGAGAACGTTAAAAAATATTCCGATGAACATAAACCGGAGTGTTCTGTCGAGTAATTCCTCTCCCTCCCCCATTCACCTCCCCGCACTGCAAAGTATCTGTGTATACAAGGTGAACACAGACTCAGAGGCTCATGTTGGGCTATGATGCTCTCTGGTGTCGAATAGCCTGTCAACACTCTCCCAGTCTCGGCTCACACATGAGCATGGCCATGCGGATGAGGAACCCACCCAGTGGCTGGCGCCAATGGAACAAATATCACAGTAGGAGCCAGTGCCTTTCAGGAGCAGAGGGAGAAAATTAGAGAGGATGAAGAGACTATTTTCAAGAATGGGTAATTGCACTTGCAGCATTGGCCGCCATGAACCCAAACTCCTGTAGGACCCTTGCTCTCCAATACATTCCTCACCCCCCGTCTCCTCAAATTCATTGCAGGTACTATTCAAGTGCACATGGGATTGAACATCCATCTACTAAATCTGATTTTAAGAGTAACTCCAGGAAGCTGTGTTCTGGCAGCAGTGGGTGGATGGATGCAGCCTTTGGCATGCCTTTGTGTTGTATGTTGGCTGTGTTTAATTGGGATGCCCTCTACTGTAGACTCATCAGATTTCAGGTACTATGTTTGAGGGCTGCCTTGCCCCATTTTAAACCCAGCAAAATGTTTTGGTTTAAAAAGCATTTTGTCACAATGAGTGAAGACAGATTGAAGGCCCACTGCAGATCATCACCAGGGTGTTAGCTTCTACAGCTTTGCCCTTTGGAGACTGAATCTCAACACAACATCCAAGTCTAAAATTTGACACACGGTGCAGGACTTGAATTGATCTGCATCTGTTGATGCACTTGCTTCGTTGAAAACGTAAGATTTTTTTTCTATCTTTCCCACATCGCCACATAGCCGGGAAGGGAAATAGGATTCATATAACGGTTCCAGTGAGAAAGCCATCACTATTACAGATACAATGGCCTCCTTTCTTAAAAATAATAATAATTTGGTAACTCAAATCCACAATTGGCTGCTGCGTTTCGCCTTCAAAATATTCAGTCAATTCACTTTACAGTACATTCTGTGAAGCGCTTTGAGACATCTCAATGACTTGATAAGGGTTGTGGATTGAGTTACCAAACTATTAATAGTTTTTAAAGAAAGGAGGCCAGTGTATCTGCAGTAGTGATGGCTGTCTCACTGGAACCATCACATTAATCCTATTTCCCTTCCTAGCTGTGTGGAGATGTGGGAAAGATATCAAATGCAAGGATTATTATCATTATTATTTACCATTCTCCCTAAGTATATTTTTTGACCTGCAGTCATAAAAGCAACTACAAAAAACTGCCACCTTCTTACACATTTATAAGAACAATGATCATTTATAATTTGGTTACAATTACTCTTGTGACATCAGAAAACAGGCTTGCATTTATCTAAACAAAGGTGAAATTACATATTTCTGGGATGGCAAGTTTTTAAAAAATATTTTCTACCACCCCAACATGCTGAGTTACCCAAGTGTCCTAATCCATTTCTCTGAAACCTTACAATTCTACAGGGTAAGACCATTATAAAGCTGCTTACTGATGGGTGAGTTTGCTTAAAAACATGGGTGTCCTGTGGAAGTACCACTGATTTTACTTCACGAACAAAGTGACATCAGCAGCATTCCCTTTGTATAACATAGGAAGTGGGGTCAGAAGTGACCTGACAAACTCGGGACTGTTTTGCAGCATGCCTCCTTATAGTCTTCAGTTCTATGTTTATAGACCCAAACCACTGTGTTATAAAGGGTTTGTCCTGTAGAAATTTTAAATCTTTGTTGTCCCATCCCTCACCTGTCCAGGTACCCTCAGGAGATGTGGAAACTCAAATCCACAATTGGCTGCTGCGTTTCGCCTTCAAAATAGTCTGCATTGTGAGATTTATTTTCTGGTTTGTGGTAGCATTTCCACTGTTTCTTTCCTGTTGAAATGTTTTTCAAACCCATCATTTGATTATTCTTCACCAACACACTCACAAAAAACAAAGGGACCCAAGCAACTTAAGGAAGACTTAAAACATTGTGGATTTTTAAAGAAGCGAAGGAGGGAGGGACTCCAGGAATGGAGTTTCAGAGAGTGTGATTGCAATGGCTTAAAGTGAGATGGATCAGATGGGCGACATGAAGCAGACACCGGTGCCTGCTGCATAGTGGGAGGGTCCATAGTTGGTCCACAAAATTTAGGTTTCCCATAGGGAGTTTGGCGCTGCTTTAAGCGCTCTGAGACGACATCCCGAGTGGAGGGCGCTATATAAATCAAAGTTGTTGTTGCTTTAGAAATTTACGAAGCTTTTTGATGCAGCAATAATTTAACTTCTCATCTGTGAGCTTGTTGGATCATTGCCATTGTAACACAAGAAAGCACAGAACGTGACCTTGGTTTAACATCTCATCCAAAGGATTGCACCTCTGACAAAGCAGCAGCGCTCCCCCAGCACTGGGTTAGAGGATCAGCCTAAAATACGATTCCAAACCACTGACATGGGGCTTAAACTCACAAACTTTTGACACGGGCAAGAGTGATATCAGCTGAGCACAAGTGTGGGGGAAGCCAATAACAGACATTCACTCTCCAGCCTCAAGTGTATTTGTTGACATAGAGCAAGAGGTAATGGGGCAGTTATAGTTCTGGGATACTCACCTTCATTAACCCAGGGATGGACGAATTAGAAATTTCATCATTGCAATGCTGTCTTCCCTCTTCACCCTCTCCACAGTGGAATTTATTGCTTCAGCACAGTTTGATTGAGCATCACGTGTCATTCCAGATAATAGCACTACTACAACTAACATATTGCTTCAAGTACAGTTTCAGCCCTAGGTACAGCAGACTCTCTCTTTATTACACTGTCATTAGCAGCTATAGTGGAAGTATGATAAAGGGGAGGGAGTGTTTGAAGTCTCAATTAGTGAAGCAGTCATGAAATTGTACCTTATTAGCAGTGGTCACATTGTCAGCAGAAGTATTCTAAAGGAGACTAGTGCATTTTTAAGGCTGTTCCTCTATTGCGCGATGCCTCAAAAGATAAAGGAACAAACTCTAAAGGACATTACTTAACATACGCAGAAACAATTTGAGCATTAAAGAAAAACTGCTGACAAATCTGGATGGTGGATGCCGCCCGTATGTTCATACTTCATTACACACAGGCATGCAACAATCACAAAGCTAATCAAGAAGACTTTTCTAGTGCATTGCACTGTCCTGTACTCAGTCCGCATGACAAATAGATCACTACTGTATATGCCAACTTATCAAGAATGTCAACAACAAAAACAACAGAAACATCTTACACTTATCTAGTATCTTTCACGAGGGTAGCGTGTCTCAGTTTCGCACTGAGACACGCTAGTTGAAGCAAAAACACACTCGGTGCAGAAAACATATAAACCAATCAAGGACTTACCTTGTCTATCATGTCTGGCCTGTTGGTGGCTGCTAAGATGGTCACGTCGCGGAGCTGTTCGATCCCATCTATTTCAGTCAGTAACTGAGCGAGAACCCGGTCAGCCACGTTGCCAGCCCCAGCAGAACTGAAACCAAAAGATGAGATTAAAATGTTTCCCTCAAAGCCTTCTTAACAATGCAACACCAACAACTTTCACAAGAAACAACCCAGTGGTCCTCACCATTGGCTATGTGAAGTTACCCAAGTCTATCGTGAGAGCACCATCGCCACTGTCTCCTCCCAGTCTTCCCACACCATCACCACTTTTTCAGGGCAACCAGGGATGGGTAACATAATAATCCTTGCATTTGATATAGTTGTCCTAGAAGAGGGAATGGGCTCCTTCCTCACTGTTTCTGTTCCACCAATGGTGGGCGAGTGTCTAGATCTCTGGAACTCTCTCTGCAAAACTTCAGCTCATTCCTCACTCTGCCTACAAAGATCCTCCCTCATGTCTCTTTGACCTTGACGCCTTCGTTCGGTCAACAGCCTTCAATTCTCCCTCCCGTTTGGTGCTCCCTTTTGTCTCTGTGAAGTGGCTCCAAGACGTTCATCCTGCATGAAAGACCCTATAGAAATCCAACTTTAGCTGTTGCTAATGCAGCACACGTATCGCAGTACAGAAAGAGGCCATTCAGCCCATCATGTTGGTGAAACCTGCTGCCTGTTTAAAAAACAAAGTTGCCTTTTTAATAAAAATCAATCCCCTTTTCTACCTCTGTCCTTGTATCCCTCAATTGATTTATTTTTGCTTCTCAGGTGCCACATGTAGCTAACTGACGGACAACCAACATCAAACACCTTCCAACAATACCCCAAATCCTAGAAATATTCCCTGAAAACGTACCAGCATAAAAGAGTGTAAACCATGGCACCAGCACGACACTTGTGACTGACATCCTAAATTAACCTTCTGACAATGTTGGTGCTGAATTGGCTGATCTGCCAGCACTTACACCCAACATAATGGGATTCGTTTCCGAGAGAGATGAATGTTAAGTAATCCCTGAGCGCAATTCATCATTGAACAGCACTAAATAGCGGTTACCAATTACACTGAGCACTTTGTTATTGAGTTTTCACTCGTAAGGAGATGTTAGAAGCCCACTGAAGGCAACACAGATGGTGTTGCTCTGCGCATTAATGTACAAATTACAAGCAGTTTAGCAGAGGCAACTCTCCATAGGATAGATGCCACATACGTACATTAAACTTAAACCGTGTTGAGCTGCGCTCAGACAGAACAGCTATCAAATGCAAAGAAAAAGTCTGGAGACTCTTTTCCTTTATTTTTAACAGAAGAATGAGAGACAAAAAATAACCTCCAAACGAAAAAAGATTCCCAGACAGGAAATATGTGACGTCCAATACTTTTACGCCCGATTAATCTCTGGACGTACTCAAAAGAAGAGAGATCAACAGCTGCCAGTTTCACAATGTTTTGCTGCGATTTCTTGTTAGTCACCGTCACAGACCGTGCATGAGTGACTCGATATTAAGATTCACAGGAAAGGAAGGATCTTGCTGAAAGAAACATTTCAGAAGCACTCTTATGTTGTAGACAGATAGGGGAGGGCCCTTACCGAATGTAATAGGAATTGTGGAGTCCTGTAGCTCAGTGGTTAGAGCACTCGCCTTACAAGTGAGAGACCTGGGTTCGATTCCAGGCAGGGTGTTTTCTTACTCCACTTGCCTAATAAAAATCCCTCCAAAAAAACAATCATAAACTGTTCATTTAAATCCACGATTGTTTGTGGGACACTGCTGTGCGCAATTGGCTACCGCGTGTTGCCCACAAATATACAATCAATTAATTTACAGTATATTCTGCGAAGTGCTTTGAGATGTCTAGAATACATGAAAAGCATTATATCAAATCCAAGGATTATGGTTATTATTATTAGGAAAGTTCCAGAACAAATTTCAAACACAAGTTGAGGTTGGATGTTTTTTGCCAGAAAAATCCAGTCTTTTTTGAATGTCATCATTAAGTAAATTTTGATTCAAGGTAACAGACTGAAATGCAAGATTTATTTTGGTTACGCCAGGTGCCTTGACATGCACGAAAACCCAGCACTGTGCTTAGTCTCCAAACCAAACTACTGAGAGTTCCACATGTCTTGTAAGGTTTCTATTTGTCTAGCAAGGACCACCCAGTCCTGGGTAGTTCAGGTTTAGAAGGAAAGAACTGAGGCTTAGGGATCCCAGTGCGCGTGTTGGGGTACTTTTGGTATTTAACCAGATATAATTGAGCACGTTAATACCGATTAGAACTCTGAGAAGCTTCCTGGTGCTTATCCAGCTAGGACTACATTACTTACTGGGGGTTTGGTTTGCAGGATTAATAGGCATTGAGAGAGCCAGAATATTATAATTGGAGGGGGGGTTAACAAGCACTTCAAAACATACCAACTATCTTCCGCTATAACCGGGCATATGGGAATTTAGTTTGACTTCCCATCTATAGGACAGCACCTCTGGGAACTTACGAGCCTGGCTCATCATCAGGATCCAGACAGACCAGCCACTGGGAACTGGGATTCTTGTCACTTGGCTCCCTTAATTCTGCAAGCCAAACCTTTAACCTGTATGGTTCTAGCCAGACATGTAGCAGGAAGCTGGTCGTCACAATAACAAGCTGCACAGGTTTAGCTGGGTAGACTCCAGAAGTACCCCCATACATTGTGGGGTATAAGCCTTGCCTCTCGCCAACCTGCATCCTCATATTCTCCAGGACTAGGTGAGCAGAGTGCATTTCTCTGGAGGTAAGAGTACACTTTCCACTCCAAACACAGGGAAATTTTCATGTGTAGGCAAAACTTTCAATAGTTTGATTTTTGGATAATCACGATAATCAGATTTTGGATAATCTGAGTTTCCTCACTGTTAGAAAAACAACATCCAAAAAAAAGTGTCAGGGGCTTTTTTGTCAACGCCCACACAATAATGAAGTAAGCAACAAAAACAAAATTGTTTTGTATAGTGTCAGGAAGATGTCTCCAGGTGCTGGAACTGAGCTGGGGGTAGAGATGGGGAGGATGGAGGCCAGATGGAGGAAAGAGGTTGATCCAAAGCACAGTCAAAGAGGAGGGTCTTAAGGTGGGTCTTGAAGGAGGCAAGGGATGGGACAAGGCGGAGGGTCTGTGGAATAAAGTTCAAGAGGGTGGGGGTAAAATGGCTGAATTCCCACCCACCAATGGTGGGGCTGGCGAGGCGGGGACCATGAATCAGGCCAGAGCCCTTCGAGCGGGCAGGTTGCTAAGAGGTTGCTGAGGTAGTGGGGAGTGAGGCCATGGAGGGCTTTGAAGGTGAGGACCAGGATCTTGAACCGTATCATCTGCGCAATGGGAAGCCAGTGGACTTGGGAGAGGTGATACAGTCATGGAGCCCAGTGCAGGAAGGACAGGGGCTGCAGAGTTCTGGATGATCTGCAGCCTGTGGGGAGACTGACAAGCAAGGAATTTGCATAGTCAAGCCTGGATATTATGAATGCATGTAGTGTTTCAGCGGCTGGCAGTATGAGACAGGCAACGTTGCAGAGGTGGGGGAAGGCAGAGTAGGTCATGGCACGGATGTGGGGTAGAAAGGATGGTTAAGGGTTCAACAAGATGCCAAGGTTCGAGACTGGCCCAGTGAGATGGATTGTGCTCCATGAATGGCAATGGTGTCAGCACCCAAGGTGTGGAGGCGCTGACGGGAGCAGATGCTTTTTACACTAGACTGTATTTTTCTGGTCGGAGATCGAGATCTCTTGCTCGCTCCTCTCAGTGTTGGTAAATGGCGTCTTCTATAAAATAGCAAAAGATTTCCAATCTGTGCAGCAGATGCTATCTGAAGGACACCTTGTGCATACTGTCACTCCAGTACATCCGTTCTCTAATAGCTGCATGAAAAATGATATGCAAATTTACAATATAAAATGGAGGAATCCTTCAGATCAAGTAAAGCTAACACCTTGCATCCCCCAGAATATTTGGAGAGCTCTATCACTCATATCAAGCATTCCTAAATTAGTTGCATGTGGGAGAAAAGGAAACAGAATCCAGTGATATATGTCAAAGTCAGTGGCTCCAACAAAAATCTTTCCTCATGCTTCTCATCACTTTTTCTTGGTGGGGGGATGAGAGAGAGTGAGAAATACTTCAGCGAAAGCAGCTGGCTAACCAATTTGGAAGGATTTATAGCAGTGGCATAAATTTTGTAGAAGTATGCGGTATGAGACTCAGTGAGTTTCAAAGGAAACTCCAGGAAACGTGCCCTAAATCCTGTCCGGTCCATCACTGCACTGCCTCATAAATCACTTCAGAGAGAGGAAAGGGAAGACACCTTTCTGTCAGATTTTAGATATACTGTAAACAACAGCCATATAAGACAGGTGGAATCTCTGACTACAACACACTCAAAGTCTACAAACACTGAACTGTGTCCAATATTGGTTAGATAATGAAAGCCTTTAGAAAGACAATGTATTAAGTTGCTGATGACAGTCCATTTTTTTCAGGTGTTATATAAATGCATTTTTCTTTCTAAAAATTTCAGATTTTTATATTTATGAGGGTTGCCTCAACAGTTCCAGGTTGAAATTTCTTTGAAACATAAATCAACAGAGATGGACCCTGACCTGTATTCCCTGTTATCATCCCTATGACTGCACTTACTGTAGTTTTTGAAAGCAGTCATATCTTGTGTTAGGAACACTCCAATGTACACAATTGTTTTAAGATAGCTTCACAAATCCATTTATAAATGATAAATAATCCTCAGCCAGTGGAGTCGCGCAAGGGTGGCATTTGATATTGTGCCTTTAACATCAGGAGGACATCTCAGAGCGCTTCACAGGATTTACTGTAAAGTGCAGTGACTTTGTACATTGTCAGCAAACACAGCAGCCGATTTGTGTACAACTATGGTCCCAAAATAGCCATTAAATGAATGAGAAATTTATACAGGGATACAGAGTGGGGGAATTGGCGAAGACCTTCTCTTTTCGAACAGTGCCATGGGATCTTTATTGACCACATGAACAAGCAGACAGAGCCTCAGTTTAATGTCTTCATGTGAAGGATGGCACCTCAAACATCGCAGCTCATAGCCAGCACTGTATTGGAGTGTCAGCATATGTTCAAAGTCCCGATACAATAGAAAGTTACATTTGTAAAGCACCTTTCATGGCGGGAGGACCGTCCCAAGGCTCTGAACAGCCAACAACCATAATGTGAGGTTTGAACCCACAATCTTCTGAGGAAAGAGTGCTAGAAACCAAAACCAGAATGACTTAAAGAACATTGGAAGGAAAATTGTTTTTAAAAAAAGGCTGTTGGTTTTCCTAACCTGCATTGTTGTACAGAGAGCTACCGACTTCATTTTGACTGATATTTTTCGTTGAGTTGAGCTGGAATCCTACCCGTCACTCCATCCCTTCACTTCAGCACACAAATGGTCATGACTCATTCACATATGGAATAATAATAATCCTTTATATATCAATGTAAATAATTAAATATTATATATGTATAAATAAAGGAAACTATAATATGTCAACTCTAAAATGAAGCTCTTATAATCCCCGGTGAAACAGAAAAGCATCTTCCTACAAACCATTTAAATCAAGCGTAGATTGTGTCAGAGTGGAGATTCCATGGGTCGGTGATGAAACATAATGATAATAATTCTTGCATTTGATGCAGCGCACCAGGGTTTCTGCCAGTGTCACTATTTACGACTTGCTGACAAGAATATCACACAATGACAAAATCGTTGCATAAAAAAGACTCATCTGATCTCATCCTTCAAGAATACCCACCATCCCATCTTCCATCGCAGCATCAATTCATATATTAAATGAGTCCAGTGTCCTGGCCTCAACCACTCTTTCTCAAAACTTCATTAATTACATTCAGGCAAAGAAAAACCTCCTGAAGACTGTCCTGAAATTTATTTTCAGAACTCTCAACCTATGCTCTCTTGCTCTACTGTCTTGTTGCACCTAAAGAATTATTCTGGATTCACCTTTTCAACCCCATTTAAACAGGTATAAAGTGGTGTTTTAAGTTCCTCTTGTGTGTTACCGATACGTGATCCAATACAACCCGTTCATAGTTCCTTCAACTAACACCCAGGTGTGTGTGTGTGTGTGTGTGTGCGCGCGTGCATTTGTGTGTGTGTGACATAACCAGTCATTAAAGGATTAGGGCGGCAAACTGTACTTTTTGCGCCCTTCCAAAAAATGCCGTTCCTCGGTATTAAAGCCTGCAACAGCACAACAGTCCTATCGTGGCATGAGATCCTGAAATATCAAGAGTTCCGAAATCCAGCAGACTCCCCCCACACACAGCTAGGAGTCATGCTGCTCACTTAGGCTGCAAGGCATTATTGAGTCTGACATTCCTGTCAGGGCTGCACAGCAGAAAACTGTCAGCAAGGCACTCCTGCCAACTCGATCTATTCAATTCTGCTGCCATGATTGTAATTAACTGTCACGCTGCTTTATTTCCTCCGCTGGATGGTCCTGGTGAAATATGTCTTGGCAGTTCATAGCTTTCCATGGTATTCAGCTCTCCTTCGTTAATGGCAGGAAATGGTATACATCTTCCTCAAGCATTAAAGCCACTCAAATTCAGCGTTAACGGCGTGTAATGGGACATTTCTCTTTCAAATAAATTTTCCCAAACGACAGTCTAAAACATGCACCTCTATGATTAAACGCCACAGAAATAACGGTACTCGGCAATGCAACTATTCGTTCTGCTTTCACTTTTACCAAGAAAAGTTGAGCCACAAATGTACTAAACGCAGTTAGTTGAAGAAAGGCCCTTTTTTTCTTGTTATTGTTAATTTTGTCCCCTCCTCTCTTCAGTAGGTACCGAGACGTCAGGGAGCATGGTTCCCCAAGCCTGCCTCCCACATTGGAATAAGTTTAGGAATTTCTCTCAGAAAGAGTCAGTGAAATATGTGGAAATCAACAATAACATGCATTGATTTAGCATCTTTCACAAGGAAGTTCTCAAAGTACAAAGATGGCAAGAGTGTCTGAGAAGGGTGAGAGCTGGGCAAGTGCAGCAGAGAGGAGGTGGCCAAAAGGGCTGTCAAAGAGATTGTTTGTTCAAAACAGATTCTGAAAGCACAGGGAGGGAATGAGATTGAGAATATCCGAGGTTGTTAAGTGCCTGAAATGCTGCCCAATGATTTAAAACATTGTCTCTGCCCTCAACATGAACAGCCGATTGTCAAATTAAGTCTCCTGCTCACGTTTCTGAATAGACCTGGCTAGGTATATACAGTACATCAACTTCTAGATTTGAGGGAATATATATTGAAGCAAAATTAATCAGCAGAGCAAAAATATTGCAGGCAGATTTGCCACCAGAGACTTAGGACCCACTTGACGCTCCTTGTTAATAGTTCCCAAAATGTCTCACAATACTACACAAGACAAATTATTTACTGCTATTATTATTTTAATAACGTTGTCACTCAATCCATGACTGTTTGTAGTACACTGCTATGCTCATTTGGCTGTCGTGTTTCACTCACAAAACTTCTTGACAAAACGTTATTTCAGACACCTTTCTAAAACACTGGTTAGACCTTAGCTGGAGTACTGTGTTCAGTTCTGGGCACCACACTTTACAACAACAACCACAAAATTGAACCTATATAGCGCCTTTCACGTTGGGAGGATGTCCCAAAGTGCTGAACAGTCTGGTCGGGATCCAAGCGGGGGGGGGGGGGGGGGGGTCGAAATAGGGGGAAGGGGAAGGAGAGTGGGAGAGGGGGAAGAGTTAGTGGGGCAGCCAAAGGCGCAGTCGAAGAGGAAGGTCTTGAGACCGGCCTTGAAGGAGGAAAGGGAGGAAGCAAGGGGAGGGGCTGCGGGATGGAGTTCCACAGTGTGGGAGCAGAGCGGCTGAAAGCCCGGCCCCCGATGGTCGGGCAGTTACGGCGGTGGACGCGAAGCAGGCCTTAGTCTGCTGAACGGAGGGGAGGGGCAGGTTGATAGGAAGACAGTAGGTCAGAGAGATAGGCGGGGGCAAGGCCGTGAATGGCTTGAAAGTGAGAACAAGGATCTTGAATTCGATCCTCTGGGTGACGGAGAGCCAGTGGAGACGGGCGAGGGTGGGAGTGATGTGGTTGCCCTGGGGAGAGTGTAGAGGGTGAAGAGCAGGGGGCCAAGGACAGAGCCCTGGGGAACACCGCATGTGACTGTGCGGGGGCTGGAGGAGAAGCCGTTGGAGGAGACAAGTGAAGGCAGTGGGAGAGACTTTAGGAAGGATGTCAAGGCATTGGAGAGAGTGTAAAATTAATTTACCAGGATGGTACCAGGAAAGAGGGACTTCGGATATGATGAAAGGCTGGAGAGGTTAGAATTGTTCTCATTGGAGTAGAGAAGGTTACAAGGAAAGAGGGACTTGAGTTATCAGAAGAGGCTAGAGAAGCTAGGATTATTCTCCTTGGAGCAGAGAAGATTAGAGAAGAAGAGAAGAGTTGATCGTAGTTTTCAAAATTATGAGGGGATTCGATAGGCGAACAAAGAGAAACTATTTCCACTGGCGAATGGGTTCGTAACCATAGGATTATATCCTAGTAACCAATTTAAAATAGTTGTTAAAAGAAGCAGAGGGGAGGTGAGGAGGAGTTTTTTCACGCAGCGAGTTGTTTGGATCTGGAATGCTTCGCCTGAAAGGGTGGTGGAAGCCGATTTGATAACAACTTTTAAGAGAGAAGTATGTAGGTATTTGGGGCGGACAGGTTTGCAGGGCTAAGGGGAGAGAGTGGGGGAGTGGGATTAATTTGGCCAGCTTTTTTCAAAGACATAAGGGGTCGAATAGCCTCTTTCTGGACTGTATAACTCTATGAACTCGGCATTTCTGACATCAGCTGGGACAAATCGATTCAACAGTTATTCTAATACTAGTAGCCTTCTGAGCTGTGAAGGATTTTCAATAAACAGTTGACTGGAGCACGTACGTAAACCCAACTCAAAGTTCACAGTGGGGTTGAAATAACAATGCTTTTAACTGCAAGTTACTGACATCTCATGCTGTAAAAAGCATCCTGACTTGCAAGACGACATCTCTGTTCAGAGCCAAGGCCTTGTGAGTCAGGAAGAGCGACTCTGCAGAAAGTGCATATGAATAATAATAATAATCATTGCATTTGATATAGCGCTTTTCACGTCTTTTAGATGTCTCAAAGCATGTCACAGAATATACTGTAAAGTGAATTGACGGTATATTTGTGGGCGAAATGCAGCAGCCAATTGCGCACAGCGGTGTCCCACAAACAGTTGTGGATTTAAATGATCAATTTTTTTTAGGAAACTCACCCAATGTTTCGCCCTGGAATTGAACCCAGGTCTATCACTCGTAAGGCAAGTGCTCTAACCACTGAGCTACAAGACTCCTGCCTACAGGTTGGTCACAATAAAAACTGCATTTTTATTAAGTATTAAACTGCAAGTCACCTTTTATCGCATGAAACTTTGCACTTGAGGGCTTTTGAAATTCCAGAGTATATTGAGGTCTCTATTAGTCAAGGCTTTTCTGACATACGCAAGCTGCACAGCATTAGGGAAAAGCTGTAGCTCAGCTTCAACAACAACTTGCACCCTTCATGCAGGGTAACATTTTAAAGCGCTCAACAGTGATGGTGCCCATCGCCAAGTAGGTGAGAAAGGACAGGTGATTGTAGCCATTGTCAAAGAGGAAATGTCTTCAGCTGTGCTCTGAAGACAGACAAGTAGGAGGCAAGTGGAAGGCACGGATTCCAGAGTTCAGGGAGTAATGACTGAAAGCACCAATGCCAATAGCGGAATAGAGGGGACACAGGACATATAGAAGGCTGTGTATGTGTGTTTGAAACATCTCAAAGTGCGCCACAAAATATAATGTAAAGTGAATTCACTGAATTTTGTGGGCGAAATGCTGCAGTCAATTGTGGACAGCAGTGTCCCACAAACAGTCGTGGATTGAGTGACTAAATAGTTTTTCTCAAGTGTCTCAAAAGTGCTTCAGAGAATTTGTTTCAAAGTATAGTGACAATATATTTGCAGGCAAAGAACGGAAGAATGGAAACGGGCAGAGCTTGAGGTTTCAGCGCCTTGGGACGTCCTTCAGCGCCTTGGGACGTCCTCCCGACGTGAAAGGCGCTCTATAAATGTAATTTGTTGTTGTTGTTGTTGTAATGCAATAACCTTTCACCTTGACACATACACAACACTTGGTGATAGGGGTGAATAAAAAGACATTTTTTAAAAAACAAAGGACAAATGCTAACCTTTGAACTTCAACTTTGAGTGTCAGTCAGTCTTTCATTCTTTACACATGAGAAAATGTTTTGACACGCAGCACCTCAGTTGCTTTCTGACTTTAGCTGCCATTTTCCACCTTGGGATCATTTACTGCAGCAGCCGAAACACATGACTAGCCAATCACCGCTTGCTTCAAAGCTTGTTTAACTATAAATAAGGTAGGATTTGAGCTGCAATTCACTCAGACTTGATCCGCTGTGAATAGCATGCACACCCACCCACCCACCCACCCACCCACCCACCCACCCACCTACCTACCTACCTACCTACCTACCTACCTACCTACCTACCTACCTCTCAGTTGTTCACACTGGATTCCAAAAGCAGGTGTTAAAGACAACAAACTAAGGCGAGGGTATTTCTCAAAGGGAAGTCGCTATCTGGAAGCAAACTCTCCTGAGAGAGTACACTTTAATTAGCCCCAATCTGGTCACAAATTCCTGCTGTGCAAAATCATCTTACGAAACAACCGTCTTGCCTGAATTCCCACCCCATTTAGTTTCAGATTAATTTGATGGGAACGATGCCGCCTTGTACTTCATTCCCATCTGGTAACAATTTCACAAAAGGAAGGAATGCTGGTGTGTGACACCATGTTTCTGTCACTAGTTGGAAGGCAGATGCTTCGTCTGGATCACCCGTGTGAAACACATTCCGCCGCCTGCTGATCCTCGCCCCCCCCACCACTAATATTAAACAGTCCTCATTAGCTGAGTATTGCTCCTGGAAAGAAAATGATCCAAAGAGGGGAATAGTGATTGCCATTCAAGTGTTGCATTTTTTAGTATTATTATTATCCATAATACTGTAATAATCCTTGCAGTTACTACTGTCAAAATGCAGTTACTACAATGTCAAAATGCCTTCCACATGATTTACTGTATAGTGACTGTCTTTGTAACCAAAGAAAAGAATGCTGCCCGATTACAGTACATATGCACTCCCACTGCCCCACCACCCCGTTACATGAAGTGCCTTGCCAGATACTCCTCCTTTCCCCCACCCATGACCTAACGGAGATGCATAAATGTTTTCTCTAGTGCAGCCTCCATCAGAACATGCTCAGACAGCGATTAGTGAAGTGCTCTGGGACACTATCCTGCAAAGAGGGACACTGTATAAATGCAAGTTGTTGCTTTTGTGAAGAAACTCCATTCACCTTTAGAATAGTGCCATGGGATCGTTAACTTCCAACTGGCTAAGCAGACGGGACCTCAGTTTAACATCTCATCCCAAGGATGCACTCCCCCAGTTTTGGACTAGACTAGCCAGCTTAGACTACAATTTCAAAGTCCTGACACTAGGTTTAACCCACAAGCTTCGTCCTCAGAAGAGAGAGTATTACCAACTGAGTTAGGCTGACACAAAAGCTTAATGTGAGTTAGACACCACTGAAAATCCTCATGGTTTTAGTCTTTTGTTCACTATCATCCAGCCCCCGCACCCACTTATGCAGTGTTCCTCAGGGCTCTGTCTTTGATCCCCTCTTGTTCAACCTTTACCTGCTCTCCCTTGGTGACAGGAACCTGGGTATCTTGTTTTTTCTCCGTGCCATGACACACTCTGTCTTCTACCAGCTCCGCAACATTGCCCGACTCCGCCATTGCCTCACCCGTCAGGCCACCGAAACCTTCATATACAAATTCATCACCTCAAGGCTCAACTATGGAAACTCCCTCCTTGTCGGCCTCTCCAACTTCCCTCCACAAGCTGCAGATCATCCGGAACTCCGCAGATCGTGTCCTCTTCCACACCAGGCCCTTGACCCTATCACCCCCACCCTTGCACAGCTCCACTAGATCCTCATCCCTCAGAGAATAGCATTCAAAATCCTTGCCCTCACTGTCAAAGCCCTCCAGGGCTTTGCCCTCTCCTACATCTCTGACCTGTTAACCCCCTCTCAATCTGTACACTCCATGTCTCCCAACCAACTATTAGCCGGGCCTTCAGTCTCTCTGTCCCACTCTTTGGAACTCATCCCACAATCCCTTCGCCTTGCTCCCTCCTTTGCCTCCTTCAAGGCATGACTCAAGATATTCCTTTTCGACCGTACCTTCAGCTGCCCTCCTGCCCCCTCTGCCCTCCCTCATCTCAAACCCGACCCTATGCTTGAGTCCTGATCCCTGACTGTTCAGCGTCGTGAGACATTTTCCCAAGGCGCTGAAAATGTAGTTTTGCTGCTGTTGTTAAAATTAAAATATCTTCACAATTTTGGAACACTTGTAAATTCAGGTTTAATTTGGAAAAAAAACCCAGCAGAAAATGAGCTTCCAAATTAATACTAACTTGGAGAATTTTCTGATTCTTTGAAACAATCTTAAAACATTACAACAGTAGTTTTAATGTTAAAACCATGAGAAATTATGGGGTAGATGGAGGAATGTTGTAGGCCTCAAAAGACGATGGGATGGATCTGCTGTATGAGCTACTTTCGTAAAAGGAAATACAAAGCTACTTCAGCAATGTGAAACCTCTTAAAAATAATGCTCAGCTGGTTTAGTTAGAATGGAAAGGGTTTTGGAGAGGACATAGGCTGCCTTCTTTGTGAGCATGCCAGCGTGGTTTGTTCCGAATGCATTTGCTGAACAGGCACAGCTGGCTAACAAGTACTCCGGAAGATACTGTCAGGAAAACAAAATTGCTCAGGATCTTCATGGTCAGCTGTGTCCCCCCCAGAGACTGATAAATCCAGCGGCAGAACTTATATGTTGCAGTAACTCGCCCAAGAAAAACATTGCAACATCTGCACAAATGTTGACGTTCTCCCGTCAGATGTTCAGGAAAGGAGACAGGACAAAGGATTTAACAATATAACGGCCATAGCTACCATTGGTGGGACAAACAGGGCTGGTGGGTCTGTTTCTGAAATTGGGATAGAGAATGTACTGGGAACTGGAATCTATTTTGTTGCTAAATGGAAGTTTGGTCTCAAGCTTAATCTAATTCCAGAAGAGAAGCAGGGCTAGGTTTAGGAATTAATGAATTGTTTTATATGACTCATTCACATGTATCACAAGTGCCAAAAAATTAAACATCCATTGAGTTGATTCTGCTAAAAATTGACAAATTTGTCAAAAACAAAAATTGTTTTTCTGTGCACAATCTATATGAAACTCCTGTTCACCTTAGAAACAGCATTACCTATATTGGTCACAATATACAGCATATTTTTCACCCCCAATTTAAAGGTATAACTTGTACCAAGACTTTCTAATGGTGTGATATTATATTATGATAATAATCCATAATACTTGCATTTGGTATAGTGCCTTATCATAGCACTGTACCTAAAGATGTCTCAAAGTGCTTCACAAGATTTCTGTAAAATAAAGTGGCTTGTGTATTTGTAGGCAAACGCAGCGGCAGAGATCTTGGTTTAACATTTCATCTGAAGGATGGCACCTCCGACAGCAGTGAATTGAATTGTCAGCTTATACTATGTGATTCCCCTTCCCAATATGGGACTTCACCCACAATCTTCTGATTCGGATCGAGTACTAACCACTGAGCCAGACTGACCCAGGCCAAAGCAACAGATGGTGCCAATCTATCAATTCACCACACATTGCATAGAGGTAATGCGAACGATAAAAATGTGCGCTGGCTGTGTTCCATTTCAGAAGGTTATCTTATTGTGCATTCCCGAGGGTGAAGGGAATAGAGGGGTGACAAGTGCAAACAATAGCATGGACTCATCTCACCGAATGGCCCATTTTCATGCTGTAAAATTCTGTGTTACAACAACAACGACAACTTGCACTATATAGTTCCCTCCATGCAGGGTAGCATCTCAGAGCATTTATCAGTGGCGGAGCATGACTCCAAACCTGGCAGGTGGGTGGGCAGTGGGGGGGGGGGGGGGGGGGGGAGGGGGCCATAAGCAAAGTTGAAAAGGAAGGTTTTAAGGGAGGACTTGAAAAAGGGGAGAGTAGGAAGGTGGAGGGATTGAGGGAGAGTGTTCCAGAGCTTTGGGGCGCAGTGGCTGAAAGCACAACGTCCAATGGTGGAGCGGAGGGTGTGAGGGACAAGCAGGACATGGATCACACAAGATCACCGGATTCGACGATCTACAATACGTCACTCGATGAATGCATTATTAAATACTGTGGTGTTCAATCCTGACAAAGACACACAAGATGTAAAGTGACAGTATTACCAATCGAGTGCAATTCTACTTCATAGAAGTTGCCCTCTGTTTAAGTAAAATGTAAGCACGACTCAACACCAGAGAAGCATGGAAAGGCTCTTGGATCGTAATTCTGGTCAATAAATGTAGAAATCTCACCTCCCTCTCTCAACAGCCAAAGCATCTATTTCATCAAAGAAAAGAATAGAAGGAGCCACAGCCCTGGCCTTCCGGAAAATCTACATAATCAAAGAAAAAATCAATGACCCAATGCTCCCAAAACATTCAGATATCCATGCAAACTACTACAGTAAACCTTACAAAAGTCTTATCTTCATAAATTGTATAATCGTCTAAATCGTACATGTATCTGAGAGTCATTAAGTTTCTTATCAAAGCCAATTAGATTTCTTTGCACTTGTTGTATTTTATAAATCATCTCCTATCTCGTAACACTGTTCCCCTATCCTCCCTGACTCCCGCACTTATATCAGCTGCATTCAATCGCATGAAATGATTTCTGGACCTGTCCATGCATGTGCACATGGTTAGACATTGATTACATTAGATTTTATATGGCTCGGACTTCGCACAAGTCATTTTTAATGTTATGGTCCTGACTGATGTGACTTGTGTGAGTTTTACTGTAGTTAAAAGTAACTAGGTTAATACATTTCTCAAATACTGTGAGTCGCTGTGTGATGTGAGCCAATAGGTGGATTTTAGTCTTTCGATTGTTTGATAACATACAAATCAAATAGTCGTTCAGCATTGACTGGTGCTTGCATTGGTTTTCGAGAGGATGTTTCAAAGTTCTTCCTTCACAGGATTTTCCGTCAAGTGCAGTGAGTATGTTGTGGGTGGATGCCTACAAAACATTACTGAAACGCTATTTAGAATCTGCCCACCTTACCTCTCGCACAGCTCGCTCAGATTCCCCCATGTATTTGCTCATCAGTTCCGGTCCCTAAAGAGAAAGAGAGAAACCAAGATGTTGTTGATTTTCCATATTACAATGATAGGATATGAGAGTTGTAAATACAACATTTTTTAATTTTAGTGTGTGCAATATTTCTAATGTTCTCCACTCTGGCATAAGGCTTTCTGCTCCTGGTTCCCTTACTCTTCACGCTGGGTGCAGGGTTCCAGTAGCCCTGCGGATACTCACTCTCAAGCCTAGTCTTCATGTGTGAACCTTGGTAGTGAGTTTTGGCAGAACAATTCACCTGTAGAGTGCATCACAGCTAAGCCTGACCACTTCTCATCAATATTCTCACCAATAGAGGGTGCTTATAGGGGGACCAGGAGCAAGAATCCTGGCTGGTTTAGCCTCCTGCACAGTAGGAAAACTGGGACAATTTAATTTAACCTTCTCATGCAACCTCAGTTGACACCAGCAAACATCACTGATAACTCAAACCAAAACAGTTGGTGCAAGCTTGAAGCCAATTTGCAACAGGAACAATCCAAAGAAATAAATGACAACTTGCCTTCATATACTGCCTTTCATGCAGGCAGCGTAGCAGTGTGCTTAAAATGACTCTTTAACAAACGTGATATTGACAATCCTAATTTCAAATCTTGCAGGTAATAGAATCTCCATCCTGTGGGAATTCCCCTCCTATGGAGTCCCGACTTGTCACCTTGACAAGTATCTGGTTACCGACAAGATTCAGGATCCACGAATCCGGGTTGTGACCCACTAAGTAAGCTACTGACTTTCAATTTAGCGCGCCAACTGCCGGTAATCCCACTGGAAGTATCCGTTTGATGATCAAGGCGCAAAGCATGTTAGCAGTATCCTTCTTTTAATCACCATAACACAATAAAGAATACGCACCTTCACCTTTCCAGAGTTGCACTGACTCCTTTAAACCACCATTAAATCAGATTACAGCACAGTTAGCCGTCTACTGTCCCCATTTCCTATTTAAGTGGAGTCCTGTAGTGTAGTGGTCAGAACACTCGGATCACAATCAAGAGGACCTGGATACGATTCAAGGGTGGGAGAAACCTTCGGAAAGTTTTCTTACTCCACATGCCTCTGTTTTCCTAGCAGTAAATAGGAACCAGTTATTAGTCGATTGGTGGACTACTTTTCCTGGGGTAATAATCCCTTGAAAAAATATATTAAAATAAATAATAATTTGGTCACTCATTCCACCAGTTTGTGGAACCCTGTTGTGTGCAAATGGATGTTTCACATATAAAATATAGGTAGATCCCGCTTAACGAAGGGATTAAGGACTTTAAAACCCTTCGTTAAGCGAAAATTTCATTAAGCAAGAGTTTAACTGAATTACTATATTTGGCAGGAGCCAAAACGCCGCCCTGACCCGAGCCTCCCCGCTAACAAGTAGTTCCTAGCGCTAACATTTTCATTGTACAGGTTGAGTGGCCAAAAGTCTGGAGTTCCGGAATGTGACAAAAATTGCAGGAATAAAAACACCAATGCTACCTGCTCCAGGCCAGGTCTTCAAAGTCACCGTACTGAAATATCACAACCTGGGCACAGGCATTTCAGGACACGTGACGAGCTTCTTTCTTCCTCCCCCATCTCTCTTTCTCTCTACCCACCCCTCCCTTCCTCTCTTTCTCTCTACTCCCCCATCTCTTTCTCTCTACCGTCCCTCTCTATCTCTCTATCCGCCCCTCCATCTCTATCTCTCTATGCCCCCACTCCCTCTCTATTCCCCCACTCCCCTCCCTCTCTATCCCGCCCTCCTCTCTACCTCTATCCCCCCCATCTCTCCATCCCCCCTCCTCTCTATCTCCCCTCCCCTCTATTCCCCCTTCCCTTCCCTCCCAACATCCCCCACCCCCATCCCTCTATACTCCACTCCTCTCTATCTCTCTATCCCCCCCACATATCTTGACTAACTATTATTATTATTATTGAAGCACTGCACTGCTTAACTGAGGCATGCTAAAGATTGAGTGTGCGTTGCTGGGGCAACCAGAGAGAAGCTGCGCATGAGAAGCTGCACACGAGAAGCCCATGAGATTTAAAGTGTGTGTAAACATGTGTTACAGCAAAAGCAGCCTTTGTTAAGCGGAGAAGTGGTACAAATAGAAACCCTCGTTATAGTGAAGTTTCATTAACCGGGCGTTCAGTAAGTAGTCTTCTACCTGTCGGTCTACCTGTAGTCAATTTCCCTTTACAGCATATTCTGTGAAGCTCTTTGAGATGTCTCGAAGACATGATAAAGGGCTACATCAAAATGCAAGGATTATTATTATGCAGGTTATGCAATGTTTACATCAGTGTTTGGACATTGAAGTGGCTTTGTTCATTCAAAAAGGGATTTGTATTTCTTTCGTAAAACAATAACAAGGCCTGTAAAGCACTCCAATAACTTATGCTATTTCCAAGTCACAACTATCCTTTAATCTATAAATGTCTGTGTCTTGATAATGTGAACTGGGCTGGTAATGCAAAAGGTGCAAAAGCAGAAGAGAGGGATGAAATTTCAGGATTTCTTATTCGGGCAAATTGGGGCCTTGTTTCATAAGCAGATCTGCAGTAATGCCACTGCAACCCAGATATTGGTTGGAGTGGATATCTAGATATTCTTAGATATTGATGGGTGTTCAAAAAGGATTCCTTATTAAATGATTCCCATTGAGAAATGCCACAAATTTAACCCCAATGTGTTCAACAACAGGAGCGGCCAAGTACACAATGTACACCGCCATCATTCAAGCTGTGTGTGTGTGTTGGGGTAGAGAGGGGGGGGAATAAGACCTTCGGTTTCTGTTTCAGAAAATCAAAACGTAACTTTTCAAACTACATTTCTATCATTGCAAACAGTAAAAAACAATGGGAACTCGGGTCTCACACTGTTCTGCACGACTCACTGACAAACTGAAGATGTTATTGGTTTTTAATCTAATCTGTATTTGAATCTCATTACCAGCTAAAGGTTATTTTAACGATGGTGCTCCACACTCCAATGCATGACTACCGGGGTGTACGCATCTAATTTTATATTATTGTACTAGGTAATCCTATTACAAATTATTAATACAACAATAAAAATCCTTGCATTTGAAATAGAACCTATCACATTAGAAGAATGTCTGATGTATAGTACACACTGTGATTTATAGTGACTGTATATTACGTAGGTGAACAGTCACTTTGGCATAGAAATCTCCCACTGACAGACATGAAGTATACATTCAATTTTATTTGGAAGATTTGTTAGGCAGAACACCATAGAAATTCGCTAGTTTTTTAAGTAGCGCCATGGATTCTTTAACATTCACCTGAACAGGTAGAACTTTAGTTTCCTATAGATATTTTAAATGGAATCACGTAGCCTGGAGAGCACCGAATCTGGCCATTTGACCCAATTAGACTGAATCAGTGTTTGCACTACATCTTTGATGGGGTGTTCCACATTCGCTCAGTTCTCTGTGCAAAGGTTTGCGAAGATTTCGAGAAACTTACATTCGTTTTCAAATCCCTTCATGACTGGGCACCTCCCTACCTTTCCGCCAGGCTTATCCCGCCCCCAACCAACAACTGCTGCCTCCACTCGACTGCCTTCTGCATGTCCCACACGCTCTCCATTCCACTAATGGTGGCCGCGCTTTCAGCCACTATCCTTCTGCCTTGCTCTTTCCTCCCCTCTTCAGATAGCGCCTGAAGACCTTCCTATTTGACCTAGCCTATGGTCACCAACCTCTCCCCCCGGCTCAGAGTTATGCTCCGCCACTATCAAGTACTCTGGGACGCTACCCTGTGTGAGGGGAGCTATATAAATCCAAGTTGTTGTTGTAGTGGCTATCTTATAATTACACCCCTTGTTATGGACCCAGCAACAAGTGAAAACAGCCTATTTATGTCTACCTTATTGAATGCATTCAGATTAATGTGTCATCCAAAGGACAGCATCTCCTACAATGCAGGAAAGTATGAGAGCATGAGATGACATTTTTTTTAAAAAAAGCATCTTGGATTCATCTGTACAATCCATTTCCTTTTTCCAGTTTACCCCAAACATCTCCAAATTCATCTGGGTTTAAGACAAAGGAGGAAGCAGAGAGATGGGTTTAGATCAAATCTGCAAGTTAGAAGATTGTGTTCTTCAGTGTAGAAAACAGATGTAAGATTCTTCTGAAATTACATACATGGCTAGCACCTTCTGAACTGACAAACAAGGGAGTTGACTCACATCTGTCAACAAGCATCTGCAATATCTTCCTCTGTGCAACATTTCCTCGTATGTTAGACAAAAGAACAACCATCTCTCTGGGTGGGGGAGTACTAACACCGGTGTCCTGGCCTTGTTTTATATATTTGTATAGAGTCCCCTCTGAGATGTCTCCGTTCAAGACTAAACCAGCACAGACAAAATGGAGGAAAGGGCAAGGAAGTGGGATTGGAATGAATAACTCCACTAGGGAAGCTAGTACTAGCACAGAACAATGCTAAAAGCACAGGAGAGCGAGATTGAGTAACTAGCTCCAGTGGCAAATCTAGCATCAGCTGGCAGCATATGCTTGATGGGCCAAGTGGCATCCTTCAATATCTGAGCTGATTCAATGCTAATGATGCTATTTCATTTTTTTTGTAGTTCAGGGAGGGAGGGAGGGAGGTGAAGAAGAGAAGATAAATTAAGTTTGGAGCAACTCTGTGTGCATGTAGGGGTTCTTCTGGGTTCCCAATTTAATCCACTCCTTTCATTTTGAAACATATTTCTACTGCAGTACTTGGACATCCCGTGTTCTGTGGCTTTTTCTCTGTTACACTGATAGAAAATATCACACAAAGAAGACTGGTCTAATACAGAAATGACAACACAGGATGAGGCAATTGAACACTTAACACATGTGACAAGTGAGTTATTAGCTCTAATTAACCCCATTCCACTGCTCTTTCCCCCATTGTGCTGTGCTGCGTTCACTCTACTGCGACAAGAGAAACATGGTAGCCACTTGTTTTAGCCAGAGGCAATATTGCATAGAAGATATTGCAGATGTTGTCTTTTCCTGTTTCGTATGTTGATAAACATACAGTAAAAACGGTCATTAATCACTACATCAAACTACCAGAGACAATGACCTCCTCGTCAATGGCGGGTGAGTATAGAAACCTGGGAGGAGCGACTAGGAGCGGACTGGAGGCCAGTGAGCGGGAGGTAAGTCAGGCATCGACAGGTAAAGGCAGGGCCGGGGTTCCGGGACCGAAAGGTAGCTAGAGGCAGAGCCGGGGTCTCAGGGATCGAGTGGTGGCCATGGCCGGCTTCAGGCGGAGCCACCATTTTTGATTTTCCTATCTCTCCGCCCTCCTCACCTCCTATCCCCACTTGATCCTCCCACTGCTTCCTTCTGTTCCAGCCTGTGAATCCTCTGCCAGGCTCACCATGGCTCTCGGCACTGGCTGTCCTGCAGCAACCACACTGACTGCCCCATTCCTCATTACCACCACAAGCCCTGCTGGACCCAGACCCCGGGGGCTAACCTGTCCTCTCTCATCCATATCCCAACCCTCCCTGACAACCACTCCATCACCACTTCCCTTCTCACATGTTACCCTGGAAACCGCTTCTTCCGTACCGGCCTTCAAAATCTCCGCTCCCTCTGCAACAAGATTCTGACTATCAATAACCTCATCCTTGATGAAAACACTGACATCATGGCCCTCGCTGAAACCTGGATCACCCCAGGCAACACCATCCCCCTCACTGAGGCTGCACCACCCGGCTATACCTCCCATCAAACCTCTCCCAACCACAGTGGCGGTGGTGTTGCCATCATCTCCAGGACGTCATTCCCTCTATCCCCCTCTGACTCATTCCCCTCATTTGAGCACCTTACCCTCAGCCAGCCATCCAATCTTTCCCACAAAATTCTCCTTGTTTATCGCCCCCTCCAAAATCTCCCCCACCTTCATCTCCGATATCTCCATCCTCCTAGCTTCCCTCTGCTTCTGTTCCAATTCGGCAACTTCAATCTTCACTTCAACTCCTCCTCGACTTCTCCTCTCTCCTCTCTCCTCTCTCAACCTCTCTCTCCACATCCACTCCGTCACCTACATTCATGGCCAACCACTCAACCTGGTGATCACCCGGAGCCAATTCAGTCAATTCACTCTACAGTATAATCTGTGAAGCGCTTTGAGACATGCGCTATATGAAATGCTCGGTTTATTATTATTATTTGTAGAGTAGGATACTAAAACAAAATCCTGCTCTTTTCCATAGTGCTTTTCCTCCCTCCCAGCCATCCTTTCCAACAAAACATAATTCAAGCCAATGATTCCAATACATAATCATCCAGACGGTGTGGGGAGATGCAGAGAAAGCTCTATTTAGTACAGTAGAAGCCCGTTTATCCGACACCCGCGGGACCTGGCCAATGCCGGTTAAAGCAACTGCCGGATGTTTGGGCGGCCCGCGACTGAAAACCAACTACAAAAAAATTAAAGTCCTTTTAACACATACCATACACACCAGACTAAGCAATGGCAGATAGTGACAGAATGTTGTGTTGATGCTTGTTGTTGGGGCTGCTCTCTTGCACTTCTCACCTTTGCTGGTTGGGGTTTGCAGTCCAGCGATTCTTTTTTGAATGGGGGGGGCACCAGGCAGGTGAAAAAAACGGCAGCGCGATTTTAAAGTTGCGCGACTTTACTAGCTGCAAGCCAAAGCCCTAGACTCTACTAGCAACAAATCAAAATACTGCACCTGCGCGACAATGTGGGTTATCGGCTAGCGTTATTGGCTTGCCGCTGGTATGGCTTTAAAATCATATGCGCTCCGTTTTTTTCGCCCGCTTGGCGTGCTCCATTTTGGGGGGAGTTGCTGGACTGTAAACCCCAACCGCAGCATCATGGATTCAAGCGCAGCATCTACCAGCGGGGGTGGGCGGCGCGGGAGAGTGGTTTTGACGGTGAGTGCCAATACAGTATTATGTTATTATTTATGCATTTACAAATGCTCCACTGCTATTGTTCTGGATAAGTTCCGGTTTATCGAATGGGGACTTTTTTCTTGGCGTGCCGGTTATACGGAAGTACCGGTGCATCGAGTCACGGATAAACGGGCTTCTACTGTACCATAAACCGATAGGATGATAAACTGAATATCACGTACATCCGCGCCCCGCAACCACCGTATCAAACACAAGACAACTCCCAAGTACCATGCTTGTATCCACGCAACTGGCAGACAAGCACACAAGATAAAACCCACAGTTTCTTTCATCACAGCTAATTTACAGGGTAAGATCAGAGCAAACACATAATCTGAAAACGAGAGGGAATTATCATATCAAAGCACTTTCCCCTCAAGAGAATTCTTTTGTGACTGGAAAGCGAGCAACAAATGATTTGGTTTCATGCTCAGCGGTTGGATCACTTGACTCTCAAGCGAGAGACCAGGCAATTTTTGTTAGTCCACATGCCTCTGTTTACCAACCAGTAAGTAGGAACCCAGTTGTTAGTTGATTGGCAGATTACTTTTCCAGAGATACCTGTAATAATTCCATCAAAACTAAATAATAAATTGGTCACTCAATCTGAGACTGCTTATGGGATACTGCTGTGCCCAATTGGCTGCTGCGCTAAACCCACAAAACATAGTCAATTTACTTTACAATATATTCTGTGAAGCACTTTATGACATCTCAAAGCCATGATAAGCCAACAACAACAACACAATTACGTTTACAGCGCACCTTTCACAGCAGACGGATGTCCCAAGGTGCTGAGACTATATCAAATGCAAGAATTGTTATAAAATTATGTCACACGGGAATCGAGAGGGTCTTCAAGTCACATATCACCTCTGACATTAAATTATATCCTTTATACAATAACATTGGCCTCACAACCTGTGTGTTACCACTGGTGTGACAGCACATCTCACTGAACAGAGGCCATGCTGTGATACACGACAGCAACAATGAGGGTTGGACTGAAATATACTTAAATAATAGAAACATATATCAAAACACTTTAGAGAGAACAATTAGGGAGTCCAAGCAGGTGGAAGATGGGGGAGTTTTGGAGGAAGGTGACCGAAAGTGCAGTCAAAGAGGTCATTTAGTTTTGCTTTTGAGAAAGAAACCACATTGCTGTTTAAGTCCTCTGAGACACTAATCATGTGACGATGCTACATAAATGCAAGTTATTGTTCCTGCAGTTTATAGTGTTACAATGTGTGCAGTACTGTATTACCTTCACAGCCAAAAAGTTCAAACCACTCTCACTAGCCAAGGCCTTCGCGATCATGGTCTTAGAACATCCGGGAGGACCATACAGGAGGATTCCTTTTGGAGGTTGGATCCCCATCCTGACAAAGCATTCTGGGTGCTTGAGTGGCCACTCCACAGCCTGTTTGAGTTTCACCTTCACATCCTCCATCCCTCCTATGTCAGACAAGGAGACCTGCAACACGAAAGGGTGTCAAGTTGGTGGCCTTATCCGCACATTTTTCCTTTGCAGATAACTAGAAATTGCTGGATAAAACATGATGCTGAATAAAATGTAGTCACCTGCCCTATCTACCCCACTGTCGGCAGGTAGGCTAAAATAAAATTCAAATTCTCTGGAACTCAAGCCCAAATGCCTCCAATAAACTCTGTCCCTCATTCAGGGTCCATTTGTGGAGTCCTGTAGCTCAGTGGTTAGAGAACTCACCTTACAAGCGAGAGACCTGGCTTTGATTCCCAGCAGATCAAGGCGAAACCTTGGGCAAGTTTCCTTACTTCACAGACCTAATAATAAATCCCTCAAAAAACAATAATACATTGGTCACTCAATCCACGGCTGTTTGTGGGACACTGCTGTGTGCAATTGGCTGCTACAAATATACAGTCGCCCACAAATATACAGTCAATTCAATTTAAAGTATATTCTGTGAAGCGCTTTGAGGTGTCTAGAAGACGTGAAAAGCGCTATATCAAAATGCAAGGATTATTATTATTATCTCACTCTTTGATTGGATTTCCATTAGAAGCAGAGAGCAAAGGCTTCAGAGTTAGAGCCACTACATAATTCAGTACCTGCCACTCATCAAGTCTTTGGCTTTGATTAAGGTACAGGATTATCCTGCATAAAAGTGGCGGGTGTCTTTATGTCTTCTAACTTATATTCCCCTCCTTGTCCAAACTCACTCCAGAAATTCTAATTAATTGACTATTCATTAATTATAGCTTTGTATAATGCTACTAGGGCAAGTCAACTGTTGCATTTGTCTCCAACAACAACATTAACTTGTTTCTAAATCACATCACTCTCTGGAGGGCTTTGGAGTCTTGTGCAACTGTAAAGTTGTTATCTTTGTGCATTTATCTCCTCACAGGAGAAATGCAAACCTATAAGTCCTTCCCTTTGTAGTTTGAATAATGTGTTTAGCATTCTCAGCACAGACCGACCGGGAAGAGCTGCAGGCATTTTCCTCATTGTGACTGCAGTCAGCCATTCATTTCTGTGTCAATGAGGAACAAGTTCACTTTCTCCACCCAAACTGAGCGGAGTCGCAATTTGGCTCAAAGCCATACATTTTAAAATAATTCATCCATCTATGTCTATGGAAAAGCTTCCATTGTAATACAAACATATCACAGTACTAGTTGTCTGTATTACTATGCTACAAACTTACGAATTTTCTCTCCGCTCTTCCCCCCAATTCCTCGCCCCCTCCAAAAAAACCTCCGCTCCCGCTTCAGCCAGAAAACTGGAATAGTTCAGGCCATAAACAACATAACAAAAAGCATCACCCTGCCAAAAGCAGCACTTAAGCGAAACAGGACAGGACGGGAGAGGCAACTTTAATGATGGGGAGCATTTTAAAGAACAAAAGGGAGCTGTTAATTGTAAACGTGATGAGACAAATGCAATATGGTAGATGTTTTTAATATTTCGTTAAATAACGTTTTCCCTGAAAGACACAAGTTCAGATTTTCCAGCAAAGTGAGGAACACAGGATTTCTCCCAGTAACAGAGGAAAAAAAGGGATTAGTAGTGAAATGGTCACAGAAACCTAGAGTGTGTTAATATTTGTAAGTCAACAAGACCTGATGGAGTGAAGCCAAAAATACTTGAGGAAATCGGGTTAGGGTGAGGTCTAGTTGACATTTTATGCAATGAGCAGGAGTACTACCCCAGGATAGGAAAATAGCTAATGTTCCAATTTTCATATAGGTCAGCAGCATAACCTTGGAAATTATAGGCCCGTTAACTTGACATTAATAGTAGGAAAAACATTCAAGCCTATTATAAAGGAAGCAATTCAAGCGCATTTAACAAGAATAAAGGCGACCGTTCTAAGTTAACATGGGTTTACGAAAGCCACGTCATGCCTAAGAAATGCAATGAGAGCTGATGTGAAATGCAATGTGAGCTGATCAGAAATTGAGATGATGGAAGATGGATGGATGATGCCAGATGATGGCAATCAGGTGGATATTGTATATCTAGACTTTTGGAAGGGATGTGATCAGGCACTTGACAAAAAGACTTGAGGCTAAAACAAAATCTCTTGGGACAAAGGAGGATGTTTTAAATTGGATAACATATGGCCTCAATAATAGGAAGCGAGGGAGAGGGATCAATGATAGTGCTTCTAATTAGGTAGTAGCAACCAGCCAAGAGTTTGAGATCTTCAACCCTATTGAAGAATTTGGAAGCGCAATGCCTAAAGTTGTCAAGCTGAAAGATTGAAGTTGTTTTGGAGAAAAGGGATAGCATTCGAAAAGATGTGCGAAGAATTGTTAATTAGCAGGTGAATGTCAAATAGTACAGTATTGAACACCGGGACACGTAAAGCAATCAAAATCAGTACGAAACACAGGAAACTGATCATTAAATAAGGCAAGTCAGAAAAAAAGACTCCAGGTGGAACAATTGACCAAATATTAGACGTGTGGCATCAGTGCAGAGCAGCAGTTAAAGACACCAATAAAACATGTCCAAGGAAGTGATATTGACATTCTGCAAACCATTAGTGAGACAATGAAATATTAGGTCTGGTTATAAAAATATGTAAAATGTAGCAGAAAGGATTCAGAGAAAGGCAAATAGATCATTTAAGACCATACATCAGCGTGCTATCAAGAGTGGCTAATAAATCCAGTTACATTTTCACCGCATACCCAGAATCTCTTCCTAATTCTTCATGTTTCAGTCACTCCAACAGCACAAGAATCAAATCGATTGTTCAGCTGAACTTGCAAATAAATTAACAGTGCCTAAACCAAATAAATAGGCAGTCCCCGCATCAAGTATAATGTAACGCTGAGACAAGGAAGTCAAGGTTCATCGATTTCCGCATTGCTCACCATAATGAAACTTCTTAACCTTACTTGACAGTGCTGCTCTCAATACAAAAATGCAAGTTTCTAAAAGGAACACTTTCGTGCCCTACAGTGCTACAGAGACAGTTGCAGGTTGTCAGATAAAAGAGTGGGAGGGGAGGGGGGGGGGGATATCTGGTACCTGCAGGAGAGCAATCAAACAAAAAGGGAAACAATCACACAGGGAGTAGAGTGTTTCCCCTCACCCCTAGCTTAGCTACAACAAGTGACAAGTCAGTCACAGGAGAGAATGTGACCCAAATTCCCTTGCTCCACTAAATATCGAACGTCATGCTTTAAGGAGCCAAAATTTAAAATGGGGAATTTCAGTAGTCGGGACAAGGGGGTTGGGCGGCTTCTGAAAAATGACTCCACCATGTACAGATCTTCACACTGAAAACTGCATTATCTGAGATCTTCCATTATGTTTGCATTTGGAAATATAATTGTAGAATAATCCTTAACTGGACCAAAATAATAACAACAATCTTTGCATTTGATATAATGCTTTATCACATCTTGAGACGACTCAAAGTGCTTCACAGAATATCCTGTCAAGTAGATTGACTGTGTATTTTGTGGGCAAAACATGCACGGCAGTGTACCACAACAGTTGTGGATTGAACAACACCGAGACTGCAAATGATTGCAGAATGCAAAACCACAAGCATCTTTTCCCATCACACACTCCATCTTAGCTGACCCTACTTCCCAAAAGCATACATTTAAGATGCGTGGCATATGAAAAATGGAAGATTTGTCTAGGGTAATTGGTGTTAATGTTACACATTTCAGTGGGGATCTTATACATGGCAGTTAAATAGATTCATGGTGAATTCAGAGTGGTTTCAAGTATGGTGCTGTATCAAATGTGCCTCTATTAAATAACATGACCCCAGCAGGTCAAGCCATGAGCACTACTGACATACCAAAAGGGTTTGCTTACGTCTGTATCAGTACGAACTACTGAATGACCTTACTTTGACATGCATTGAAAGAACATTTATGGTGCCTTATTGCATTGAAATGTTTCAGAGTACTTCTTAAGGAATTACTGTCAGATGCAGTGATGATTTTTTTAAAATATAAAAATAATCTTTGCTTGGACCTAGCGAGTTTCGCTTTGAGAGAACATCGCAAAGCACTTCACAGGATATGGGTAGTGGCAACTGTGACAGCCAAACACACCATTAAGATCTCAGAAATAAGATATTGAGCAAAGCTCCTTACCTCCACCTCCACTCGACATCAACCAAGGTCTGGATTTACTCTATTTGACTAGAATTTCAGCACGTTCAGAATAAGTCCTTTTGGAAAAAAAACTACAGAAAACTGGCTTGAAAGTTAAAGCTTTTTTTCCTGAATTTGCCAAACTCTGAACCCTATGAAATACTATATAAATAGATTAAATTTACTACTGTTAAATTAACTTAAACAATACAAAATAGTAAAATAGGTTTTGTTAAAACTTATGATCACAGTTCATAATGGGGGAGCAATGCAAAAAAACACATTAGGGTTTCAAAACACATTAGTGGAGTTTATAGATATTGACACATCTTATTTTCCATTGTAATAACTTGGTTGGTTACAAAATGAAAGCATCAGTTTTCAGGGTTTGTCTTTCTTGAGACGAGTGAGATGAGAACCCAAAGCAGCACTCTGCAATCTGAGGACACATCCAGCAATCGGTTCTTTGTTGGAACAACTTACTTTTGGCACGTCAACAGTCACCTCCCTCATGGCGCTGGGCTTGACATCAGCCATCGCTTGCAGGAAGTCATTGAAAGCTATCTTCACTGACCCGGCCACCTCACTGTCTGAGGGGATGACACACTTGCTCAGTGACCGACGTAAAGCACACAGACCTGTCGGAAACAAAAGCATCCAAGTGTCACCATTAAATCTGGACGTTGACAGACACAACCTTTCCTTACAAATAAATCCTGAGTTTATTCCTATCCATCTGTATCAGGCAGGAATTCAACCCCTGTAAAATATTTATTTCACCTCTACCTCCAACTCTCTTTACCTACCCTGTCCTCCTCTCCACAAGACTTGCTGATCCATCCACTGTGATAGAGTTCCTCAGACAGCCTACTATAAACCCACCTGAATGGCTGTAATTCACATGCAAGTCTGTACAACGACTGCTGATGGGCTGTGCCAATATGGTTTGGGAGTGAAGCCATCATGGCGGAGCTCGATCCAGTCCTATCTGTAATGCCCTTCGAGCAGCTGTCACTGAGTAACAATTAGGAGCAGGAACCCTGGCTGATTTCCCCCTGTCTAACCCACAGGCGTGAAGTCAACCATAACTTCAACTGCTGCCCTGACTGAGATCAGTTTCATCCACAAAACATACTATCAATTCACTTTACAGTGGATTCTGTGAAGCACTTTGAGACATCTTGACGACGAGGTAAGGCACTATATCAAATGCAAGGGTTATTATTAGATATTATACTATTTCAGCACAGCCCAGGAATCAAACACAAGATTTTCCCCAAGTCGGATGAGACTCAGTTACTCACTGAAAAAACAGCCTTCAAGACACTGGTGCTTTGGTCATCTCCTAACTTGATTTTACCAATGCCCTCCTTGCCAGGCTCCACTGGCTCCCTGTTGCAGAACGGATGAATTGCAAGATCCTAATTCTCATTTTCAAATGGGAATTACACCAAGATGCCAGGGTGTCTTCACACCCTCCCTAGTTCTCCGACCTGATTACACCCCACTTCTCTAACCCACCACCTTCTCAGTTGACTCTGGTCTTTTGCACATCCCTCATCCCATATGTTCCATAATTAGCAACTGTGCTTTCAGCCATTACGCCCCAAATCTTTGGAACTCCCTTGCCTCAATCTCTCCCATCTTTGTCTGTTTCAAAGCACACCTGAGGACTGTATTTTATATCGCCTCCCCCACATTAACAGTGACGCATGAAGGGCACTATACAATTGGAAGTTGTCGATGTTGTCGTTAGGTACACTGTCTTTGCATATTCAGTATTAGATCCAACATGTGGTCCAAATTTAATAAGAATAATCTTGGATTTTTGATTAAAAATATCCCCAAATTACACCCAGATATCTGTGCTCTACTAAACTATTAAATACATAATCCATGTAAAACTCTTATCTGCCACATAACAAACACTAAAACACAGAAATTCACCAAGAGATTTAATACCACATAATGCCTTTCAAGCAGCAAAACCTGGGCTAATAATGAGTGCAAAAGTGTGAGGAGGAAGTGTATGCCCAGCAGACACAAGAGGCTGGTTTCAAACCAGCCATTCAATACAATGATAAAGAGACTATATGTGATAACGCTTTATTGAATCCACAGCTGGTCCAAAAGAGATTCATTTGTCCACTGGTTGTAAGCATGCCACGCAAAATGAATCGGGTTTAAAACACAATTGAATAAAACACTTGGAAGAAAGTAACGCTGACAGCAAAGTAGGAGAATGGGCTCAAAGTAGATACCTCCAGCTCCAAAGTGGGGTATGGGGGTAAGGTGAGGGAGAGGTAGCACCACTACCAGCAGGTGTGGGCAAAATTAACCCCTAGTAAATGATTTCATGGGTTCCCAATTTTGGGAACCAAACTAAGCCAAATTAGGCAATATGGTTCATTGCACACCTTAAGACTAGCTGATATGTGTGGCACATAAGTGCATGTGTGAGGGAGAGAAGGAAAACATATTGACTGGTTCTGTATTTCAGCACTGAAACCGGAGACCTTTTGGTTTGCATGACTCAGTACTTTGCTGCACTGGATGTGCATGTCTTTACCCACAGTCATACGGGTGTCTTGGTGTTTTTAAGAAAGGTGGAGGGAAGCATTTTGCTTTCCACATAAAGGTCACACCCAAACTGGACCCATTTTAAGATTTTAAGCACTGGTGTTAAATACATGTCAAAGTTTATCATAGCTTGGGGAGGATGGGTTTGAGGGGTTATGGGGAGAGAGCCAGGGAGTGGGATGACCTTGAATAGCTCTTTTCAAAGAGCCGCACAGACTAGATGGGCTCCTTTTGTGCTGAAAAAAATTATATTTCTATGGCTCGTGTGACTTTAACAGAAACTAGAAACACTGAAACTGAAAAGCCATGTAGTTCCGGGTTCTCAGCCCTATGCGCGTCTGTTTGAATGTATGTGTTCTCCTGACGTGAAAGGCGCTCTATAAATGTAATATTGTTGTTGTGTGTGTCTGTGGGCGAGTGATCCTCCCATAGAATAATCAGCATTGCTACTGACCCAGCAACGTCAACATTTTCTTTCCCCTTTTCCGTTCAATGGAAAAATAATGGTTAATGAAGTGAGTACTGTACTTCTTTGTCACTTCTGCCTCCACTACATTTCCACCAGTAGCCCATTCTAACAATCAGATGGTTCACCCCTCTGTGCTCCCCACCCCAAAAAAAAATTTATGATGGAAAAGGAAGTGGACCTGCAAACTTTCACATCTGGCATGTATGAAATAAATTTTAACAATGCTAGCTGGCTCATTGGGTAAGGCAATCATTTTCTAAACCAAAGGCATTTTTCAGCACAGATTCACAAGGGTTTTGAATAAAGAAGGCCTTTTGGCCATTCAATTTTATTCTTCACGTATCCTGGCCTCAATCATCCTTCCTAGTAGTTTATTCCAATCATCAATTACTCTCCGTGGAAAGAAGCTTCGATTGTATGATTCCTCCCCGCAGCCAGAAATTGTCCTTCACAACGATGTGCTCTCTTCCTTTATTCCTCGGAAATGCTGGTCAGGTGAAAAGGACATGTTCTAATAATAAATAACAATCCTTGCATTTTGATGTAGTGCCTTGTCACATTGTTGGGATGCCACAGCAATGCCCCACAAACAGACAAACAGTAGGGACTGTGTGGGGGAGATAGAGAGAGAGGATTTTTTCTTTCTTTCAGTCGCTTTTTTTTGGAAGAGTCACGGGAATGACCACTGTAGTGCGATTGCTCTATAAAAGGAGCTGTTATACTGAGCTGGTCAGAAAGCTGAGTGTTGCTGTCATGTTGTTCCCCTTGCAACATGTCAGCTTCACCTCCAATACAAGTCTCTACCTTATCAGAAGAGCAATCACAAGCAACTCAATGTAAAACTGGGAAGGAAGGCAGCTTGGGGCAGTGGTGAGAAGTTTTATCACTTTGTTGAGATGTCTCAAAGCGCATCACTAAATACAATGTAAAGTGGTTACAAGGTGTATTTTCTGAAATGCCAGTTTCACAGGCAGTCTTTCTCACAAGCAGTCCTTCAACAATAAAATAAAATGTGGATGAAGGGGAGAAGGCAGGTGAGGGAAAACGGGGAGGGAGTTGGGGGGGGGGTGGTGGAGCGGATGGTTCAGGTCAATTTTACTATAGTAGTCATTCTCTGAGAGGAAGTAAACAAAAATCAAGAAAAAGGATTTCAGTGTGTGTTTAGCAGCAGTGCACATTTGGTGCTCAAATTAGCCACTCGCTACTTTAATGATTTTTTTCTTCAACAGAAAAAAAAGTGTGAGTTTTTATTGCTGTGACCGCAGTGTAACATCTGTTTCCACCGCTGGTAAATCTATGGGTGTACACAGGAAACAGAATAAATCTCTAGGGGAAACATGAAGGTCAAAAGTTTAGTCTTGCAAGAGTGAGAGCAAGAGCGAGCGAGTAAGAGAGAGAGAGAAGTAACCTCTTGGTACTAAAACGTGAGAGTCTGAAATGCCAATTCACCGACTCTGGAAACCATGTGGACTGTGGAGAAACATGCATTGCACCAGGTCAAGCTCTACCTCTCTCTTTCTCTCTCTCTCCCACCCCACACTCCCCCGCCACCCCACCTCCTTCCCTCCACCCACCCCACGTTCACACAGGCATTTTTCAAATGCACGGAGGCTATTTGAGTATGTTTTCTTTAAGTGTGGTTGATTTTGAATTGGCTGCCCAACTTCACCCACAAAATATACAATCAATTCACTTTACTGTACACTATATGCTGTGAAGCGGCATTGAGATGTGAAAAAGCTCTATCAAACGCAACAATAATTATTATTATTACTATTGGGAATCACAGTGAAGCCTGGACCCTTTTTCACCTATTATCCACATATATCTATCCTGCCCTTCATAGCCCTGATGATATACACTCTACTGCCACATTGGCCTGAGAAAAGCTTGCACTGTATGGGTATGGGAGGGGGCAAGATAAAGAGTGAAAGAGCGGTTGGCATTGTGTAGGTGGGAAAGAGAGAGAGGGGGTGGGGAGCTGGTGCTGTACAGAGGGAAAAGAAGAGATTGCCCACTATATATAGAGCAGGTCTGGCATTAAATACGTAGTGGAGTTCTGTAGCTCAGTGGTTAGAGCACTCGACTTACAAGTGAGAGACCTGATTTGATTCCGGGCAGGGTGAAACCATAGGCAAGTTTCCTTACTCCACACACCTAATGCAGTAATAATCCCTAAAAATAATAATAAATTGGTCACTTCAATCCATGACTGTTTGTGGCCACTGCTGTGCGCTATTGGCTGCCGCATTTTGCCCACAAAATATAGTCAATTCACTTCGCAGTATACTCTGTAAAGTGGTTTGAGGCATTTAGAAGACGTGAAAAGCGCCATATCAAATGCAAGTATAATTATTATAATAGACAGAGAGCTACCACTCTAAGGAGAAAGAGCAAAGTGCTAACACAGAGTTGGACTTTAGTGACAGGATAACTTGTGGAGATTTTCTGTTAGCACTGTACATGGTATTCTCTGTGACCACCTGACAACCACACATTTTTATATCCACCATAGATGGATCCCAAACACACACATACATCCACATCTTGTTTTCCCAAACAAAATTCCACGTATTGACTCTGGCTGACATCAGTCATATTTTCTCCGTCCAGCCAGAATGCAGGATTGTAGGAGGCTCCTCAACATATCATGCAACAAGCAAGCACATTGACTCAGTGATTTTCTTACAGAGCATTAAAACCCATACCCTAAACCGAGTAACAATGAACCAAAACACTAATGTAACCGAGTGATAATGATTATTATTGATTTTATTCATGGACTTATTCTCTCTGTACAGATCGATCTAGGAATGTACAGGGGGGTTCACAATCACTCCTGACTTTCTCTCTCCTGCAGTTTAGCTTAAAGAAAAGAACTTGCAACCCCCGATTCCCCCAGGTAATACCCAGGTTACACACCAGCTGCAGCACCACAGTGTAGCTCTCAGGGTCTCTCTCCCTCTCTCTCTTTGCTGTTTGTTTCTGCATTTCCGAAATGTAATCCTGTGACCCATCAGCGCATCTGAAAAGCTGTACTCTGATCCCCATCGGGAAACAAAAAGGTCATAATCTGCACAAACAAACTCCCCTCACTCATCACACTCATTAGGGTTGATCGCTCTGTGATTGCTCAGTCACCGGTTTAGTGGAGGGGTACGGGGGGGAGGGGAAGAGCACACGATTTTTCAGAAAATCATCCAGAAATTTAAAAGAACACAGAGTGGAAGTTGAAGAAAGTGTCTTCCTGTTTCCTCTTTTCATTATCTGCTCTAATCTTTTCAAATCTCTCCCCAGGGAATATTTCAGTCAGAAACAAAGTTTGACCCCTTGAGTGCCAGATAACTGTGTGCCACTTGTGCTTTGATGACTGCCCAGCCTCGCAGGACATCTGCAGAATGGATTCTGTGGAGTTCAATGGTATGAATGAGACAGCAGGGATAGAGATGATGGGAGGGAATCACGATAGATCTAATCAATGGTTTACCATATCCTTCCCCCCACCAATTCCCTGGTCACAAAGGGGTTAAATACACCAGATAGAGGAAACTATTTACCATCGGACATGTTCCTGTCCTGTTTATTTTTTGAAGTCTGACTGAAACTCAGATAATATTCTGCGGCCCCAGCACAAGGTCAAACTGTTCCAGCCCCAATCCTGTTTGTGTTCCCCTGGGCTACACATCAATACTCTTCCGAAACCACTGCCGGAAAAGCAGGGGACTCATTCTCAATTAATGCAAGAAAACATCTGGTACAAGCTCGGGCAAGGAAAATCAATCTGATTAGAAAGTTAAGTGCGTGTTCTTTCTCCCGGCAACATTAATTAAAAGAACCCCCCCCCAACTCTACCCCCCCCCCCTCCTTGCAGTTGGATTCCAGACAAACCCGCTTTCATCAAGAAAACAAAATTGAATTCCCAACAAGTGGGAAATCATTTTCTGACTCACACACACTTACCGAATTTGCACAAGCTCTCGATTATGATTAATTAAACGCGTAACACTCTGTAATATTTTGAACCCCAAATTTCCCACAGTTCTTAGCCTTAAAGATCCCGTGGCACTATTCGAAAAGAGAAAGGAGTTTCTTCCGGTGTCCTGGCCAACAATCCCCAAAATAAAATTTGTTACTTGCATCATGTCTGTTTGTAGGATTGGGCTGCCATGCTTGCCTATACATATATAGTCACTCCACTTCACAGTAAATCCTGTTAAGCCCCTTGGGACATCCTCCTGATATGCAAGGCTCTATATCAACAACAAGGATTATGATTAATATTAATCATTATATTAAAATCATTGTCAAAATCATTTATCAACTGTCAGCATTTTGAAAACTATTCTTAAATTGGGTCTTAAATATGAAAGCGAATACTGTATTCCACAGATCTTTTTCACTCCTGCAGAATTAGCTTCTTAATTAAGATTGAATGAGATGACTGTTTTCCCAAACTACTCACAATCTTAGATACTAAGACAATATTATTAAGCCTTAGAACTTGAGAAATGTTGAGCCTTAGGTGCACAAGATATTTCAATCCCCTGTCTTTTCTAATAATTATAATTAAAATAATATTCTTGCATTTGATACAACTTGAAAAACATTGAAAATGTGCACAGCAATGTCCACAAGCCATGTGAAGTGAATAAACCATTTTTATTCTCAGGATTGTTGGCCATTAGTGACACCAGCCAGAAGAAACTCATTACATTTTTCAATTCTTTTCACAGGAATTTTAGCATCCACCTAAACAGACATTTTGTGACAGACTGAATTGATTTTCTTTTTAATAATAGGCTAGCTTTCAATTGAAGCCTACAGGTTGCATTTCATAGGCAGCACGTACACCAATAACTGCAACCATTTAGCTCTTACATTTCAACAAAAGCATTGGACTTCATTATTTCAGTTAAATACAGTTTTTTTTTAAACCATTGCATCCAACCCTAAATCAGTTTCCTTTTTTGCTCCAGTGACAAGGGTCTCAGTGATGGTGTAGCTTTGCACCTTTATACAGTACTCGCTATAATGAGAACTCAGAAGTTCTTACACAGAAGAGATGTAGTACATCTTCACTATAATGTGGATCCTTAAAATCCCAATATATGTTATAGTGAAGCGAGATAGCAGGTTTGATGGTCATTTGGGAAAAATAAAATAAACACCTTGAAAATTGATTAATGTTAACGATAATAATAAACAATGTTCAAAGAGTACATGTGTAAAAGATGTGAAAAGCACTATGCAACATGCAAGTATTATTGTAGTTTTAAAAAATCTGATCCTTATAACTGTAGAACATTTTTAACAGCCCTGAATTTATGCAGTGGACAACTGGTGAAAAGGAATTGCAGAATGATCTGTTTTTCATTAACTGGAGATCTTTTTTATAAATACAATATTAATAACAATATTTTGATTGTTTAGTCCATGACTGTTTGTGGAACACTCCTGTGTGCAATCAGCTGTCACATATTGCCCACAAAACACAGTAAATTGACTTTACAGTATATTCTGTGAAGCGCTTTGGGACGTCTAGAAGATGTGATAAGTACATCATACTACATCAGTTTCTCCCGGTGTCCTGGCCAAAAACAACCCCCTTCACTTCAAGGCTGTTTTGTGGGACATTGCTGTACTCAAACAGGCTCCCTCTAAAATAATAATAATCCTTGCATTTCATATAGCATCTTATCACGTCTTCTAGACGTCTCAAAGCACACAGCCCTTCTTAATACTGTAGTAACAAAATTCTGTGATGTTTTAACAACATGATAAGGTGCTATATCAAATGAAATTATTACACTTGATTGCATCTCGCAATGATTTTTTACCCAGTGAATGGTTGGCCTGTAGAACAGGGTGGTGGAAGGCGCAATACAAATGTAAGTTGTACAGTTGTTGGTGGTGGTGGAATCCAGTATAGCTTTCAAGAGGGAAGTAGACAGGCATATGAAAGAGAGGAGTTTGAAGGGGCATAAAAGGGGCATATTTTTAAGACTTCTCCCATCATTTGATCTAGCAACTGTAACATCAAAACATCTCTAAGAGCTTCACAGGTCACTATACTTGCTGTCAAGTATAGTAGCTGTATTTACAGGCAAATGCTGCAGCCAATTTGTGCACACGAACATCCTACATACAGCCATAAAATGAGTGACCAATTTTATCTGGGGGATTATCTGAGAAATTCTGTTCTCCTTTCGAATAGCACCATGGGATCTTTAATGTACACCTGGACAGGCAGATGGTACCCTGGTTTAACGTCACAAATGAAAGATAGCATCTTCAACACTTGCACGCCCCCAGTTGTGTCTCAGTCATTGTTACAAAGGGTTAATCAGGGAACATTCAGAGGTCGGAATCAAATCCACATTTTCCACTCGGTGCACAGGAAAACTCGAATACTTTCCTGACATCCCTATTATTTACTTAAACACCATGCAGGTTTTCCTCACTATGTACCGCACAGCTTATCCTATATATGACCCCTATCCAACCAGGTGCTCAAGTGCTTTGTGACTTTGAAATGTAATTATTAAAGCAACTAACATTAAGAAGTAGCAAAGAAAAGTTTTGCGGCACGAGTCCAGAGAGTGAGTAAAAAAAGCTGCATTCTTACATGCTCAAGGTCAAAGCTGGAGAAATAGAAACTGCCATCTGTTGTAGACGAGATGTTTCACTGAGGTTAAAGTTAGGGGAAAACCATTGAGAATCATGGTTCATTACCCATCGGGGCTCCAGAGTGAATTAAGTTATTAGAGAGAAAGTGTAACTTCAAGTTCTCTCACGTGTTGTGATGGGATCATGGTAGGTCCAACCTTCTTTGGCCATCTGGACAGCTGACACATGCAGAAACCCATCACCAAGCTACACTTAAAACGAGTTATCGGAACCAGACTGAAAGTTCCACATGTAAGACCTGCACAGTTGTTGATATCAGGTACATTGCACTGGGGGTGAACCTGAACGCCAGCCAGGGCATTGACACAATAATGGTGATAATAATCCTTACATTTCATATAGCACTTTTCACATCTTCTAGATGTCTCAAAGCGCTTCACAGAGTATACTGTAAAGTGAATTGATTGTATATATGGGTGAAACACAGCAGCCAATTGCGTACAGCAGTGTCCTACAAACAGTGGTGGATTTAAATGACCAATTTTTTTTTAGGGATTATTTTCAGGCATATCTGTCAAGGCAAGTGCTCTAACCAGAGCTACAGGATTTCACAATCAGGGGAAGGAGGTTAAGGGGTGGAGAGTGGGAGGAGGGTGAGGGGAAAAGGGGAGAGGACATAATTCTACGCCACCAAATTTCTGATAAGGACAAGCTGTTGCCTTCATAAAACAGGCGGATTTTGTTCCCAGCTGCCTTGCTTCCTGGCACAATGAAAGGACATGAGCTCTCCGCCCTGTCATCTGCCCATCAATCAGCATGGAACATCGTAGCGCTACAGCAGTGGAGACAGAAACCCACACAGCTCATTTCTCATCATTTCTCAGAGCAGGTCACCATTTCTCAGAGCAGCAAACTGAGACATTGGCCAATCTGGCACATTTTTATTCATAAGCCTTGCAAACTCCCTTACGTCCCCCAACCAAATCAAAGTACAGTATATCAGTGTTTCCCTGTCACGTGGTATCATGGGGTAAGGGGGTTGCAAAGGGAGGAATATAATTATATAATAATCCTTGCATTTGATATTGCACCCAATCATGTTACATCAAAACGCTTCACAGAAAATATTGTAAAGTATGTAATTTGTGGGCAAAACCGCAAACAGCAGTGTCCCACAAACAGTTGAGGATTAAGTAAATAAATTTTCTTTCTTTTTTGCAGGATTATTACCCCTGGAAAGCAATCCGCCAATCGACTAACTACCAATTTCCTACTTACTGCTAGGTAAACAGAGGCGTGTGGAGTAAGGAAACTTAGGTTTCTCTCTGTGTGGGAATTGGAGGGCTTATCCCCAGATTCTCGCTTGCCACTATGCCATGGGACATCACGGATATAATGCTTGTAATTTCGAGAAAACATTTAATTTCTTACTCTCCTTTTGCAGCATTTTAATAGCTTCCCAGCCTTGTGATTCATTCTTTCAAAAATACCTTTTGCAAAAAAAGTTATAAAGGAAGTGCATTCTCTTCAATCTTTCTCTCCCTCTACACAACAAGTCTTGATACATTGTCACTCGAATTATAATAACAATAATAATAATTATTGTATTTGACTGAATACATGATTGAGATGTCTCAAAGATCTTCACAGGATTGACTGTGAAGTGCAGTGACTGTATTTATGAGCAAACTTAGCAGCCAATTTGAGTTCAGCAACAGAATGACCTATTTTACAGTAAGTCTCTTGAAGCTCTTGGAGACATCCTTCAAGGGATTTTCTGTAAAATAGGACAATCAAAGGATTTATCAAATGTAAGGATAATAGTACTGTTATTGCTAATACAAAGTGGGAAGTCAACTCCCAAGTACAATGTGTGTGACTACTTCCGAGTCCTTGCATTTGATATGGCTCCTTATCATATCATCCCAAAGCACTTCACAGGATACACTGTAAAGTGTAGGGACTGTGTATTTAGTGGGCAAAACCTGACAGCCAATATGCCCAGAGCAATGTGCCACAAACAGCCACGGAGTGAGTGACAATTTTATTTGTGGGATTATTGGCCAGGACATCGGGAGAAACTCCCTTCTCTTTTCAAACAGTGCCACAGGATCTTTAACATCTACCTGCACAGATGTAATATCTCATCTGATGGACAGCACCTCCGACAATCCCCCCCACCCACCCCAACCATCACTGCATTGGAGTGTCATCTTAGACTATGTGACTCCAAGTCCTGACGTGGGGTTTGACTCAGAGGCAAGAGTGCTACCAACTACGCCAGGTTGACGCATGGTTAGAATGTAATGCAAATCATATTGTATTACCAGTCATTGCTTTTTTAAGGTATTTACAGTAAAATCTCGATAATCCGACATTTCAAAAGCCAGCAACTTTCTAAAACCTGCAAGATTTAAATATATACAGTATAAAAAAAATTCTGATGTCGTCAAATCTCCCGAAGTTGGGAACAGCTGCTTGCAGTTCCCGGAATGGCTGCTCTGTCATCTGGCGCTGTGGGTGGAGCTCGGGCATTGTTTGGCATCAGTGCTGTGTTTACAGCTCACCTGGTATACGGTGCGGGGCTTCCCCGGCCATTTTGAGGGTAGGTTCTAAATACCGGCAAACTCCAATATCCGGGAGCTGCGTGGGCCCAACCGTGCGGATTATCAAGGTTTTACTGCACTAGCCAAACTGCCCGACTTTACTTAACCCACAAATGCTAATGAGTGCGTGTTGCAATTCACTTTGCCATGTACTTTGTGATGTTCAGTCTGATTAAATATGATTGAGAAATATCAAAGACGTGATCGGCTCTGTTCTATGTGCAATTGGCTGCCGCGTTTCGCCCATAAACGTGAATAAATTCACTTTACAGTATGCTCCGTGAAGCACTTTGACACGTCTAGAAGATGTGCAAAGCGCTCTATCAAATGCAAGGATTATTATTATTAAGATGAATGAACTCCAGAAACTTTTCTTGTTTCTGGAGAATACCTATTTTGACCACAAGATGGTGCAAAAATGACAACAATTTTTTTAAAAAACACAGCAGCAAAGTGTTTGCCCTCTTTCCCTTGTACTTACCAGCTTCCTTGCAGACTGCAGCCAGATCAGCTCCAACGTAACCATGGCCAGCGTCCGCGAGCTGCACCAACTCCGCTTCCGTCAGCGAAGCAGGAACGTTCCTCAACAGCTTCCGCAAGATGTCCGCCCGCTGCCCAGGGTTGGGGATGCCGATCTCGATTTCTTTATCAAACCGGCCGGGCCTGCGGAGCGCTGGGTCCAGAGCATGAGGGCGGTTTGTGGCCCCGAGGACCACCAGCTGGCCACGACTCCCCTCCTAACACGGAGCACAAAAAAGTCACGGTAATTGAAGCCAATTTGGCTTGATCACACCAGGATCTACCGGTCCGCCCTCACCTCGGCTAAATCTTCCTTCTACTCCCCAAATAATCTAGCAGGCCTAGGATAATCCCAGGCTCCTCTTCTCCACCACTAACCGTCTCCTCCATCCATCTTACCACGTCTTACACATCCTTTCCTCCAATTCCAACTGCGAGGAGATGCTGGACTTCAAATAATAATAATAATAATCCTTGCATTTTGATATAGCGCTTTTCAAGTCTTCTAGACTTGAAAAGCGCTTTCCAGAATGTATAATATACTGTAAAGTGAATTGACTGTATATTTGTGGGCGAAATGCAGCATCTAATTGTTCACAGCAGTGTCCCATAACAGTCGTGGATTGAAGTGACCATTATTATCATTGTTTTTTTCTTGAAGGATTATTATCAGTCACGTGGATGAAGGAAACTTGTGCAAGGTTTGAACTTGCCCAAGGTATTGCCCCACCGGGAGTGAAACCCAGGTCTCTCGCTTGCAAGGTGAGTGCTCTAACCACAGAGTTACAGGAATCTTACAACATGCACTTAAAACAATACGTTTGTTAATGTCGGGTGTCACTCCACCACTTCTCAAAACAAAATCCTTTCTTCTCCCGATCTGCTTACATTTACGAATGCAAGGATTGTTTTACAGTCTCTATTACACCAACTCTTGGAACAGCAGCAGAAACATAAGGTAATGATGCCAGTAGGTGGTGCTGTTGGTGGTGATGGGTGCTGTGTTTTGCCTACAAAAATAGTCATTACTTTTGACAGCACTGCTTTGTGGTGAGGTGTATCAGATGACTGAAAAACAACCTGTTTGTATTTTGAAATCTTGCCAGTTTTTGGGGAGTTGCCCGATTCCGGAATGTCAGATATTCGTGGTTTTACTGTAATAATAATCCTTGCATTGGATATAGTGCCTTATCACGTCTTCAAGAGGTCTCACAGCACTTCACAGAATATACTGTAATGAATTGACTGTGTTTTGTGGGTAAAACAAAAGAGACCTGAAAAGTTTTTCTATTCTGAAATAGGACCCCACCTTGTTATTTTACTGCATTGCTCACATCCAAAGCCAGTAAGAGATCTACTTACAGAGCCAATTCCATCCATCAGGGTGAGAAGTGAAGCCACAACTCGCTTTTCAACCTCACTCTGCGATCCTTCCCTCCTTGGACACAAAGCGTCCAGTTCATCTATAAAAATGATGGATGGCTGACTGGAAAGACAGGAACAGGGAACTAAATTAATAATATTAATCCTTGCATTTGATATAGCGACTTATCACATCTCAAAGCGCTCCACACAATACACTGTAAAATGCAGTGGCTGTATTTTGTGGGTGAAACAAATAAAAAACAAAATCTTATAATTTTTCTATTTGATATTGTGCCTTTGACATGCGGTGTCATCCGCCATTTTTCAAAATAAAATCCTTTCTTTCACTAGTTTGTTTTCATTCTTTACCACACCATGTCTCCATTCCACCATCTGCTGCCTCTGCTCAGCCGGCTCCACACTCCTGTTCATCCTCCTTCGCCCCCTTAGCTCCACCATCGGCGGACGTGCTTTGAGCCACCACGCCACAAAGCTCTGGAACTCTCCCTCAATCCCTTCACCTTGCCTCCTCCTTCCACACTTTCAAATCCTGCCTAAAGACCTTCCTTTATGATCATGCTTACAGTCACCTCGCCACTCCCTCTCCCCCTGGCTCAGAGGCAGACTCTGCCACTGTCAAGTGCTCGGGGACACTACCCTGCATGAAGGACGCTATATAAATGCAGGTTGTTATTTTTGTTGTCTCATCCGAAGAATAACATCTCTAACAAGGCAGTTGAGTTGCCTCTCCCACAATAGAAGTTTCAAAGTCCCAAAATGAAGGCACAACCCAAAATCTTCTAAATCAGAGGCAAGTGTGTTACCAACTGAGTCAGATTAAACCGTGCTTTAGTCTCACAAATTATATTCACAATTGTTACATGCCTTTTGACAGCTCACTGAGCTGGCTGCATTTGCAATGCCCTGTCCCCCAGACAAACTGTTATTTCTAACCTATTCCCTCTCCTACTGCCATTAATTTGAAAACTTTTAAATTATAATTTTCTCTACAAATAAAAGGTAATCAATACATGAAATATTAAAATATTACATTTCGCCTGGCGAATAATCTCGATGCAGTGAATGAAATTATAATGAATACAATCAAATATGAACTATTGTCTGTCACACAAACATTATTTCCTTCATATCTAAAAAATGAGGAGACTCTCTCCCATTTCTCCCCCCGTACTCTCTGCTACAGTCGAACATCAACTACAGTATTAGGTGCAAAACCTTCTACCCTTCTGAACTGAGCACAAAAGGGGGTCATTTAAACATCGAACCCAACAAATGGCAGCTGCCTGACCAGGGTGGGTGACGAGGGAAGAAGAAAGGTCAAGCCTGCTAAGCCTACTATGCATTACATGAACGTGACATGCTGAGACCACAGGAACCAGGAGCACTCCAGCTGTAAATCTTTCCTGGCAACATTTACATAAGATTTTCATGCCAACGCTGGCAGATGAAATTCTCCCATTATATCCAGGGGTGAATACAGCCTGTTGTTTGTTTACCATTGGGTTGCCTCTTCAAAGATCTGCCTCAGCCTTGCTTCACTCTCTCCATAGTACCTGCAGTAGAGAGGAGGGCAGATGTGTTAGCATCACAAAGACTGGAAAATCCCACTGGATTGAAAGTTAGCCAGATGCGGTCAGCGTTTAGTCTGGGCAAAAGACCCAATCAAAAGTGTCATACTATTCCAACATGCAGAGTGCAACTCTAGCACTCCACTCACTCTGTTAGAATGCCACAGAACTGTGACCTTTGGTGAGACTCGCATAATCAGTCAAGTTACCATAGCCACAAACATTTATTTTCAGATTATTTAAGTGTTAAAATTCAGAGGAAGCGTGAAGTGAGATTTGCCATGGTGGGGGTGGGGGGGGTGATGAAGAAGGGGAGAATTTTCCATGCATGACAGACACGTGGTATAGATTCACCTAAAATAATCGTCCCAGGCAAGGATGATACCATTAAAAACCAAGAGCTCGATAAATATGTGATAAGTGATTAGTTAGTCCACACTCCACTAGATATCATGATGAGGTGATGCTTGGTGTCTGAGGTTTATTGTAATAATTAATAATAATAATCATTTAATTTGATATAGCACTTTCAAGTCTTCTAGACGTCTCAAAGTGCTTCACAGAATGTACTGTAAAGTGGATTAACTGTATATTTGTGGGCAAAATTATGATAATCCTTGCTTTTGTTTATATTGTGTTTCACGTCAGGAGGGTGCAGCTTCACAGGATCTACTGTAAAGTGTTGCAACCGATTATAGTATTTTGTAAGCAGATTCAGCAGCCAATTTCCCCACAGCAATGTCCCACAAAATGATTTAATTTTATCGGTGGGTTCTTGGCCAGGACACAGGGAGAAACGTCCCTTCTCTTTTCAAACTGGTTGGGATCTTTAATGTTTAATCTTTAATCTTTAATGTTCTCCTGGACAGGCAGACTATTTTAACATCCAATGGCACCACATTGCAGCACACCCCTAGCATTGCAATGGAGTGTTCACTCAATTCCTGATGTGGGGTTTGAACCCACAAACTTCTGACTCAGAGGAGAGAATGCCACTGACCAATTAAACCAGGCTGATACACAATTTTAGCGCGCAGACAAATAGCAAGGTTGAAACATATAACTGTGGTATGGACAACTACTGAACTCTAAAAATCGAGGATGTATTGATGCACGTGAAATGAGTGAAGTGGAGGCCATGACGGATTAGATTGCACATAGTGTGCTGTGCAGATAAAGTCAGTTATGAGTGGATTTTCTTCATTTTGGGTTTTACATCAAGTTTAAAGAATAAATTGGTTTATCGTTGGTTTATGAGTAAATCGGCTGCCATGATCGACCACAAAACACACCCTCCCTGTACATTACAGTATCTTCCGTGAAGCGCTTTGGGACTTCCTCCCGACATGAAATGCACCATACCAAATGTAAGGATTATTATGATTATTTTTACCTGATGAATTGAAAGCCCCTTTCCATTTAACAAAAATGTTATCACTCAGTCCATGACTGTTTGTGGGACACTGCTGTGTGCAATTAGCTGCCGTGATTCGCCCACAAAATTGTCAATTCACTTTAGAGTATGTTGTGTGAAGTGCTTAGAGAAGTCAAAAATACGTGAAAAGCGCTATATCAAATGCAAGGATTAATATTAACTACAAGTTTTATTTTCGCTCAATCAGATTGCTTTGCTGGCTTGGAACTCTGACCAGGGAACAAAGACAACGCACTTACTTGCTCATCACTTCAGGCCCATTAATGACAAAGACGTGAGCTCCCACTTCATTGGCCACAGCTCTGGCGATCAAAGTCTTCCCGGTGCCGGGGGGTCCGTACAGCAAGACACCCCGTGGTGGGGCGATTCCTGAAGTCACCAAAGAAAAATGTTAACGTTTGTTCCCGGGGGCAATAATTTGGTCATTCCACTCATAACTGTTTGTGGGACATTGCTATGCGCAATTGGCTGCCGCGTTTCGCCCACAAAATGTACAGTCAATTTACTTTACAGCATATTCTGTAAAGCGCTGAGACGTCTCAAGGACATGATATTTTATTTTATTTTTATATTTTTTAATATTATTTTTTAATATAACAATTTTATTATTTTTGAGAGATTATTTGATGATATTATTATGATTCCATGATATTATACATGGAACTCTCAGTTTAGTTTGGATACCCTCCAGCACAGGGACATGTTTCCATAGTAACAAGAGACCATATATAAAAAAATGGTCAAGACCACTTTTCTGGCCAGTACATACACTGTAGCCATCCTGCCAAGCCCTCATTATGCACCTGGTCTACACTCGTACCATAGGATCTGAACAGTTCCGGCTGCTTCATGGGCAATTCAATGGTTTCTCGAATGGTGTTGAGTTGGCCTGATAATCCTCCGATTGCATCATACGTAACCCTGGCCACGGTGTCAGCCTCCTCCTGGGCAGGCTTGCTGCGGGCACAGTCCAACCATTTGATGCGAGTGAGTGGAGAGATGTAGTAAAACACCCCTCCACCACCACTCGTCCGCTTGTCCTGCTGCAGGATAAAGTCTTCCGACAGAGGATTCTGCTCGCCGTCCTCCTCCCTGACCGATTGCACTTGGCCCACACATTCCCTATCAGTCACGGGGGTGCAGGGAGCTGGGGAAGGTGGGGCAGGGGGGCAGGGAGTGCTGGTCAGGTACTCTTCGCCTCGAGCGTCATCTATGACCAGCCCGTTGAAGTGGGTGGACAGGTCTATGGCGCTGCTCTCATGGGCTGACACCGTGAGGTCCGAAGCCTCGCTCTCCAGCGACCCCACCAGCACCATTCCGTCCACTCCTTTCACCTTTGTCACCGTCGAGCTGCAAGGCCGCCCGTAAAACTGCACATGCAGGAGGTTCCCGGGTAACACAATCTTTCCATCTGCATGAGGAACAAAGGGCATGTAAAACAAATGTACGGTAATATCATTGGGAAGGCAGCAGATCTAGTGGGGAGTTTATGGGGAACTTCATCATCCCAGAGCTCGGGGGAAACTCATTGCCCCAAGCTGTGGATGAGGCAGAAAGTGCAATGAAACTAAAGATTTAACAGGAAACTTGATACAACAACAACAAAACTTACATTTACATAGCGCCTTTCACGTCGAGAGGAAATCCCACGTGCTTGAGAGTGAAGGGAATACAGGAATACAGGGTGCAGAGGAGAGGACTAAGAGGGATAGGTGCTCGTTGGGAGGATAAACATTGGACTAGTAATTTCTATGGAATGTCAGGTGCCATTAACATTCAGCGCAACCCAGGCCAGCAGCTCCCCAACCCCCCCAGACCAAGGCCAGAGCCCCCATTTTCCCGAGGACGAAGGCCCAAACAGACAATAGTAATCTATGATAATACAAGACCAGGGTACGGGGACAAACTGCCTTCTCTCCGGGAATAGCATCACAATATCTGTAACATCCATCTGAACAGACAGACAGGAATTACAAGGTAATGTGCAAGCAAAGATTCATTGCCAGTTCATATTGTTTGAGAAAACCTCATATGATGTGTCCTTACCCATGCTCCTCAGCAGGAAATCCGACAATTCCTCAGTCTTAAAAGAGTCATCTTGATCTCTGGAACCAACAGGAAAATAGATTTCTTCTTAAAATAATCAAAACCGATTTCCTGACACAACTCCATGAACTGCTTCAAATAAACGTGACAATTTATTTGCAGATCAAAAGAGATGATCAGATGAAAAAGACTATTCCGCCCATTCGATCTCAGCTCAAATCTACCCAACTCCATTACTACATCATGTTTTTGTTTAAACAACTCCAGCGTTCTGGCCTCTTGCATTATAACCTGTTTCAGCCACTAACTAGACTATGGGTAAGGAAATACTTCCTGGTTTCTGTCCCAGAAATTGCCCCATGCAACCCTGACCCCTCTCATTTGTTACCTTGGCATTGTTGAGTCAAGCTTCAATGTATAGGATGTCCACAAAGTATTGTTACCTTTTTTCCCCCAAAACATGTGAAAGAATGATAATAATTGTATTTAGAAGCACTTAATTGTATTCAGCACAAGTGTTTCACTGTACCTTAAACATCCAGAGGATCAGAGTGAGCGACACAATCTTCATAGCAGATAATGATCCATCGCCATGTTCAGTGCCACATCTTCCATAACATGAAGTGACGAGGCAAAATGCATCTGACAGCTTGTTTCAACTCCTCCGTAGTCTCATAAAATAAAAACCGGACTTTGTGGACACCCTGTCCATCATAGAGCGAGACCCAGCTGCACACACTTATTCAGATGTTGCCTTACCCGTGACCATGGGTGCTTTAACTAGTCTACCCAGCTCAGGTATCAGACTATTAATAATTGAGGGAGACACTATAAGCCAGCGGACATGAAGAGATAAGATAGAACTCAGCATAATTGAAGCGTAAAAAAAGATTTAGTGGATACAAACCTCAAAGTTAAATGTATCTCCTCCGCTTGTAAGATGGGGCCAATCAGTGGCTGCACCATGATCACATCATTAATCTTGACCTTCAGGCTCCTCTGGGTGAGTGTATTTAACCCCACCTGATCCCCCGGGAAGCCTGGCACCGGCCATGCTGTGCACACCTTACAGACAAAATACCACAAGTGTTACCAAAATCTGGCACATGGAAACCGACAGTTAGTTTGAACTGTACCATATCGTCATAGAAGGAGGCCATTCAGCCCATCATGTCTGAGCTGGCTGTTCAAAAAGAGTTATTCAAATCAATCCCATGCCTCACTCTCTCCCCATAGCCCTGCAAACCTGTCCTTGCCAAATAATTATCTACTTCTCTCTTAAAAGTTGTTAACAAATCAAATTGGATAGTGGGATATAGCACCATCAACAATGTCCCACAAATAGTCATAGATTAGGTGGATCATGGATTTTTTTTAAAGGAATTATTACCCCCAGAAAAGTGACCAGCCAATCGACCAACAACCAGGTTCCTACTTACTGCTAGATAAACCGAGGCGTGTAGAATACGGAAACTTGCCTAACGTTTTGCCCTTTGATCTCATCTTTCCAGAATACCCGCAATACCACAATATCAAGCTGTATATTAAACAAGTCCAGCATCCTGGCTACTAGAACCCTTCCTGGTAACCTGTTCCATTCGTTAAATCATCCCCTGTGCAGACATCCCCTCTTGCTGCCTGAGCTTGTGCTCTTGTTGCGGTCATCAAAGGTGTAGCACTGATCTGGCATTTACACCATGGTCTCATATACCCAATGTGGTGTATACTTCTGGTTTCCAAAGCACAACATTCAGAAACCATCCCACCAATGATGGACGAGTGAGTCGCAGGAAATGTAGTGTTGACCCATCACCACATGTGCACTGTTGAATTCTGATTTTTTTTACAATTTAGCTTGCCTGCAACTCGGACTTCACCTAAGTCATATAAAATGCTATAGTCCCGAATGATATGACTTTTTTCTGAGTTTTACTCTATTGACTTTCCAGCAAGAATCACCTGAAAGAAAACAAAAAACGTAATCCTTGCTTTGTTTCCCCAACAAATATTTTGGAAAGCTACGAAAATTTAGCCTTAGAAAATTCTGCCTCCACCCTCGATTCCACGACCTGTAACCCCACCTGATCCCCTGGGAAGCCTGGTGTGTCGTGATGGGAGAACTAACTTTCTACAGTTGACTGTCAACAAGATCAAGGCCCTCCTGATTGGCTTGCGCCAGCACCTCACACCTCAGGCGCTGCCAGCATCAACCTCCACAGATGCATACTCCACCTCAGCAAGCCAGTCAGGAACCTAGGTGTCTTGTTCGATCGTCAACTGTCTTTTCTTCCCCACATCCATGCGATGACCTGTTCTGCCTTCCCTCACCTCCGTAACATTGCCCGACTCAAAGTGCGGTAGAAATCTGGAATTCTTTCCCCAAAAAGATTGTGGATGTTGGATACATCCATACCTTCAAGAGTGAAGTTAATAGATTTTCAGTAGGTCAGGGTATTAAGGGTATTATGGGGAGAAAGCGGGAAATTAGAATTAAAAGGATTAGTTGAGGTACAGAAAAGCCATGATCTAATTAAATGGCAGAACAAGCTTGACGGGCTGAATGGCCTACTCTTGTGTTTCTATGACTCTTGCCACTACCTCATCCCTGCTGAAACTCTCATTCATGCCTTCATTCCCATTCATGCCTTCATTGCATCCACGCTTGACTATGCCAAATACCTGCTTGTCCCATTCCGTAATTCCTCCCTCCGTAGGCTGCAGATCATCCAGAACTCTGCAGTCTGTGTCAGCTCCCACACCAGGTTCCACGATCCTATCACCCTGATTCTTGCACGATTCCACTGGCTTCCCATCACTCAAGAGCATTCAATTCAACATTCTGGTCCTCACCTTCAAAGCCCTCCATGGACTTTCCCCACCCTACCTCTGCAACCTCCTAACCCTCTGCCAAACTGTCCGCTCCCTCCACTCTGCAGGCCCCGCCTACTCCACCCACCCTCTCCACCATCGGCAGGCAAGCCTTTGGCAACCCTGCTCCCAATCTTTGGAATTCTCCCACAATCCCTACGGCTCACCCCCTCCCTAGCTTCCTTCAAGTCCTGTCTCAAGATCCTCTTCTTCGACACTATCCCCCCACCCCACTTCCCTCCACCCTTCCTGATCCCAATCCCAGCTCGGGTCCAAAATGTCCCGTTTCTTGGGACATCCTCCCGACGTGAAAGGCACTATACAAATGTAATTTTGTTGTTGTTGGAATCACCTTCCCATCACTTACCTCTTGCCTGCCAGCACTGCTGGAAAGCAGAACTGGTCGTCCGATGCAGAGAGCTGCCAATTTCATACTGTTCAGACTTAATTGTACAAGACATCTTTGGTAAGCTTTCGGCACCTTCTCGTCACCTGAAACTATAAACATGAAACACTGAAGTCACTCGTCTATCAGGTACCAGAGAAGAATGCTAACTTTCTCCATAGAGTGAGCTCCTTTCACTCCAAACTCCCCTTTAATTCATCTCTATGATGTGAAGTGAAGCTCTCATGCTCCCATTCTCAACATTCCCTACTTGAATAGGAAAGGGAATCCAAGCCAAAAGTCCTACCTTTGGGTAGCATAGACATACTGGTCGTTTGCTTCATAGCTGTTCACAAGACTTAGTCATAGGTAAATGACTGTTGCGTTTGCCTATATTATAAACACACTCTACAATAGACAGCAAATACTGTAAACAAAAACACAAAATACTGCAGATGCTGGAAATCAGGCTTCTTTCAGTTTGTATGCCTTCCGATCTAAATTCTTTGCTTCTGGCTCACCACTCAGTTCCGACGGGATTGGGGGATGCTACAATTAGCAATAGTCGATTGTTTAAGTGACTCTAATCATGAAAACCTTATCTTGAATATAATTTCAAATTTTGTACATTTTAGATGCTTCTTGTGAAGGTGAAACTTTTAACACTCTGATTCACTTCCAACGGTCTGCATTTTCCGAGGCTCCTTGAGGTCCTGTGGCATTGATTAGATCACTTACCTTGCCGGTTTCTGCACTATAACATTACATACAGGTAGACCTCGCGGGGGGGGGCTTAAGGAACTCCAGACTGAAATTTTGCATTTCCCCAGTTTTTTTGTTTAAAATTATATAAGAAAAAAATCTAAACAACTCATTTCAAAGAGACCTATGTGTGGATGATAATGTGTGAAAATGAGAGTGAAAGCTCTTTCCAGTTCCTGATGCGAATGAGAAACAATTTTCCTTTTATTCTTATTACGTGAAAATCAACTTGTCTTATTATGTGAAAATCGCTTAATTGTCATTTCACTTAAAGTCGCACTTTTTGCGAACACAACTGTGATTGCGACTAAGTGTATATTGATTCAACTAGCAATGGCATCACAGCTAAGCCCATTCTTATCCTAGTCTGACGTCTGCTTATAAGTGATAACAAACCCCATTCTTCTTTAAACAAGCCAGCTCAGATACTAGGGGCTGAATGGCTTCTTCTGTGCTGTAAACCTTTACGGTTCTAGGGAGTAAAACCCAGCTGACATTTCCACCCTCATTAACCAGGAAAAGTTCAGTTAGATATTTGCCTTTTTTGATTGCCTTCTCTCCACTTGTCTTAACTGTGTGAGAAAGAGCTATGCACGGCCATTCTATCCTATTTAAAATTAGAGGTTCACATTCCACATGATCATGGTTTATCGTGGGAGGTGGAGCTATTGTCAGCCACTTCACGCCTTCGGCCCTCTTCGACAACGAGCTGTCAGATTGTCCCAATCTCCCCTCACTAGGAGGAGTGAAGAGACTGGAAATTGATCTTACTGAAGCTTTGGTCATAGAGGCTCAGACCAGGTTTGGCTGAGTGTCAGAGAGGGATCCAGCCACTTGTTTTGCTGGAGTGGTCACAATGCAAGCAATTGGGTCCATATCGTCTTTTTACGATTAGGAACATGTTTCACCCACAAAATACACAACTCAATTAATTCACTTTAGAATATATTCTGTGAAGCACTTTGGGCCATTTCAACAACCTGATAAGGCAATGAATCAAATGCAAGAATTATTATTATTATTGTTATCATTATAACATGGATACATGGCTGCGGATACAGATTGCCTGGGGAGGTCATGGGGGGAACAACAGCAAACAGCATTATATTTATAAAGTGCCTTTCAAGTTGGGAGGATGCCCTCACCCACTAAAGTAAATCCCCAGTGTGAGGTGAGCCTGAGTTTTTTTGGGTGGGGGAAATGGGTCAGCCAGGTGTCTGATACACATGGAAACCAATGACCATCCAAACCAGTGTTCAAACCAAGCTGAGATGTCCACGCATCCCACCTACACATGGAAATCCCAGAGATAGACTGCTGGAATGGAATGGAATGCACACTGGAGAGATGCAACCTGCTTACCTAACTCCATAAAGTATTGGCCGCAGGTTGGCAAGACTGGAGAGGTGGGGACCCCGGAGTGTACGTTGCGGGTCCGGGAGCTGGCAGAGTCTAACCAGCTATTGCCATCGCTGTGTGCCAAGCTTTCCTGCTGCTTGTCCAGCTAGGGCCACCCTACCCTTGAGGGCTTTGGCTTGCAGGGTTAACAGGAGCTGAGCTGAGGGGTGTATGTAATTCCTGTGCTGATGAGTGTGTAGAGGGAGTTACTCCAGCCTGAGAGTTGCAGTGACTTACCTTGGTGCAGAATGTCAGCCACAGTGAGTGAGAGGCAGGAGTGTGTCTGAGTGCTGCTGGCTGCCCCCTGCCCTCCTCCTCCTCCTCCTCCTCCAGGCGAGCAGTGGCTTCTGCTGTCTTCCTGGCTCCTGCCACCTTTGCATTTGTTTTTCTTTTTGGAGGACATGCTTCCATTCACGCACAGCCTCTGTGTGTGTGTGTGTGAGTGTCAGTGCTGTGGCTGCCAGGCAGAGGGATGCTGCTCACACACACACATGGTCATGATAAGCTTCCCTGTCAAAGGGGAAAGGGAGGACCTTGCTGGGAGCACAGCCCAGTATCTGGGGCGGGTTCTTTGTTGTCATTGTGCGTTGAACAAAAACAACAGCTTTGGGCTTCATTTTTAAAGTGAAATCTGCAAAGCTATTTATCTCCCTCCCTCTCTGTGCAGATCTTTGATTGGCACAGTTACAGTCAAACTCAACTCAGCTCCGAACTCAGCAACCCTGATAGGAGGTGGAGCATAATATTGGGCTCTTTTGAGGCTAGTGTTTGCTCGACTTTGGGCTACAAACGTCTTTGATTTCTGTGGCCCAAAATCAACCTGCCTTTGTAGCTGAAGTCCACCAAACACACGCCCAGTAGGGTAGCCCAACAATATGCCCTGCCTCCTAAATATTTGTTTAATAATAATAATCCTTAGGTTTGAGATAGCGCTTTTCAAGTCTTCTGAATGTCTCACAGCGCTTCACAGAATATCCTGCAAAGTGAATTGACTGTATATTTGTGGGTGAAACGCGGCAGCCGATTGCGCACAGCAGTGTCCCACAAACAGTCGTGGATGGAAATGACCAATTTATTATTTTTGTGTGGAGTAAGGACATTTTGCCCAAGGTTTCACCCTGCCTGGAATCAATCCCAGCTTGTTTGTACTATACACATGTCTGTACTATATATAGAGAGATGTATTTGCTCATGCAATACTACATATACAATATATATATAAATAATAATCCTTACCTTTGATATAGCCTCTTATCACTAGGTAAATAGAGGCATGTGGAGTAAGGAAACTTCGCTAACATTTGGCCCTATCCCACAACATACTTTGTTTGTGAATATTATATGTTTTTGCAATCTTTATTTGAAATGCATACATTTGTGAAATAAATGTGCAGTATATGTAATATACAGTACACCACTGTATTCCTGCATTCCCAAACAGCTGCTACTCTGAGAGGCCGGGACTAAGTGCCAATCATCAGGAGTGACAGACAGGTTTGGCTTCAACTGTTTCCTGACCTCTATTAGGAAACACAATTCAAAGACTCGCTCTCCTGTTCACATTTATTGTCACTCATTCACCACCAGTCTCAGTACTATTGCCGTGCCACCCTCCCTGGTGTGGAGTACCTTGCTCTCAGGGATAGGTGGCTCTGCGCTGGGCTGCTGCTGCTCTCTTGCTGGGATCCCTTGCTCCCTCTGCCGTGGCCGTGCACTGGCCCTGGTGTTGCTGTTCCTGCAGCGTGTGTGCATGTGTGTGTGTTTAGTTGGTTTCCGTCTGCCTGCCTCTGTTGCTGCTGCTGTTTGTCCCCCTTGTTGCTGTTTCTGCTGTGCTTGCGGCCGTGTACAGTAAACCTCACATAAATCGTGTCAGTTGGGACCATAGATTTAATGTGACAAGCAAAGTACGAGTTATGTCAAACCTGCATTGAATATAAACTGAACGTACTTGGGCAGGCGTGTGACTTATACGCCATTGTCGGTGATCATACAAAATATACAAACCAGACTTATGTAAGTTTTGCTGTATTTGTTGTCGGTGCCTGTTGTGTTGCTGTTTGCTCTAGCTGTCTGTGGAGTAGTTGTCCCTGCCCTAGGCAGTAAGTTGCTGCTGTTGCAGTTCTGGCTGTGACAATGTTGGGCGTGACGCGTGGTGTGAGGCTGGCACTGTGGAGCAGTGTTGCAGTGTCTGGAACTCGAGTCTGGGCTGGCTGGACCTGGAGACGCCATTTCTGTGTTCAAGGTTCCAGCAGCATCTTCAACACAGTAACTGTGGACCACTTTGGGTCAATCACTGTGCATCTGGATCAGCAACACTTCCCACAGCAACTCGACCAATGCATCTTCCAGAAACTACTGCACGGCAAGTAATTGTGGTGAATTGCCTGCCAATCTACCCGCTATCCTCCAATAACACCAACAAATAAACGTCATTATTCCGAACCGAAGTCCTGTCTGAGTGCTCAGATGGATATTAAAGATCCCTGGGCACTAATCGAAAAGAGAAGGGAGTTTTCCCCGGTGTCCTCGGCAATAATTCTCCAGATTATAATAATAAATAATAATAATCCTTGCATTTGATATATAATAGTACTTTTCACATCTTCTAGACATCTTAAAGTGCTTCATAGGCGAAGGGATTGTGGGTGGAGTTTTAGAGCGTTAGGGCAGAGAAGCTGAAAGCCCGGCTGCCAATGGAAGGGTAGGCCAGGCAGGAGACATGAGCAGATTGAACGGAGGGAGCGGTCAGATTGATAGGAGGTCAGCAGGTCAGAGTGGTAGGAGGGGGAAAGGCCATGGAGGGCAGTGAAAGTGAGGACAAGTATCTTGAATTCTATCCTCTGAGCGATGGCGAGCCTATGTTAGTCTTTATGGTGTCTGGAATGAAACAAAGCAATTGTTTTTAATTAATTATAATAAAGGCTATAACATTAGTTTTAGAAGTTAATCTTATCTCTATGAAATGGCAATTTTTAATTGGAAGTTCATTGTGATGCACATTGTGCTATAGTATGAATCCTTTTCATTTTGTTCTTCATGTCGGGAAGATGTCTCAAAGTGCTTCACAGTTTTTTTTGTGGTAGTGGCTGTAATATTTTGTAGGCGAACATAGCACCAATTTACGTATAAATTTCCACATGTATGCGGACGACACCCAGTTGTACCTTTCTGCCTCATTCCTCAACCCCCAGACCATCGATGTTCTGACAGCATGTCTGTCCGACATCGAGTCCTGGACGAGGGACAACTTTTTGCAATTGAACGTGAGTAAGACCGAGGCCCTCCTGATTGGCTCAAGCCAGCGCCTCCGCACTTCGGGCGCTGCCAGCCTCAACATCCAAGGCTGCACTCTCCACCTCACAAAGCCAATCAGGAACCTCGGCATCATGTTCGATCAAAAACTTTCCTTCCTCCCCCACATCCGCGCCTTGACCGGCACCGCTTATTTTCACCCGCGCAATATTGCCAGGCTCCGCAATTATCTTACCCCCAGCGCTGCCGAAACACTCGTGCATGCATACATCACCTCACGGCTGGACTACAGAAACTCTCTCCTAGCCGGCCTCCCCAGTTCCTCCATTCACAGGCTGCAGGTCATCGAAAACTCTGCAGCCCGTGTACTATCCCGCACCCGCCTCCGCGACCACATAATCCCCACCCTCGCCCGTCTCCATTGGCTCCCCATCCTCCAGAGGATCGAGTTCAAGATCCTCGTCCTCACCTACAAGGCCTTACATGGCCTTGCCCCGCCCTATTTAACCGATCTACTTTCCCCCTACAAGCCCACCCGGACCCTCCGTTCAACAGGACTTGGCCTGCTCCAAGCCCCCCGCCCGAACCGCCCCACCATCGGAGGCCGGGCCTTCAGTTTCTCCGCTCCCACCCTATGCAATGCCATCCCTCAATCCCTCCATCTCGTTTCTTCCCTTTCCTCTTTCAAGGCCGGTTTGAAGATTTTCCTCTTCGACCGTGCCTTTTGTTCCACCCCGAACTCTTCGACCTCCCCTTCGTGTTTCACCCCTTCCCAAACACTCCCCTCTCAGCTCGGGTCACACGCCTCCTGTGCAGCGCCTTGGGACGTCCTCCCGACGTGAAAGGTGCTCTATAAATGTAATTTGTTGTTGTTGTTGTTGTATAGTAACATTGCACAAATAGCACAAACGCTGAAAGAAATCGTTAACAACCACCTGACGAACAAAAGGAATAAATTTAATCAATGGTTAAAAGAAAAGGTAAATATTACCTCATGGCTTTCCTCAGTTGAACATTAGGTTAATGTTAATTCACAACGTGAGGATTTCATACAGAAGCAATTTAAGCACAAATAACAATTCAGTGTTCAATCGACAGCCCTAAGATTTTCCTCTAACCCAAAGACTGCATTTTTGTGATCAGCAATTAAAAGTACAAACAGTAATAAATTGGTCATTTCAATCCATGACTGTTTGTGGGACACTGCTGTGAGCAGTTGGCTGCTGCATTTTGCCCACAGATATACTGTATTATTATGAACCACAGTGCTGAGGTGCAAAGGTTCTGTCTCATTTATCACTCCTTGGGTCACTGGTTTTGTTTATGAGCCAAGCACTTTCGGTCACAGACCTTATGCTAACCCCCAGCTTATGATTTATTTATTTACTGAGCTGGAGTTAGCTGCTTTGATAGAATCCGTCAATCTCTTCCTAAAATGCCTATGTCAACACAGTTATGATGAAGGTTGATTGAAGGAAAACAAACTGAGTGTTGCGTGTATGTGTTTGAGTGTGTGTGTGTGCTTGAATGAGTGTGAGTTTGTGTTTTAGTTTGTGTGTTTCAATATGTGTTAGTGTGAGTGTTTGTGTGTGTCTTTCAGTGAGTGTGTTTGAGTGAGTGAGTGAGTGTGTATGTGCTTTAGTGTGTGTGTTTGATTGTATGTTTCAGTGAGTGAGTGTGTGTGTCTGTGTGTGCTTGAGTGTGTATTTGAGTGCTTGTGTTTGAGTATGTGTTTGAGTGAGTGAGTGTGTTTGTATGTGTTGAGTGTGTGTGTTCGAGTGATTGTGTGTATGTGAGTGAGTGATTGTGTGTATGTGAGTGAGGTGGGTGTTTGAGTGAGTGAGTGTGTGTTTCAGTGAGTGTGTGCTTGAGTGTTTTTGTGTGGTTGTGTGTGTTTGAGTGAGTTTGTGAGTGTGTCACTGTGTGCTTGAGTGTGTTTGACTCTGTGTTTAAGTGAATGTGTTTGTGTGGGTTTGAGTGAGTGTGTTTGAGTGTGGGTGTTGAAGTGAGCGTGTGTTTGAATGTTTTTTTAGGTGAGAGCCAAATATTGATCTGTCCGAATGCTGTACGTTTCACCCACTCCTGGTTTTGTTTTTCACTTTCCGAAGTTACAAAGCCACATCTTTATTTCTGGGACTAGCTGGCAACGTGTGTTAGCAGGCCGCCCTTCCACCTCTGGGACGTGGATTGAATCCAGCTAGAAGACTGCTGGGATAAAAATATTTTCTCTCTTCCAGCTGAAAGGGGCCCTCAGTGAAATAAATTTGTTTGGTCAAATCGCAATCCCCATTCTCTCTGCTCCACCATAAGCCTCTTTCCCCCACTCTCTGGAAGTTTCTCCACCTGACCACATCCCTCTCTCCTTGCTTTCACACTCCAATTTAAAACAATCTCTTTGCCTGAGCCCTCATCTGTTACCTCTCTACCCTCTACCTCTTTTTGAGTCAGTAAGGTAGAATCCCATTACCTCTTAAGCATGGTTATGGGTGTCCACATGTGTCAGACACTCAGCTGACCAAAATAAATTATCTACTCATCCAATCTCCCAATCCTGCTTTACCATCCACTCAGACTTAAAATGCTGCCATTTCAAGAATCTGTCTGTTTCTACAAATTTCACAATGAGATGATATTTCTAGAATCTATCCAGATTTTGGAAGTGAATTTTGTGCTTGTCTGGGTGAAGGACGTCAATACTGTAGTATGGAAATAGAAGTTTATTTTCAGTTTAGGAACACACTGTCAGAAACAAACATTCCCAGTAGAATTATAGCTTAGGTAAGATGAGTCTGACAAACAGCCAGGGAGTGACTAACCAATACTATCTGGAGGATCTTTGGCCAGGACACCAGTAGAAATTCCCTTCTCTAGTGTTTCTACTAATTTCACAACAAGATGATATTTCTAAAATCTATCCATTGTGGAGTTCTGTAGCTCAGTGGTTAGAGCACTCGCCTTAGAATCGGGAGACCTGGGTTTGATTCCCAGCGGGGCAAAACCTTGGGCAAATTTCTTTACTCCACATGCCTAATAATAATCCCTTGAAAAAATCCAATAATACATTGGTCATTTCAATCCACGACTGTTTGTGGGACACTCCTGTGCGCAATTGGCTGCCGCGATTCACCCACAAATATTCAGTCAATTCACTTTACAGTATATTCTGTGAAGCGCTTTGAGACGTCGATAAGATGTGAAAAGCGCTATATCAAATGCAAGGATTATTACTACAGTATTATTGAATTTTTAGCATCTGTCCAATTCTGAAACAATAACTCAGTTTAACCTCTCATCCAATGGGCATAAGCTCTCTCAGTACTGCACTAGAGTGACAGCCGAGACTCTGAGCTCAAAATTCTGACGTGATGCTTGAACCCACAATCTTTTGATCAGGGTTACCGACTGAGCCAGTCTAAAGACAACAAAGAAAATCACATCTGCAGGCCTCATAGTCGGATAGAATGTAATCACAATAATCCTTGCATTTGATACAGCGAGAAGTGAGAGTTGTTGTTGTTGTTTATCATGCCTTTGAGACATCTCAAAATGCTTCATGGAATGTATTGTAAAGCGAATGGACTGTATATTTTGTGGGCAAAATAGAATTGGACCTGTTTTATTCCATTTTCAGATTCACTGGAGCATTGGAAAGCGGAAGGTCGGGTAGCCGTCTGGATCCACGTCCCCATTCTCCAGAGCAGGTTCATAGCTGCAGCAGCAGCTGAAGGCTTCACCTTTCACCACACAGAAAAGGACTGTTCCACGCTGTCCCTGTGGTTGGCTCAGGGTCAGAGCAGGCTGCCTCCACATGCCACACATCAAGTCGGAGTAGCAGGTGAGCCAAAGCCTTTGTCTTCCAGTTATTTGGTTCCCACAAAGTGAGCATTTATTTAAAATCTATTTTTCCTATTTCTTCGTTGGAAATCTAAATAATGACATGTTTCATAATCTAGAAAGGGATGACATAAGTAATTATTTAAGGACCCGGGTTCAATTCCCAGGCAGGGGGAAACCTTAGGCAATTTTTCTTTATCCACACGCCTCTGTTTATCTGTTTATTATTATTATCTAGCAGTAAGCAGGAACCCAGTTGTTAGTGAATTGGTGGATTGGTTTCCAGGGATAACAATCCCTTAACAAAAATGTGGCACTCAATCCACGACTGTTTGTGGCACACTGCTGTGCACAATTGCCTGCCTTTACACTCACAAAATGTAGTCAATTCACTTTAGAATATATTCTGCAAAGTGCTTTGAGACATCTCAACAACCACAACTTGCGTTAATATAGCCGCCCTCCACTGCCCTCCATGCCGGGCAGTGTCTCAGAGCGCTTCACAATGGCGGAGCCAGAATCTCATCGATGTGATAAGCCATATATAAAATGCAAGGATTATTATTATTATTATCTGGTTTGAAGACTACGCACAGTAAGTAGTTTGATGTGTGGATTGTATCAAATTTGTTTAGATATTACAGAATAGTTTCATAGTTAATCTAATTCACAATGGGTTTTAAGGTGCGCTAAAATAAATAATTGGAACATATTCATTATTGGTCAGCAATAATAATAATAATAATCCTCGCATTTGATATAGCACTTTTCACATATTCTAGATGTCTCAGAGCACTTCATAGAATATACTTTAAAGTGAATTGACTGTATATATGTGGGCAAAACATGGCAGCCAATTGCACACAGCAGTGTCCCACAAACAGTTGTGGATTGAAATTACCAATTTTATATTGTTTTTTTTGAGGGATTATTATTAGGCGTGTGGAGTAAAGAAACTTGTCCAAGGTTTCACCCTGCATGGAATTGAACCCAGGTGTCTCGCGTGTGGCGAGACAATTTATTTTACAGTATATTCTATGAAGCGTTTGAGACATCTAGAAGATGTGAAAAGCACTAGATCAAATGCAAGGATTATTATTTTTATTATTACTGTATTGTTAGATAGAAAATTATCTAGAGATTCACATATTGTTAACAGAAGCTTTCCTTACTAACAGACAAGTACTTTATAGACCCGGCAGCTCAAGGTAAGGAACCTGAGGGCACTTCCCCTCATCTCTCGGCCTCAGCAGATCTGCCCCAGGGTTTCCAGGGCTCCATATGTGGGATTTACCAGCACTACAAGTCAATGCAGTTGCCTTTCCTTTTTATTGTTGTTGATTGAGACAATAGGAATCCAGTTAGTAGATGGGACTATCCCTGTACTCTTAAGTGAAAAACAATAATCCTTGCATTTGATACAGTGCTTTTCACATCAGGATTACATTTTGAAGAGTTTTGCGGGATTCACTATATAATAAACTATGTATTTGTGGGTGAACACAGCAGCCCATACACGTATAACAATGTCTCACAATCAGCTATGAAGTGAATGACCAGTTTATCTATGGATTATTGACCAGGACACTGGGAGAAACTTTCTTCTCCTTTCGAATACTGCAGTGGGATCTTTAACGTCCCCCAGGATAGACAGACAGGGCCTCACCTGAAAGAGAAGTTACACCCCAAAATCACGAGGCCTCAAGATTGGTATGGATGAAGAAAAACCTTGTGTCTATCCAATGGCATCCCTGCAGAATCTCAACATTACCTCCCATCACAATGTCAAGCTGCTTGTTAAATGAATCCAGTGTCTTCACTGCTCACTGCAACAACCAGGTTCCATTGTAACCTGTTCCAATCTCCCAGAGTCAGGTACTCTATTGATATCACCTGTCCTCAAATTGAACCAAGATACTTTTCTATTTTCCCCCCAAAATGAGCAGAACAAAAACAAACAAAGGGTGTACTTGTTACCCATCTCCCCCATCATCACCCGACTCCATTGGCTCCCCATCAACCAGAGGATCCAATTCAAGATCCTGGTCCTCACATTCAACGGCCTTCACAGCCTCGCCCAACTTACCTCTGTGACCTCCTAACCCCCAACCAACCTGTCCCCCCCCCCACCCCCCCCCCACTCTGTAGGCTCTGGCCTGCTCCACATTCACTGACCCACCCATCCCACCATTGAGCCTTCAGCCACTCTGCCCCCAACCTGTGGAACTCCATCCCGCAGTCCCTACGCCTCTTCCCTGGCCTCCTTCAAGACCCTCCTCTTCGACGGTCCAATCGGTTACCCCAAATCCCCCCCTTTTCCTCCACCCTTCCCGTTCCCATTCCCGACTCCAGCTTGGGTCTGAAACAATGACTGTCCAGTACCTTGGAATGTCCTCCTGACGTGAAAGGTGCTAAACAAGTGTAATTTTGTTGTTGTCTTATTTGTGAAGGTACCATTGATGTAGAGGAGGAGACTTCCTCATGAAAACATTTTTTTCACAGTTAAAAACACATCCAAAGTAAATTCTGAAGGATTTTTTTAATGGGAAAAGTGTTGAAAGCTGTTGTTGTTTGGAATTTTTTCAGGTTCCTGATCACAGCTCTGTTTGGAGTAAGCTTTACAAAGTGTAAGAGGAGTAGTTTCACCATTAGCAGCAGATGGCAGTATTTGAGATAGCTGCACAGTTCAGTTGTTTGTCCAAAACATGTTTGAACATGTTTTTCATTGGTTTTGGCACCAGGGAAGAAACAAGTTGAATAATTTTATAAAGATGACCTACGGACTGCTTACAGTCCGTAGGTCAAGCCTTGCGTACTGCAGCATATCCAAATAATGAGCTTATTAGTTTTGCAAATGAATAGCATTGAAAGGAAACATCATTGGCTTGTGGTTTTATCGAGAGTTTCAAGGAAGAGTGTCAAGGTACGATACAGTGTGCTCATCCTCATGGACTGCCGCCCTAGTTGCTCTCATACACATACACACGCCTGTTCAGTTAGATGCGCATAGGAAGATCTCAACCCTGGTCATTTCACTGGGGAGGCCCACACAGAGCGAAGGAAATGTCTGAGAGATGAGTTGTCAGACTAAATGAAGCTGCAACCTTCCAGAGCCAAGTGAGCTGCTGCCTTCTCAGATAGAGAATGGGGCAGAGCAAAAGGAGGCCAGAGAAATAGAAAAATATGCTGTTCTGGCATGATAAGCTTTCACACATTGGGCTGGATGAGCTCTAATGTTGTACCACTCAATGCCTACATGACAGAGGCTCTCCTGCTTGTTTATCGGCAGCTCAGTTGCTGCCTACTTCGACCTGCCAAGATACTCACTCCATCTTATGGAGCTAGTGCAGAACCTTGATGTCTTGTGTGACCTCCTGACTATGTTACAATCGATACATCCATGTTCTCATTGACTATTCCTTTCCTCAACTCTGTCACATGGTCCCCTCTGCCACTAGCTCATTCATTCATGCCTTCATCACCTCCAGGCTTAGATTCCCTACTCTGCAGCTGCTCTATACACAAGCTGCAGACCAGCCAGAACTCTATACCTCACCAGGCTGTGCAAGTCTATCCCCCTCCTTGCTTGGCTCCACTAACTCACAAACCACTAAGTCAATCAAATTCAAGATCTCTTCCTCGCCTCCATGGCTTTGCCCACCTGACCGCTGCCCTGGACGCTCGCTGAACACCAGCTTGATATCTGGCCAATTCATCACACCACTGTTGGGCGAGCTTTCAGTCATTCTGCACCACTCTCTGGTACTCAATCCAGAGTCCCTCTACCTTGCCTCCCATTCCCCTCCGTCCGCCTATCTTCAAACCCACTTTTTGACCTATCTCTTCAACTTTACTTGAACTACCCTGCGCTACCTTCCTCAGTGTCGTCTCACTAACATTCATGAACTGAATGACAAATTTTAACCTGAGGATTGATGATCAAGAGTTGAGGAGACATCAAATAGTGTCCTGATATTGTTAATGCCCTCATAAGCAGGATGACCGGACCTCAGTGTTAGCGTCTCACTGGAGGACATTGCGGTGTTTTCCCTCCCAGCAATGCACTGAAGTATCAACTTCGTTGGTGAGCCAGGAATAATCTCCATGTTGTTTATGTGTGGAGTTTTGAAGATGTATTTATTTGTGTAATTGCACACCACATGGTACTTTCAGTAAGCATGCATTACCACCCATCACAGCTCAATCAACTTCTACTTGAGCTATACGTTAAATAGCTGTGCTTTCTGCTGACAGTTTTTATTGTAGACCTGCACTCTGCTCAAACCATTTAAACTGGCTGCAGCTGGAACTTACTATAACATCTGTTTTTACTCTGACAGACGATTACTGCTATCTCTTGGGTATAAAACCCGATTTTTGCCAGGAAGGAAGAGAAAGGCAGTAAGCAAGGAGAAGAGAAAAGGGAAAGTGGGAAATAAGAGGAGGGATAAAACAAGAAACTAACCGAAGGAGAGGAAAGATATCAAGCGGTTTGAGACATCTCAACGATGCAATAAGGCGCAATAAAAACTTTAATTTGTATAGCGCCCTCCATGCCAGACGGTGTCTCAAAGCGCTTCACAAAGCGGATCCCGGGGCTGAGCCAGTGGGGAGGGGGGAAAAAGGGATCAAAAGCATGGTTGAAAAGAAGTCTTCAGACGTGACCTGAAAATAGGAAAGGAGGGGGCGAGGCGAATGGAGTGAGAGGGGAGTTCCAGAGCTTCAGGGTGTAGTGGCTGAAGGCACGGCAGCCAACGGTGGAATGGAGGATTTGGGGGAACAAGGAGGAGGCTAGACCCAGTAGAGCAAAGGCCAATGGATACTGTCGTGAAGAGAAAGGAGGTTAGAGAGGTAGGGGGGTGCAGAGGAGTAGAGGGATTTGAACACAAGAGTGAGGATCTTGAAATTGATTCACTCTGAGACAAGGAGCCAGTGAAGTCTGGCAAAGACTGGGGTAATCGGGGAGCAAAGTTTGGTTTGGGTGAGAATGTGGGCGGCAATATCAAATGCAAGGATTATTATTATAATAAATATATTATTATAAACAACTTACATTTATACAATGCCCTTCCCATGGGGAAGCATCTTGGAGTATGTACACTGGTACTCTGTATAGTTTGATCAGGTTTGCCCTGAATAAAATGTTCACATTGGAGGTAATATAGTTACTTTCTGCTCTTCAGATATTGGACATCATTTTTGACCTCTATAATTTTAAGAAATCTACTTTTATTGCCAGGCATTTATCGGACTTACTTCCAAACCGGAGACAGGAAGGGTATTTTACTCAGGAAAGAATTAATCGGTTAGTCATTGCTAAACTCTCAACATGCCCTGACATGACTGAGGGTATAAGGCCAAACCACAATAATGTACTGACACGCTCTCTTTTCCATGTAAAGTCTTAAAGTGCCCCTCCCACTTAGTTTGGCACAAACTTTAGCAAAGAAAAAAAGGAAGTTGTTTGTTTTGAATGATGGACTAAATCTTTCATCTGGAAATGAATGTCATCAATGTGGTATTTGAAGCGTAACTTGATATTAGTAAATGTTTTTTTACACACTGTTTGTATCCTTTTTGTCTCTCCTTTAGATGTGTCAGCCTGGCTCAGTGGTAGCATTCTTGCCTCTGAGTCAGAAGGTTGTTGCTTTAAATCCTATGTTGGGCTTGAATCACATTGTCTAAGATAACAACACTCCAGGGCTGCACTGAGAGTATGTTCCATACTTGCAGATGCAATCCTACGGATGAGCATTAAACTGAGGTCAAGTCTGTCTTGTCAGATGGACGTTAAAGATCCCGTGGCATTATTTGAAAAGAGAAAGGAGTATCTCCCAGTGTCCTGGCCAACAATCTCCCAAATAACATTGGTCACTTATTTCATGGCTATTTTGTGAGACTTGGTGCGTGTAATTGTGTTGCTGCGTTTGAATCATAGAATGTTATGACACAAAAGGAGGTCATTCAGCCCATCGTGTCTCTTTGGAAAGATCTTTTCAAAGTCAATCCTACTCCCCGGCTCTCTCTCCATAACCCCGCAAACATGTCCTCCCCAAATAACCATCCACCTCTCTTGTAAAAGTTGTTATCGAGTCGGCCTCCACTACCCTTTCAGGCAATGCATTCCAGATTCGAACAACTCGCTACATGAAAAAATTTCTCCTCACCTTCCCTCTGTTTCTTTTAGAAATTATTTTAAATCTGTGACCACAAGTCACTGACACACACACCAGTGGAAACAGTTTTTCCCCTTCATGGTTTTGAAAACCTCGATTAGGTCTCCTTGTAAACCTTCTCTGCTCCAATGAGAATAACTCAAGCCTCTCCAGCCTTTCCTCATAACTGAAGTCCCTCATTCCTGGTACCATCCTAGTAAATCTCCTCTGCATCCTTTCTGGTGCCTTAACATCCTTCCTAAAGTGTGGTGCCCAGAACTGAACACAGTACTCTAGCTGAGGCCTAAACAGCGTTTTATGCAGGTTAATCTTCCTGACTTTCGTACCCTCTGCCCCTATTTATAAAGCCTACTATCCCATATGTTTTTTACAGCCTTATCTACCTCTCCTGCCACCTTAAAATATTTACTTACATGACCCCCTAGGTCTCTCTGTTCCTTCACACCCTTAAGATTGTACTATCTAGACTATAGTGCTTTTCCTCATTCTTCCTCCCAAAATGCAACACCTCACATTTCTCCATAATAAACTTCATCTGCCATATATCTGCCCATCTTACCATTCTGTCTACGTCCTCTTGCAGTCTGCTAGTATCCTCATCACTATTTACCACATTTCCCAACTTTGTATCATCTGTATGATCATCGTTCACAACAACTCTCTGCTTTCTGTCTCCAGTTTGTGAGTACCACACTTTCAGGGAATTTGTGCACTGCCCGTCCCTTCTTCCTACCATGCCGGGTTGTCACCCAGTCACTCACCCTCTGAACCCTTGGTGGATGTGGGGTGACCACCTCCTGAAATGCCTGCAAATACACAGTCACTTAATTTCATAGTTAAAAACCTGTGAAGCACTTTAAGATGTCCTTCCGACTTGATAAAGTGGGAGACCAAATGAAAGGATTATTATAGACTCTGCCTTGCACATTTTTACCACTCTCGGAACATGTAAAACTCAAAATTCTTTACAGTATGTCCCTTTCAAACTTTTTATTTGAGTCCCAGTACTGTGTAAATGCTTATGTCTCAGTCTTTTATTTCTTCTGCAATCCACAAGCTAACTGTGGTGTTACCTTAGCCACTATTTATTTCTTAAATCTCTTCATCCTTGCTCCTGTATTTTTTCAACCTACACTATGGGCTTCTTCCATTACCTAGGTATCTCCATTAAAACCATGGTCTCTGCATGTATCAGAACTGCATGTCAAGGTTGTGGAGTCCTATAGCTCAATGGTTAGAGCATTTGCCTTGCAAGCAAGATACCTGGGTTTGATTCCAGGCAGGGTGAAATCTTGGGCAAGTTTCCTTACTCCACACACCTGATAATAATTTCTCAAGGATTTTTTTTTAATTGGTCATTTCAACCACAACTGTTTGTGGGACACTGTTTGCGTGATTGACTGCTGTGTTTCGCCCACAAATATACAGTCAGTTCACTTTGCAGTATATTCTGTGAAGTGTTTTGAGACGTCTAGAAGCCGTGAAAAACTCTATATCAAATGCAAGGATTAATATTATTATTATCTAGTTAGGTTTAGGGTTAGATCTAGATTCAGGTCTAATAAAAGTGGATCTATTAAAAGTAAATTGTACCCGGGAGAAATTGCATGCCTGGTGTGTCTGAAAATACTTTAACTGTAAATTAAATAGCCAGACATGTGTTTGGGACATTATGTTAACGGATTGTTTATCTGGAAACATTTTTCCTCTAATTTTCTCTCTGATTTTCTAGCTGTTATTCCTTTTCTGAAGCTGATAACTCATGTTGGGGTATAATTGTATAGGCTGGGGTAACTTTGATTACTCATCCAAATTACTGCTCTTCACATCTGCAGCTGGAGAAGCCATGTCAATGGGCTGTTCAACTCTGAGTGTGACAGCTGAGTACAAACCTAGCCTTACACTACTCAAGGGATGATGGCATATGTTGTAATAGGCAGCCAACAAAGTGATCAATGCTTAAAATGTTGTAGAACTCCAAACTCTTTGGGGCATCTTCCCGAAGCGAAAGGCGTTACATTAATGTAAATTGGATTGTAACACAATAGCAGCATAAGTGAAGTAAACTAATGGATGTAAAGTGTGTGTGAATGAGGCGAGAGATGATCAGCTGGCTTGTGTGCTTTGTGAGAACTGCATTTGACACTGTGGACTGAAAGCTGATCCTCTGTTCACGGCTGAATGGGATATACTGTGTCCTATCAAGAAAGATAATATCAGTATATGATTGTAATTAAAATAAATAATATATCTCATCAAAAATTTGTGTATTCTCTTGTCACCTGTATTGTGAGATCAATTATTCAGAGCGTTTTTTCACAAGATCACTAAAAGTTTCAACTCCATTTGATCCCATCCGACCATCCTCCCGTCTTGTTGTTTCTTAACTGAATCCGAAGTTCATAACTCTGCTAACTCAGTTAGTAAACAAGGTTGCAATCATTTATAATTAACAACTGTTGTAAATTTCATAATAATGGACCTCACATTTTGTAAAGTATCTCTCATGTTGGGAGAATGTCTCAAAGTGCTTCATAGGATATACTGTAAAGTGGAGTGACTGCATTTTTGGGGGCACCTGTGATTTCCTTTGTACACCAGTATTTGCATACGGGTTTACACAACTCGTTTATTAGTAAAGAATTGCTTCACATCTTTTTACATAAATAAGGTCTCCAAGCAGGTTTTATGATTTGCTAAATTTTCCTGTATTTAATCTCTTGATCTAATCTCCTTTTTGCCTACTTGCTAATAACTTTATCCTCATTGGGGTGAGAGGTGAACCAGGTCTCCTTGGAGCTCAACTGGCTCCAAGTTGATAGGTCTGGGACCATAGTATTCCAGTGCGCTGCTAATGACAGCACAGCCAGCTTGACTCATTAGCAGGACCTGGAAGGGAAAAACCAGTCACTGGGAGCAGGAAGTCATCCCACTCAGCTCGGTTAACCATGCAAGCCAAAGGCCTAACGGGTAGGATGGTCCTCATACCATTAAATTGACACTCTCAATCTAACGTGAGATCAGTGTCCCAATGGGAGTTCCAGAGCGTGAGCCTATAACAAGTCTGGTTAAATTGGATTAAGGTAGTTGTATCTAGTTGTAGTTGTCCTCCTGACTTGAAAGGCGCTGTACTAGTGTAATATTGTTGTTGTATAACTAGATTTTCACATTTAACCTGGTTTGATTGTTGGTAGACAGAGATGGGGAGAAGAAGAAAAATCGCAAAATCCATTGTGGTTTGCGTTAGCTCCCTGGTTCTCAATACAGAAACTAGGATACATGTGTTGGAAGAGATAAGGAGCCATGGTTGCAAACATAGCTATTACATAAATCCAGGAAATGTCCCATTCAAGTACCAATTGCTAGGTGCTCCACTCTCCACAACCAAGATCAAATTCAGGTCATTTGAACTAATCAATCAAAACCTTTCCATATAATAATTTGTAGCTGATCACATATGGGGTGGAATTGGCCATTCTCAACTACTGTCTAGTTGTGAGAAGTTTTTATTTGATTCTAACCTGAACTTGCCACAGCAAGTTAATGCTAATCATGTAGTGTAGTGATTAGCACACTCGCAAGCAACCCCCGGGTTCGATTCCTGGCCGGGGCAAAACTTTAGGCAAGTTTCCTTACTTCACTCGCCTCTGTTTACCCGATTTTTAGTGGATTGGAGGATTATTATTATTATTGGTTTTCTTGGCAGATTTAGCCATCAAAATAAAGAATGGCATCAGTGATGTCACCAGTGATGCACAAATGTGAACTTTTAAACGTTCTGAATGCGCCGAGCCTGAAAATTGTATAAGTTAAAGTTTCTTTTTCCACCAAATGTTTATAAGAATCAAAATCTGATGGAAAAATTAACTTTTCCTTTTTCTAAACTCTCAGGTTCCTTCCGTCTGTGTGTGCCAGGAGCTCTATGTTGCTCTGGATGCTGGAAAATAAATTAAGTGTTTGGATTCAATCTTTCGACATATTACTTAGTAAATGCTGCACCATAGGATATTTTTACAATGCGTTTTAAAATATATATTCTCCCTCTTCTATTGAGCATAGAATCAAATAATCTCATTATTATTATCTTATAAGACAGAAGGAGGCCATTCAGCTCATTGTGGATATGGTGGCTTTGAAAGAGCTATCCAATTAGACCCACTCTCCTGCTTCCCCCCCCATATCCTTGCAAAAAAAAATTCAAGTAAATATACAATTCCTTTTTGAAAATTATTATTGTATCAGTTTCCACCTTCCCTCTGGTTCTTTTACCAGTTGTCCTCTTTAATGAGAATGTTGAATAGAACATTGATATCTCATGGCCCTGACGGAAACCTGGATCACCCTAGGTGATACCTTCCCCTCACGGAGGTCACACGACCCGGCTATAGAAGTAAACCCCGATTAACGTTTCCCCAGTTAACGTTCTTTCGTTATTATGTTGCTGATACATTGGGAACATACAGTAAAAGCTTCGTTATCCGGCACCCTCGGGACCTGACTGATGCCGGCTAATCAAATATGACAGATATTTGGGCAGCGAGTTGCTGAAAATCCTACACAATAAATTAACTTATTTTAAAACATACCATATTAATAATAGACTAAATAATAACAGAATATTGTATTCATACTTACCAATAAAGCATTCCAGCACACTCGGTAAAATGATCAGTAAAATAAAAATTCCAGCGTTCGGTAAGTTTAATACGTGAGCATGCGAAAAGTGAGCATACCGGAATTGTGCCAGATGGCTCCATTATGAGATCCGGTTGCTGGAACAGTGAATTGTATTGGGAGATACCGGTTGGTTGAGCGTTCCGGTTGGTTGGGTGCCGGATAACGAACCTTTTGCTGTATGTTCATTTTACATTGTGACGTTCGTTATTTCATTGTTTGCCAGCGGTGGAAAGGGGGCACAATGGCACTAGGGCCTGCGCATCAAAAGAGTGACAGGCAGGCTGGGAGTGAGCCAGGCTGGCAGCGAGAGAGCAAGGCGGGTCGGCAGCAAGTGAGACCAGCTAGGCCGGCAGCGAGTGAGGCAGGCAGTCAGGGAGAGAGTGAGTGAGGCAAGAAGTCAGGGAGCAAGTATAATGTTTTTTTAAGAAAATTTTGCCGAAAAATGTTCAAAAGAACCTAACTCTAGTTTATATATTAATTCTTATGGGAAAAATGTATTTGCTTAACATCGTTTCGCTTAAAGTCGCACTTTTCAAGAACCAAACTACGACATTAAGTGAAGAATACCTGTTGTTCTAAAAGTAACTTGTAGCAGTCAATCAATGTTGGACCAAACTATAGAAACAGGTCATTGTGATTTGTTCTGATTAATGGGCGGAATGTGTGTGTTATACCACCAGGAAAACTCTCTCTCTTGTCTGCCGTTTACTCTGCAGGTGCTGTGTTGAATGAAGCCAATGGTAAAGTTCTGGTTGTACAGGACAAGAACAAGGTGAGTCGATGCTCGTGATCCTTCATTTGGTAAACATCACCTGGTCATTGCTGGCAAAACATCAACCAAGTAACATAATATATAGTGATCTGACAACACCTGTTCATCAGGGGAAGGCCTCTAAATACTTCATGTTTGAGTCAGCCTGGCTCAGTGGTAGCAGTCTTGCCTCTGAAGGTTGGGAGTTCGAATCCCATGTCAGTACTGTCCATGTTTGTACCAAGGATCCATCCTTGGTCTCCTTCTTTTCCTCATCTACATGCTCCCTCTCGGGGATGCATCCATAGTCACAGAGTTAACTTTCACATGTATACGTTTGACACCCAATTCTACCTTTCCACCTCTAGATGCGTCCCCCAGTCCCCTGATATTCTGTCAGCTTGTCTGATGTGTTGGATGAGAGCAAATTTCCTGCAGTTAAATGTCAACAAGCCATAATCTTTGACTCTGTCGACATCTTCTGTCCCACGGTTCCGATCTCCTCAACCTACTCGACCTGTCCTTAACACTGTACAAACTAATAGGCAAATTACACTTCAGGTTCGATCCCCAGTTATCCTTCCTCCACACATCCGGTCCCTCACCAGCACTGCTTTCTTCCATCTCCTCCACAATGCCAGTCTCCATCAATTCCTCACCCCAAAAGCTGCCGAAACCCTTGTCCATGTCTTGTCCCTCACCTCTTGGCTGGACCCTCCGGTCCCCCTTCTCCTCTATCATTACAAAATTCAGCTCATCTCAAACTCCGCTGCCCGCATTCTCATCAAGCACCAAACATTGTACCTTGACTACCCTCGTCCTTGCCAAACTCTACTGGTTCCATCAGAGCTGATCAACTTCAAGATCCCCACTCTAGTGTTTAATTTCCTCCACTCCTCTGCATCCGCCTACTCTCCAACCTCCTCTCTCCTCACGGCAGTACCCACTACCTCCACTGTAGAAGGTCCTGCCTCCTCGTCCCCCGAATCCTCCATTCCACTATCGGCAGCTGTGCTTTCAGTCACTACTCCCCGAAACTTTGGAACTCCCTCCCTCACCCCCTCCTTCCCTACCTTCACCTTCAGGTTGCGCCTGAAGACCTTTCTCTTCGACCTCGCTTATGGTCACCTTCCCCCTCCCACTGGCTCAGCCTTTGGCTCCACCTTTGTGAGGCGCTCTCAGATGCTGCTCGGCATGGAGAGTGCTATATAAATTCAAGTTGTAGTTATTAACCCACCGCCCCGCACCCCCACCTCCGCCCATGCAATGTGTTTGTTGAAACCGTTGTAAATTTACTACAAACTGCCTGAAGACATTCTTCTTTTGTGCTTATGGCCACCTTCCCTTCTTACCCTCAGGCTCTTCCACTGTTAAGAGCTCTTCTACCCTGCGAGGAGGGTGCTATATAAATGCGATTTGTAGTTGTTGAATGTTGTGTTGGCTGTATGATACATTATTGAAAGTATCAACAACAAACAGCAACAACAAAATGACATCTGCAGAGCACCTTTCACATCGGGGGGACATCCCAAGGAGCAGGAAGAACCCATCAAGAACCCATCTGCCTGTTTAAAGGTGGAAATTAAAGAATCCCATGACACATTCGGACAATGAATAGAGTTTCTCTTGGTGCCCTGGCCAACACTCCCCCCAAATAAGTTTGCTCATTCACTTTGTGACTGTTTCTGGGACGTTTGCCTACATATACACAGTTACGACTCTTTACAGAAAACTTTGTGAAGCTCACAGAAGATGATTCAATATGATAATGTGCTGTATCAAATGTTTAAAGTACTGTAATTCATTGTCTCAAGTGTTTTGACAATTTTCAATATGGCTCTTTGTATCAAATACAAATATTATTATTTATTACTTCCACTTTTTGATCCAAATCATTAGGTGTACTGTAGTAACAAGGGGAGAGAGAGAAACAATCAGTTAAAAAGGGAACAAAAGCACTCAGCATCCAAAACACAGTTTGTCCTATCATTAAAGCTGGCTTTCTTGTATACACACTCCAGACTGGGCTTTGTACAGTGTCACAAATTGGGGCTGGCACTGTGTTAGTCCACCTCATTATCAAAATGATGAAAATTCTTCACCAACTACTCCAGTGGAGATCAAAATTCATTTTCACATTGCTGGAGAGCTGACGTATTACAGCAAAGTTTACTTGATAGCCGTAATTTTGTAATGGGCTCTTCGCCACCTTTGTACATGTTTGTTTGTGACAGAGAGAGAAAATTTTGGTGTGAGAGAGGCCAAAGGAAATGTGTGCGTGAGAGAGATGAAAAAAGTCTCAAAAACCTTCACAGTAATTCATGAAGTGATTGTGTATCTTTTAGTTGTACATGGCAGTAAATTATCACACAATATCACCAACAAACAGTCATAAGAAATTGATAAATTTTACCTGGTGGTTTGTTGGCCAGGACGCTGGAAGAAACTCCCTTTTTTGGGGGGATGTTTAATTTCCACCTGATGGTTTAGCTTGGTTTAGTTTCTCATCAGATGCATGGCACCTCCAACACACAGAGTGCCAGCCTAGCCCATGTTCTAGGGACTTTCATCAACAGGATTTGTCCCAGAGGCAAAACGATTTTCTTTCACCATTAAGGAAAGACAGAGACTTTCCTTAATGGTGAGGAATGGTGACTTTTCTTAAAGGAGAGGGGAAAAGCCAAGTGAACTAAATAGGGATTTTTTTAAAAATTCCAATTTCCTTCGCATGTCAGGAGACAAGATGACAGTGGGAGCTTTGTTCAACCTGTGGCAGATCCTAATTATTGATTAAAAGCATGGAAGTTATTTCTGAAGAGTTTGTCAACAACATCGTTAAGGTAATTGAGTGCAGGCTTTCCATTTTTGTTTCTGAGCCAGAAACAAAGTTGAAAAGTAATTTGTCACTGAGTAACTTTCCAGTCATACCAACCTCTAGATTACAGCCTGAAGTAAAACCAGAAGCCCAATGCACCTCAAGGCCTGCACTGTTCGGCAAGGTATGTTAATGAAGATTGTGAAAGAGGTTATTCACAAGAGCCCTGAATTTTATTATTTCCTGTCACCATCAAGGAAAGAGAGCGAGCGAGAGAGGCACAGAGAGGCAAGGGCACAGGCACCTACTGTTGAGAAGTAAAAAGCATTTAACAATATATTTTTTCAGTCTTGTCAGACTGCTCTAAACCTCACTAGGTTGGGCCCCAGTATGTCTCGCACAGTTTGGCAAGCCAGACGGAGCTTTTTGGCAGACAATTGGAGATAGATTTTGCTTTCTGAATGTAACAAGTACTTAGTTAACATAATTTCTTATAACTGTTTACCATATTGATTTTTAAAAAATCATATTCATGTGACTGTAAGTAGGGATAAATGAAACACCAGTTTGACAGTTGTCCAGCGCTCTAATAGATACTTTCTCTGTGAAGTGTAGCACAGTGTGTGTGTGTGTGTGTAGCGGCTGAATGTTTGCAGCCAAAGATAAGCTCAGCAGCTGGCTCCAGTGTATTAGTGAGGAGCCCCCACCGCCCCCCCCACCACACACACACCTCCCCAACCCCCAACATATGACTGCAGTGAGCCATGCATGAGTAACAGCGCTTCTGGAAACGACTGTACTCAGGATCTCAGGGCAAACTAAAGGGTTAGAAGGATTGAAGTCATACTTGGAGCAATTTGTCTTGGGGGTGGAGGGTGTATTTGTTTCAGCATGATACAGATGGACGCCCCACCTCACCCTATATACACACACACATACACACTCCATGTTGAGAAGGAAACACTGGAGTGCTCTAATCTAATCGTAATCTGCTCAGAACAAAATTGTTCATGGTTCGCTGTCAGGTCGCTCACTGCAGTTTGGAGTTGCTGATGAAACAGCGACTAAATTATTCTCAGCCCTGCACCCGCGAAGAGAGCCAAGAAAGAGCGGTGTGCATTATGGAGCTGGCACACAGTCGAGTCACTGTTCATAATATGCACACACCCAGTGCAGGGCAGAGAGGGAGGGGGCTGGCTGTGTGCTGTGCGCAGAACCGGTAGGTTTAGGAAGACTTTTTTGCTGACCCCCAATGAATGTAAATGTAGCAAAGCAAACACAAACAAATTGCATTTATATAGCACCTTTCACATCAAGAGGAGGTGCGCAGTCAAGGAATCAAGAGGAGTGAGGGATAGGAGGGCACTGGGAGGATGATCGAAGACATGGTGAAAGAGGAAGGTCTTGAGATAGGCCTTGACGGATTTAAAAGGACTGTAAATATTATTTGTGCCTTAAGATCATATTACTGCTAAAGAACTAACCCCCACTCCACCTACCCTAATTTGGGTATATCCCTGGCTTCTTGAATTCAGTGCTAGAACCTTGGGCTGCTACTCCATGGATCAATCTCAGTAATTATTCTTAAACACAAACACACACATACACTCCTCCAAACAAATAATCTTAATTCAGAGCTAAGTTAGCAATCTTATAAGCCCCAAGTAAATTGCCAGAGTCATGAAATCTTTACCACGCTGCTAAAGTTTTCGTCTCTTGTTGACTCCGCTGCTGTGTGCGTGTAATGGAAAGTGTATTGCACACAAGGTCCTTCAATGAGCTGGGAGCAGTTCCAGCAAGTTCATGATCCATAGTCTTCAAAGTAGGATTTAACTGAATGTATGTGTGTGTGCTTATGTACATACATCCATATATACATATTATTATATATACAGGTATATATATCTACACACACACTTATTTAGAAATGTGCTGTTTGTAATATGTGAACCAAACTGAAAAAACAAAGTGGAGGGAAAGCTTCTTACGCTTGGTATTTGTTAACCCCTCACTGGACAGATTTTTAGAATACCCAGAACCAGCGGAGAGTATTCTCTCCCTCTTAAAGCAATGCTGTCAAGCCATTTCACTCGTAAAGATATATCTGACATCATGCAGTGGTTATTTGCTACTTACCCTTATCCCTTAAAAGGTAGTGACTGTGTGTGATGTGACAATTGTAATTGCTTTTCTGAAAGCAAGTAACAGACCCAAAGTACAACAGATTGTGGAGCCAGTTACACCAGCCTCAGCCTCAGCCTCAGCCTGTAACAGTGGAGTATGACAGGCCATTGACTCCACACCACCTTGGCCGAGATAATCCTTTCCTGAAAAAAATATAGCTGTTCTCATACATTGGAGAATTGATACCTGAACATGTTTAAGGCCAGTAATTGTGGCACGACGAAAGATTGTTTGCCGTGAAACCAAGATCCCTGTAGGTCAACACATGGAGTAATATTGGAATTACTCCTTGTATTTATTTTACACTGTGGAGTTAACATGGGTAATATGTTTTCAGACATTGTGTGTGTGTGTGTGTATATATATATATGTGTGTGTGAATGTGTTGGAATGTGTCGGAATTGATTGATTGATTGATTGATTGATCCGATTGATTGATCCAAATGATTGACCCAAATGATTGATCTGACTGACCCCTTGTTCATTGTTGAGTCACATGCTGTAACCTGGACTTTGATTTTCGAACAAGGGAATCTCCACAGCATTTCACAGCATTCATTGTTTGCCTCAATGCCTCAGTGAATTATGCTAGGATCGGCCTTCCAACAGTCATGGGGGTGGGCGGGGTGAGGGGAGAGATTGCATTAATGCTTTAGTATAAAAATTAAGGTTTTATGTTAATTATTTCCTTATCCGTACAAGTAAATGAGAGTTGCCTTCACTGGGAGGAGGGTGGACAGGGAACTGCAGAGTTGAGAGAACCGAGTCAGTTACACAGGCATATACGTCAAGGCCTATTTAGGCATCAATAATCAAGATACATTTGTATTGATATTAATTGTGCAAACATGAGATATTTTAATACATGTTTCCTTGGTTGCACAGACATGACTCTACACAAAAGATTCACCATTCCACAATGATATATATATATATTAAAAACATTGTTTACTGGTTTTGATACATAAGTAAAATACACAATATCTGACTATTCGGCAACATACCAAGTTAATAGCAGGACCATGTTTAACCCAATACAATACAGTACAGTACTAAAAATGCCAACTTGATTCTTCTGGAGTACATCAAACAGAATTCAACACACCAACACAGTTAAAAAATAAAAGGCCACTATTGAAAACTAATAATAATGCATTGGTATGAATATAACCTTGCTGCAGGTCTGTACAGATTTCTAAACATAGCAGCTTGATTCATAATAAATCAACTTCTCCCTACTCTCTTATTTAACTAGCAGCATTGTCAATGTTTCTTTATAAAAGAGGAAACAACGTCCCTTTTGCCGATTTCAAAAACACATCACCATTTCATTTGCTCCTGGAGCGTCAGTAGAATGAAACACTTTCACCATTTCACATAAGTTTTGTTTAATATATAAAATGAATGCCATGTCAAGACCCCATTGCAGCTGCTTAATCTGCTTAGTTTAAAATTAACAAAGCCACAATTTCTTTCTTTTAAAAAAAGCTTTACTGCAGTTTTTTCAAAACTTTATTTTTAACAAAAGCGACAAGCAGATTTTTCAATCACATTTAACAGTTTTAACATTTTACTTTTAAGTGACTTGCACTTTATACCATTATTACTTTTAAAGACAACGAAAGCTTGGAAGTTTCCAGGAGGTTTGTCCAACCCAGGTGAAGATATTGGTAAGTAAAAGTACATAATATAAATAAAACAGCTTTAAATGAACAATGTGTCAGCCTATAACTAAAATAATAAATAATAATCATCATCCTTGGATTTGACATAGCGCCTTATGTCATCAAAACATCTTAAAGCGCTTCACAGGATTTTACTGTAAAGTGTGGTGACCGTACATGAACACGGCAGCCAATTTGTCCACAGCAATGTCCCACAATCAGCCATCAAGTGAGTGACTAGTTTTGTCTGGGATTGTTGGCCAGGTCACCGGGAGAAACTCCCTTCTCTTTTCGATTGGTGCCATGGGATCTTTAACGTCCATCTGAACAATGGGGACGAGATCTCAGTTTAACATCTTATTAAAAGGATGACACCTCCAACAATGCAGCACTCCCCCTGACCACTGGAGTGTCAGTGAGCTCAAAGCCCCCAAATAGATAAACCCACAACCTTTTCACTTCGTGGTAAGAATACTACCAACTGAGCCAGGTTGACATAATACCATGGTCCTCATCGACTTATAATCGACCTCGATATATTTAAAACAATCAAAACTGATTAAAAATCTCAAATGTACATTTTGTTTCCATTCATTATGGCAATTTGTTTCCGTTTGAACTTTGCCTCAGTGTGGCATTAGCATATTGGTTGCCATTTTAAGCATTTTGCCTGTAAAACAAATTGCAAATCCGGTTTGAGACCAGTGTGTTTGAATTCACTAATTATATTTTAAAAATAAACATTTGATCCTTCAATACTGAACTACTTACACGAGAAAGAATGAGAAAACGTAGTACCAGATAAAAAATACATAAATAATATATATGTGGGTGCTAAGAAAAGACACAGTTTGTCAAATTCATTGTTTAGAAGTATATCAATATTCAGATGGTTGATATGAAACTGTTATGTAAGTACACATTTTCAAATGCCATTTAAACAAAAAGTATCTGATAAAATGGGAGTTTGGAGATTTAGAGTAGAGTATTTTTCTCTCGGATGTTGATACATTGTTTAAAAAAAGGAGCAGAAATATCATTGGTTTGCATTACTGGAAAGACTAGTTTTGAAACAAAGGATTTCAATCATATGTTACATCTGTGTTTTTGTTGTATGCATTGCTCTTTGCTACACATCAGGGGAATATCTGCTGGACACAATTTTAATGTTGAAGAGTGTAGGTGACTCCTCTAGGTCTGTCTTATTAAGCAGATTTTGCAGATCTGGAAGTTTGCATTGACTTTCAATTTAAATAAGAATTTTTAGAATGACAGTGCCAACTTTGAGTCAGAACTTTATAATTCCCTTATTTTTCTTCTGAATGGTCGATTTCAATTCCTCGTTAATGTAGTAGGGATAACACATTGGGTAATTTTACAATGGTTTCAGATGCAGTCTCATTATGCCAGCCATTTCCTTTCTGGGTCTAATTTAGACCCCATTTATTGCATAAATGTTGTGTGGATGCCATTATCATCATAAAGCTAGAGCTGTTTTTCAGATTTAGCTCTGGATGTTAATATAAATATTCACTTTGGCTGAGGATTTACAGTGTAATTGTATGGAAGAGCCCAGTTACTGCTCCAAGAGGGGATACGCAGTGTTCTCTGTGGTTTAGCTGAGAGTTCATCGTATTAAAAACAGCGTTCAGGACTTGTCTAAAAAGTTTTAAATACCTAGCAACAAACTGGGAATGGTTTCCTTAGTGACAATTTGGATAAACTATCTAATGTAGCAACTAGACACAAGCCAATTGCACTTCAAAATATTCCTTTTTAACAATATTGTAGGGATATTGCTGAAAAGTCAAGCTTAAAATAAGTAGATTACTGATGAAGGGTCATTTATCTAAGCCAACTATCTGATGTAGGCAGGCTGCAAGTGAAATGACATACGAACCAAAGGAAAATAAAGGACCAGCCCATTCAGGCCATCAAGCCTATTCCACCACTATTACCATCGCCAAGTGTCCCACTCTCTCTTTTTAAATATCCTTATTAATGAATAGAACAATGCTGAATAATTTTCACCTCCACACCATTGCATTACTCTCAATGGCAATAGTTTGTGTTAAACACATACTTGAATGGGAAAGGTGCTCTATAAATGTAATTGGGTTGTTGATGTTGTTGAACCTGCATGACTTGTTTCCATGTCATCTTCAAAAGTTCTCTTCTGACGAGGGTTACATGGCTTAAATTGCTATGATCGTACTGTCCGCAGCATTAATAAGGTCAAAGTGGAGACAAGTCAGGTACTGGCAACTCATGCAAGCTAACCCACCAAATGGGAACTGCTGTGCAACTCCCAGGCGAGGATGGGAGGGCTTCAATGTGTGTAACTTCATCCAGTTTGTTTCCCTCTCTTTCGCTTTCTCTCCTCCCTAGCATAATGATTCAATGTAGAAAGTTGGATAATTCAAAAACAAAACTAGGTTGTTTTTGTTGAATTGTTATGCTTTTGGGACAGCTTTACCAGTTTAAACAGGGTTTAGACAGATGCCAGTTTATCCACATTTATTGTTAGGTGAAGAGCAGCATTGGTTGCTAAGAGTGTTGCCCTGCTCAGCGGCCATATTTATACCATAATAATACAATCCTTATAATAATTCTCGCATTTGATATAGCGCCTTATCACGTCGTTGAGACGTCTCAAAGTGCTTCGCAGGATACACTGTAAATTCACTGTTAGGTGAATTGGCTATGTATTTTGTGGGAAAACTGCGGCGCACAGCAGTGTCCCATAACGGCCGCAAGGCACTAGCTGTAGGACAAAGTTAAACAAACAATTTGGTTTCACGAGATAAGGAACTCTTTAAATCATGCAGTGATCTTGAATTTGTGGTCCATTCCTTCTGAGGTCACTAATTGTTAAACATAAGACTGAACTTAATAGTCTTGGCAGGGAGAGGAAGAGGAAACACAGAACAAACTAAACTGTAGGAACGGCCTCAAGGGATTGTATTAATTGTATTCAGATATCCTATAAAACGTACTTTCTGATGGATTTGACAAGAATTCAGTGAAATTAATTTGTATTTTTCTTTTAACCTCACCTGAGACCCCAAATTCCACCTCAGCTTGCAAGCCCATTATTATTTCAAACACAAAATTGTACAGAATTGTGTAAAATTCTTACAATTCAGTCTTAATTTGGAAGCCAGTCTTTTTTTTTTAAGTGCAAAAAACTAACTTCCAAATTGAGGCAGAATTTTAAGAATTTTCCAGAATTCTGCTCAATCTTAAAGGCAAAATGATCCTACACACCAAGACTGCGGGGAATTTTGGAGCTCCGGCCTGCAAAATAAAACAGAGTGGCAAAGGTGAAGCTGGTGGGAATCATGCTCACACCTCACTCTCTCTCAGGACCAGATCTATAGATGTTACCTATATTTCTAGAACAATCATATACAGTACAGTCTTTAACAGGATGCAAGCCAATTTTATTGCTGCACACTACTTTGGGTAAAATGCTTTACATCCATATAAAAGTTAAATTTGGCTGCTGATTGCGATTACAGGAGAGACTGCTGTCCGAGAAGTCTTTGAAGAGACTGGAGTAAAGACAGAGTTCAAGTCGCTTTTAAGTATTCGCCAGCAGCACAATCACCCAGGGGCCTTCGGCAAGTCCGACATGTACATGATTTGCCGCCTGACACCGGTAACATTTGACATTGATTTTTGCCGAGATGAATGCTTGCGGTGCGAATGGTTAGATCTGGAGGAGTTGATCAGGTCCCGGAGCACCACACTTATAACTAACAGGGTGGCCCGGCTGCTCTTCTATGGATACAGGGAAGGCTTTGAGAAAATTGACCTGACCGTGAGAGAGTTTCCAGCAGTTTACACGAGACTCCTCTACAAACTCTACCACAAGGAATTGCCAGAGAAGTACGAGGGCCTGAAGCAAGAGCCATTCAAATAGGTGTCGTAATTTTGTTCTTGTTATTGTTGGTTTGGAAGAGCGTGGCCGAGATTTTTTCCCCCCACCCATATCTAGGCAAACAAGAATCATTCTGAGTCTAATAATCCTTGCTTTTGATAGAGCACCATATCACATCTTCAAGACGTCTCAAAGCGCTTCATAGAATATACTGTAAAGTGAATTGACTGTATATTTCCAGAATTAAATGCTCTTAAAGGATAGCAAATACTAAATCCCGATACTAACCATAGCTACATCATTCCAAAGCCACAGGACTTCTGATCCCAGGAGACTGAGGAAGACTCCTTAAGCATGGGTCATTCTGACAAACATCCAACATATTGGCACTGTTTCAGGTTTATATTAATATACGTTTAAATTTTAGATCTCAGTTTCACCAACAAAAAACAGATGATTGCAACAGATTAATGCTATGTACAGAATCAGGCACAATGTTAATTTTGCCAGTGGCAATGTTTCTGGTCATATTATGCAATGCATCCAATTGTCGGGGTTCCCAAAACAGTATTTGATGGTGTTAAACAACACTATGTTTCCCACACCTCATGATAAATGATGAGTGCTCCACACCAATCACAAATCCAACCATATACCTTGCAACAAAGAACAATGGTGTAACAGGATTAGAATTGCCCCCAAATGATACTCATCTATCTAAAAATACATCTGTAGAACTTTTCAGCCTGCTCCTGGCTTGTGCACCTCTGTGACCTAGAGAAAGATTGGTTAACAGGCAGAGATCCATTTTGCTGAAACAAGTCTTGTCTCAAACCCACTCTGGTCAGATGTGGGTCTTCACTGCTTTCAATAGTTGGATAGTGTCACTAAAGGAAAGCAGTTATTACATCCTGTTTAGTTTCCTTTCTTTAAAGATGTCGGCATATTCTTGATGTGATATTGTTGGGATAGGAGAGAAACAACTACAGTTTTCAGACATGTAATGTATATGAAGACATCAGGGTTCAGTACTTTTACTCCACATGTATTATTGTGTGTTTTAACCAAGAGATAAAGATGATAGTTAATGTCAGAAATTACTGCTATTTGTTTATCTAATCACTTGGTCGATACCAATTTGAACAAGTAAAATCCTTAATTTTTTTCACTCAAACGTACTGTTTGTTTGCCAGTTCCACAAATTTCATTCAGTTACAGATTCCTGCACATGTCCCACACGTGGTGCAATGAATCAGTGAATCTTCATTAAATATAAAATAGGAACTTTTCTTGACCCAAGATAGGAAAACCTATAGTTGGATCTCAAAACACAAAATTCTGTTTGGTTCTGTTCACTCAGACAGATTAAAATAACTGCTTCAGGCTCAAAGAGCTTGTGTTTTATTGTAAACAGCTTGTTTGCCTTCACTTGTTCAGTAAAATACTGTACCACATGGCATCAACTGTACCTTCCTGTATTTATATAATTTAGTTGTGTTAAGTGAGTGAATTACTGATTCACCACATTATATTTAGTTGCATGTTCTACACTTGATGCTTTTCAACAATGACTGAGCGAGACGAGTGCGGGAATCGGAAAGATGGGGTGACCTACTAAGTCACATTTGAAAGAAGCGTGATATTGCACAATAGTTGGTGTATTACAGGATAAATGACTCTAATACAACTTTTCAGAGCGTAGTGATGAAATACCATGTACATTGATACCTTTTACAGCTAAACAAAGTCATCAAAATTTGGTTTCTGAACAAGTCACATTTCCTCCGATTCTTTAATGATGGCTGAAAGCAGGTGATTACGAGCACTTAGCAGACATTGGGAGAAAGAGAATGGCTTTCTGTCCCAGTCCAGTTTTTGGTCCAGGTTTGTATTGTCCAGACCTTTTGAGAGCAACATACCAGCTGTCATATTTCTGTGAGCGATACGTGTTGTAGTTGTTTGGCTCCAACCGTTCGTGGAAGAAACATTCTTCTGTTGCCAGTTTCTGAAACAGCGATGAAAGAATACATGATTAGTCTCTTTAACTGCCGGGGGAAAGTACAAAAGGTGAAGAGATATAAAACTATAATCAAGTAATTTGTCTGTATTCATCACATGCTCATAGTCCATCCGCAGTGTTGTCTTGGCTTCCCTCTCCCCACCGATAACAACATTGTAATCTTCAGGATAAGCTCAAGCATCCCTTTGAATGAATGCATTGATCCACTGGTGCTGTCAGTACAGTAATAATTCTAGCATTTGAAACGACGCCTTAACCCATCACCAAGATGTCTCAAAGTGCTTCACAGGATTTTTTTTTGCTGAGGTGTAGGATTTTGTATTTGTAGGTGAATGTGGCAGCACTATGCTTAGCAACATCCCATAAACATCCATGCAGTGAGCGGCCAATTTTTATTATTTGAGAGATTGTAGATCAGGACCCCGGGATAAACTCCCTTTTCGTTTCAGATAGTGCCATAGGATCTTTAACATACACACAGACAGGCAGATAGGACCTTGATTTAACATCTTGTTCAAAGACCATCATCTCACAACAATGCAGCACATCCCCACCAGTGCATTGGCTTGTCAGCTTACACCGTGTTCAAACCAACACCATGGCTCTGTTACCCACATTGAGAGCTCCAGTTTCACTACTTGACTCAATGTGGTAAAGATTAATCCAGGCCACTCTAATACAGACCTTCACTTGAAATGCCATGCAGCAGTATCAATGTTGTGTTGGGGAGGGGGTGAAGTTAAATTGATCTTGCAGGTGTTTGCTTATAATGAGAGAGTTCTTCTTGTAAGCACACACAACCATTTTCAGTAAACCTTACAGACCAGCAGAAATGTGTGTACCAGTAATGTAAGGGAGCAGAAGTAAGGTGCCTTATAGTTCTTAAAATTCAAGGGTTAAAAAAAAACACCAGCTTCTCTGCATAATCTGCTTCATTATGTGTTTTCATCCTTGAAACCTGTTTCTTGTTTACTACTTCTCGATAGTCCTGGACACAAACATTACTGGTTACTATTCCATGTCAACCTCAAATAGCCAAGCTGGAAGAATGTCAGCACAACCACTACATCCTCAATGTACCACAAAATTCATCCCATTACTACAATGTTCCCTTTATACAGCATCCATAGCAGAGCTCAGGATTTATAGCAAAAGTATCAATAATAATCCTTGCATTCGATATAGCGCAATATCACATCATTGAAACATCCCCTATTGGTGTGTTCACAATCTTTCCTTAAAACTCCCTTCAGTTGTTAAATTGGTGTAAATAAACACATTGGCTTGTCCTGAAATTGCCCTCTATAGCTCTGAACCCATGCCCTCTTGGCTGCTTTCTGACAATCAGGATGCACAACAACACAGCATCAGAATATAGTGAGGAGTGATTAATATAGCGAGGAGTGACTAATTTATTATAACTTTTGTGAAGGAATTATTATCCCGCGAACAGCTATCTGCCAATTGACTTACAACCCGGTTCTTGCTTACTGCTGAGTAACAACAACAAAATTACATTTATAGAGCGCCTTTCATGTCGGGAGGACGTCCCAAGGCGAGTAAACATGCATGTGGAGTAAGGAAACTTGCCCAACTTTTTGCTCTTTCAGAAATTGAACCCAGGTCTCTCACTTGCGAGATGAATGCTCTAACCACTGAGCTACAGGACTCCATTCTACTCATAAAGAATTGGGAAGGATCCAGGAATGCTGAAGACCTCTGCAGGATCCTCCCACCATCACCCCCTACCCAAGATCAGATAACTCAACATTAGACACTACATTGACACGTTCTTGCCCACATGGCTAGAACCCACACTTTTCAGCCTTTACTCGTTGACACACCCGGAAGCTTTCCAGTGTGTGTTTATGGTTCTATTAAGATTTTGTTAAAACAGAATAATTATTGTATGATTAAAAATGTTTAAAATGTTATCCAGTTTTTTTTTAAATGTTGAGGAACTTTAAAAAAACACCTCAAGATTTCAACCACTTTTATTTCACAACAAACTACAGTACTGATGGAAAACCAACTGGTTTCCAAGAAGTGTGAGCTAAACAAGCAAGACCGCCATTTCCCTTCCACATCAAACTTTTATTTTGACAGCTCTCCTCGGTTTTGCAAAACATTCTTTGACTTACACAGTGAAATATCAGTAACACAACATTAATTTTGTAGATATCAAATGCCAACTGAGTACAATCAGATTTATAATGATAAAATCCCACGTGCACTGCCATCAATAAACTGAACACAAAAAATAGTCAATTCACTTTACAGTATATTCTGTGAAGTGCTGTACGATGTCTCGAAAACATGATAAAGCACTATATCAAATGCAAGGATTTTTATTAATATGAACACCATTTGAAGCAGTGAAGAGGCACCATACCCAACACTGTCACTACTGTGGCTGAACAAGAGTATATTAGCCTGGACTTGACTGGGGCTCTGATGACCTCTTCTTTAACCAAAGGTGAGTCAAATATACAGTCAGACATCACAATAAGTATATTGGTTAAAGCACTCGCCTCGCAAGCAAGAAGATCTGTACCCAATTGCATATTGAATGTGAGTATGCAATTTTCTGCCAAATAAGGTGCAAAAACAATACATTTCCAATATTCAAAGCAACAGAACAGAAGCAAGCACGTCTGGTTACTAAATTAAAATGAATAAATCTTTAATCTTGGTTTAACAATTAAGATATAGTTCTCCCTGATCCCAAACACCAGCTTGGTGCGGATCACTGACAGTACAGCACCTTGGTACCTCCCTCTTGTGTGAAAGATGCTTTACAAATGTAACTTGTTGTTACAGAGTGGGATCAAATAAGGAAAGCTATTGGGTTCAAAAACAAAGATTTGGACTACACTTTTTCCAAACTGGCAAAAAATAATCTAAATCAGTATTCCACTTACATTGCAGTCTTTTTTTAATTAAACTGCATCTTACTGTAGTGTCAAATTCTTCATAAATAGTTACTGAATGGAAAGACTAGAGTGCCTTCCTGAACCACAGCCAGAAAGTCACTAATTAAAGGATGATTCTGCATGTAGGAATGAAGATTGTAAATAAGGAGCAAGAGCATTTCCGCCCGTCTATAAATTGCACTTATGATTTTCCCTCCCATTTATTCCAAGATAAAATCACCAGTGAGGGGTTATTTACCTTGAGATAAATCACAAATAATATCCTTGCATTTGTTATAACGCCTCAGGACAGAAGGACGTCTCAAAGCTTCTCAGGAATTGCTTTGAAATTAAATTGTATTTTGTAGCCAAATGCAACAGCAACATCCCATAACAGCCATGAAATGAATTAGGGATTCTATTTTAGGGGATTGTTCGCCAGCACACCAGGAGAAACTCCCTTCTCTTTTCGAATAGTGCATGGGATCTTTAACAACCACCTGAGCAGGCAGGCTGGACCTTGGTTTAACGTCTCATCGAAAGGATGGAAGAATGTGTTTTTCTCATTTATTTGAATGTGAATGTGAAATCCCATTTATTCCGAGATGATGATTGGAAGCGAATGCAATTCAATGCGCTTGTATAAAACTGATGTACAGCATAAGCAACTTTACAGATGAGGACTGACCAAAACTAACAAAGGATATTCAGTACTCATTTAATAGGGCTGTGAAAGGCTTCGTTGGAGGAAGCCAACTTAAGGGCATTTTTTTCAGAGCTTTGAAAAGTTCTGCATCAGATATTGAAAACAATGTTATGAGTAATTTGTCCCAAAGTTTGCATTACTCAGTATCAACGATGTTTGTCAATTCTCATTTGAACGAACCATGCTCTTTAATTCACATACCAAATTACACTCTACATACTAAACCATGCTCTTTACAATGCAAATCTGCTGCAAATAAATTATTTCAATCACAAAGGACAATCTCTTTCTCAAATGTAGAGGAGTGTGACCTGGGAACTTGAACAGTGGGACTGGAACTCAATTCCCTAAGATCAAAATAACATATAGCAGTGAAAAACTTTGACAGCTTGTATAGCATGCATACCAGCAATAACAATGACAACAAAATTGCATGTGTATAGCAGTACAAGAGGCCGTCATAGGGAAAGATTAGGAAATGCAAGAATGCATGCTAAAAGTGGTATAATGTTTCCTCCGACAATTTGCCACATGTCACTTACATTTTGCCCCTCTGCAGTTTCTTCCATTTCCTCTCAGTTACAACATGTCATATGTTGTACTGTTTCCATCACCCCTTTGGTGTCTTGCCACAGGCTGTTCTCCCTGCTCATGGGTGCATGACTGACAGCCTGACAAACAGCCACCCAGGGAGAAATAGACAGAAGTTCACTTCTATATATTCTGGATAAATGTGTCCATACAGGCTGTTTCTCTCCCAACTCTGCCCTTGCTGACTCATACAATGGTGTAAGCATTGGGATTACAAAGTAGACAGCAGTTCCTCATGCCACTTGTCTACCCTGAAGGTAGAGGTGAAAAGCCAACGGATGTCTCAATAAAATGAAGGAAATGGAAGCCACTGAATCTCAAAATATTAAAACCACAATGACCAAAGCAAGCCATCTCCTTTCCGATCCTTACATATTTTGCAAACAATCCTGTGCGGGAATTTCCACTGTATTTATTTTATCTTTAAGAGTGTCAATGATAGGACATTATATTTATAATCAATCCACAGCACTCTGAATGGTTGTCATTGAACTCTGTAGATCATGATGCCAAGCTAACAACATTGCTTCACCTCAATTCTGGAGAATTGCCACAATACCACAGTATTTCACATAGCTTTAGTAAGATATACAGTCAGAACTGAAAAGACTGAGGATCTGGGTGAAGGTGTGGGGGGAAACTGTGCCACAGTTGAGCATATAATTAACATTATACAAAATTCTGGGAATGTTCTATTACTATTTAAGACAATGTTTCTACTTGGGAATTTCATTTGGGGAATTTCTTGTGACTTCCAAAATTGATTCTGCTTTTCTTTTCGAAGTAATGTAGAGGAGTGTGACCTGGGAACACTCCTCTACAAAGTACAGTACTTTGGCTATCCTCCATGGAAAATGAAACAAATCCTTAAATATCCCCCCCAAAGACACAAAAAACAATGTTGCAATCTCAATGCTTCAGTACTCCCATTTGTGCTACACAAGACCATAATAAAATGACAGCAAGGAATCTATTCACAGGTCAATTCCAAATTGGTCATTAGCTCAGCAGAATCATAGAATCACAAAAAGAGGATGCCATTTGGCCCTTCATGTCAGTGTCGGCTCTTTGAAAGAGCTATCTGATTAGTCCCACTTCCTAACTCTTTCCCCACAGCCTTGGAAATGTTTCCTTCATGTATATATCCAACAGGACTCTACAAGATGACTGCTTTGGAAAGCAGCACCTACAACCCATCATTATTACATAGTGCACTTGCAAGAAACATGTTCCAAGAACTTCACTTAGTTTTTTTTTAAAAGTTGCCTTTAGTTTTGTCTGAGATCAGAGAAATAATATGTAAGTATGTTGAAAGGATACTGGTAAGCATGTTGGCATGGCATATGGGGACTCCTATACATCAACAATCAACAGAGTGGTCATGACCAGGTGTAAAACTAGGTTGCTGTTCTAGTCAATTGCAGACAAAAGGAATCATTTGTAGATGAGGCTGGTGAAGTATTATTGTAGCATATTACATCAGAGAGAGCTCGCTAGTATTTATCCAAAGTATATGGAACGTTATCAAATTAGACAGTTATCAAGTTCAACTCATCAAAGTTTTCCATGTGTGCACTACAGTCTGGACAGATGGTTTTGTTTCCTCCACTTTCTCCCCCCACCCAACCCGACAATAAATGACATGCAGCAGCAAGACTGAAAACACAGGAACTTCAAATGAAACGTCACAACACGTTTCCTTGTAAGTCTATATTTAATAGTTTTCTGTCCTTCCTCCCCACCCCCGCCAAAAAAAAACACTCACTCCTTACATTGACAAAAATAATAATGCCTCAAAGCACTTTAACATGTAAAGTAACATCTGGCAACAATAGGCAGTTCAACGTATTCAGGAAATCCCAAAATCTATAACAGCTACTAAATGCTGTACTGTACCTACTACTGCAAAAAGTAAGGCAAAGTAACCAAACATCCGAAAGTTCACAATTCACAATAAGCACTGGAGTAGGCATATAATAACGTTTCTTTGTGATGCTCCCTAAAGGGCTAGTGCTTTTGTCAAACAGCAAAAGTATCTGAACAATACTATGATGTTATTACAGAAGGCCATCAAAAAGACAATTTGAGGGATAAATTGTGTTTATATTCTAACCAAACACAATCAAAAACATACTTAAAAACAGGGTGCAGTACATGTATTTTGACTGCAGTCAGGGGCTTGCAGCCTACGCGTGATGGCTCATAGTAATAACACAGATTCTCGGAAATGAGGAATGGAAGGTTTATTCTGTGGACTGAGTAGGTGTATGTTTCAATCAAAACTTTGCACCACATTTAAGAGTGTGTTCAATGGCATGTTCCTTGCAGGATTTATTTAATTTTGTCACACATTAAACTCCATATTTTAACTCATTTTCTTTAATCTAATAAGATAAGATTCATCAGCACTGAAAAGATATGTCAGAAGCCCATTGCTGGGCAGAGCCCAAGTCCCCAATGACCATCTCCTGGTAGGTTGGGCCTGAGTGTTGCTTCTATTTTCCATTGGACAATGAAGTTGTGAATAATTTGTAGACATGATAAAATCATTTCCCGCTCATAGTAATAACACAGATGTGAGTTCACAGCTCCAATGTGGGGCTTGGATCCATAACCTTCTGATGAGGAACTAAACCACAGCCTATTCAAACTAATACCGAGTCTGAAATTGCAAATTCTTTTTTCAAAATGGAAAAAAATTGCAGAAAAGCCAAACATATTGGTAAAAAAAGAACTATTAGAAAGAACTATTACAGTGGGCAGATTACCAACACCGTCACATTCACACTTCCTCAAAAGGGCTGATGCTATCCTCTCTCGCACGTCATACTGAAGTATACACATATAACAGATATTTAAAACCAAAACACATAAAGGGAGAAATAAAGTGATCATGTAGCATAGAAGAAGGCACAATATTGGGGAGAAATAAGTTACAGCTGTTGTAATAGATTCCAGACAGTCTTCCCCGATGTAACCTGACCAACATGGTTAACAACATACAGTAAAAGCCCGTTTATCCAGCACTCTCAGGACCTGGCCAATCCCGGTTAAAGCGCGTGCTGGATGTTCGGCCGAAAACACACCAAAAAATATATATATTCAAAAAAAATGCATTGTGCCGGATAAATTGAGGTGCTGATTATATGGAAGTTATGGTTGATCAGTTCACAGATAAACAGGATTTTACTGTATGTAGGGAAAACCACATACTTTTGCTCTCTTCCAGTGCTGAAAATGATGGTGTAGTCCCTCAGAGAGATTTAACTGTTTTATGGACACCAATGAGCTAATTTACCGCAGCCAGGAAGAATTTTAGGAGATTTTTTCCCCAGCATCCATTGTATTTAGTAATCAATGACCCACTTTGCTTATTGGCTCTGAGGCAAACAATGAATGGAAGGCAATACAAGTTTAGCAGACTATGCAAAACCAATAGCTCTCAGCTTCATTTAAAAGGTTTACATTCTGCCCATGCAAACTTGAAAGAGAAGCTTAAAAATTCTGGATTAAGATGGAATGTTGTTGTCGTCTGGTGACCAATCCTCTCTGACTATTTGGAGCTCATGGGGACTCTCGACCCTCAGGAAAATGAATGTCAACAACTCCGCAATCAAAGGGCTAGAGGAGAACATTGCCGAGTGCTGGCCATCATTCTACATAGTTTCTGAACCATTTTTTCAAAATCCAATGTCTCATGAAAATACCAGCCACAGCGTCAAAACTGTAGAGGAACAAATGAGAAAATGCATCTCAAACTACAAGTTTCCAAAACCCAAGAAAGGCAGTAACACTTTTTGGCTCACGCTTGAAACCAGTTGACCTTTTGCCCAAAACGTGTTGAAAACTGTACATAAATTTTACAGCTACATACTGTTATGTGCTGCAAGAAATGAAACCAGGTCAGATATTTCAAAATGGTGGTGACCAACAGCACATAAACCTGTGTAATAGTACATGTTAAGTAACACAGAGCATTCTCTTTGGTCCCTAAAACCATTCAACTTGCATTCAGTAGACAGAAGTTCACAATTCATGGATGAATTTCAGTAGAGAAAGGGGAGCGCCACACAAGGGCACTGACTGAAGGAGAGTAGAAAATATATGAAAAGTAACATGACGACTTCTGTTCGCGCGCACACAATTCAATTGAACTTTCAATTAAGGACCAGCATTGGCTTAACCAACCCGTGCTCGAGGGACAATCAACAAATAACAGTCCGGTCACATCTCCTAAACTACAGAGGTTTGTATAAAAATATTTTCCAACATGGGTCACTAGACATTGATCAGGAACTAACTGCTTTTTCCTTCCATAACCTGAAGCCAATTCTAGCACCCCAAATGCTGCCTCAGCAGTTATCATTCAACCCAGCACAGGCCAGGAAGCAAACATGCAACCTCTGGTCTGTATGGCCTAGTGTTAAATTGAGTGGTGCCCTTACTAGCCAGGCCATCACATCACCTCGTTTTAGGTTAACTTCTGTTAGCACTATAAAAATAAACACTAATGCTAAAGCACATAATAACTGCTTAACCTTTCGGATGCAGAAACAAGTCAGGCATTTCCCCAACTCCCTCTCCAATCAGGTAACCATGCCAATTTACAATGCTCTGAATGTGGTTAGCTTGAAGCAACTCTACAGCAGGAATAGCTTTTCTGCTGTAATGAGTTTGAGGCCAAACAACATGAAACAGCCATGAATTCCTTTTCATGAATTCCTTTCCTATGTAGCCAACCTAGTAGTTAATATATAGGCAGGTAAATAAATACATGGTGTATTGTTTAACAATTTTTAAAAGGGAATTAGATCTTTATTTAGGGAGAACAGGTCTATTAGGCTATGGGGAGCGGGCAGGGCAGTGGGATTAAATCGCTCTTTTCAAAGAGCCGGCACAGACTAGATGGGCCGAATGGCCTCCTTTTGTGCCGTAAAATTCTATGAATCTATGAATTGTTGGAGATAGATGCCAAATAACAGAAAAAGTTTAATAATTATGAAAAGTACTCCCAAAAACTTCAGGTTAACTGAGCCAACTGATTCAAGATCTACCCCAAGTCTGCATGTGTCTCACAATGCAACTAAACCAGACAATGCTAATGACAATAATGGCTTCCAAAAGTGTAAAAATGCTCCATTGCCAACAATGGTTTTTTTGATTGTGTTCTGCACATTTAACTACAAATATAATAGCAACATTTGAAATCCTTTCAACGGCTGTAAATAAACCAAAACCAAACAGCGCAAGTTTATATTCAAATCAAGTGCAGCAATACTTTCATTGCAACATTCTCCAGTTTCGGAACTTTGTTTTGTTAAGAGTGCAGCATCATTATTGATGGAGAAACTATTCATTAGCAATAATAGATCTTTGCAGAATCATTTTTGTATACAGCTCAAACATTGGAGCCAGTGTATTAGACACCATAGTAAATAAAGCAATGAGCCAATTCCAGCAGCATCCAGCTTTGAGGTCAGTCAATGCATTTACAGAACGTACTTTGCCTGAAGATCCAACTGGGATGAATTAGCATTAAAACAAAGGTTTTTTAAATTTGGAAAGAAATAGAAGTCCACTTTATTTGGCTCATAGAGTTCATCATGCACATTGTTCAGAATGACCGTTTAAGTTGTTAAAACTGTGGAAATTCAAGAATTCCCAATGGCTGTAAACTTTAGACCACATTCCCGAATGTGTGATCAAAACTCCAAAATATTTTCCAAAATTTAAACACAATCTTAAAATTTAACCATGCTAAAGTTATGTAATTATTTTTGATTACACATAAAAATTTGCCTCTAAATTCTTTGTAAAGAAAGACCGTGTATTCATATTAGCCCGAGAATGGGCAGGGTTAGGGGAGAGGCTGGGGGAGTCCAATAAAGACAACAATTTGAGTAATTTGAAAGCTCCTAAACAAACCTCACCATCTGAAAATGAGCCACGGTTTTCTTAATACTGTAGAAGCTTTAAGTGACACTTTTCCACAAACTGCTGATATGAGCAACATCTGCTCTTGCTTCCATACTTTTAACAATGTTTGGGTTCACAATTGAAGAATGGTCATTTTGAATTTCTATTGATTCCAGAAGGGGCTAAAGGTCTGCAGACATCCTTACAACCAGATGGTAGCATAAAGTATGTGTGCTTTTTTGAAGGAAAGCAATACCTAGAAAAGGAGAAGATTATGGTAGGTTTGTCATTGCTAACCTGATTTCTACAAGAAGATATCCTCAATGGCAACTCAGAAACAAACACACTACAATGTCCCATCTGTCTGATGGGCATGTTACTGCCTGTGCAATCATGAAGTCCTGTAGCTCAGTGGTTAGAGCACTCGCCTCACAAACGAGATACAGCGTTCAGCAGGCTCCGGTCTGCTCCATGTCCCCCACCCGACCCACCCTATCATCGGTGGACGGGCTTTCAGCCTTTCTACCCCCACACTCTGGAACTCCATCCCACAATCCCTTTGCTTTGCTTCATCCCTTGCCTCCTTCAAGGCCAGTCTCAAGACCCTCCTCTTCAATTGTGCCTTCTGCTGCCCTCCCAACTCTCTCCCACCCCTCCTGCCTACACTGCCCCTCCCCCTTGCTGGCTGAGCTGACTGTTCAGCTCTTTGGGACATCCTCCTGACGTGAAAGACACTATAAATGTAATTTTGAGTTGTTGATACCTGGGTTCAATTCTAGGCTAGGCGAAACCTTGGGAAAGTTTCCTTACTCCACATACTTGATAATAATCCCCCAAGAAAAAAAATTGTTCATTTTTCAATCCACAACTCTTTGCGGGACACTGCTCAATTGGTTGCCATGTTTCGCCTACAAATATATAGTCAATTCACTTTGCAGTATATTCTGGGAAACACTTTGAGATGTCTAAAACAGCGGTTCTCAACCAGGGTACCTGCACCCTAGGGGGTACAAAATTACTTCCAGGGGATACAGCTGGTGGTACATAGATTTATTTAACTCTCTTATTCAGCGTTTTATAGCCTTCTAAATTGTATATTTAATTGTTATTCCCCTCATTTTGTAAGTGCTAGTTATTTTGTTATATAAGAAAAGCTTGGTCATAAAATGTGTGGAATGAGTGGGGTGGTGTGTGTGTTGGGTGGGGGTACGCGATAATGTTGAAAATTAACAAGGGGTACATTACTGAAAAAGGTAACCACTGGTCGAGAAGATGTGTAAAGCACTATATCAAATGAAAGGATTATTATTATATCGTCATCATCATTGACTCCACTGGCATGGAGTCAATGATGTATCATTGTATCAATGATGTATCAACACACAGAGGATACAGTATCACTGTATTCTCTGTGTGTTCCCATCAACACACAGAGGATACAGTTCTTTATCCTGGTCCTCAACTTCAAAGCCCCTCCATGGCCTCGCTCCCTCCTACCTCTGCAACCTCCTACCAACCTGCCTGCTCCCTCCACTTAGCAGGCTCCAGCCTGCTTCACATCCCCAGCTTCACCCACCCCACCATTGGCAGGCAGTCCTTCATCCATTCTGTCTCCACCCTATGGAACTCCATCCCGCAGTCCCTCCGTCTCGCCCTATGCCTTGCCTCCATCAAGACCCACCTCAAGGCCCTCCTCTTTGTCCATGCTTTTGATCAAACTCCTTCCCTCACTGCCCTGCACCCTTCCCAATCCCTACCCCCAGCTCGGGTTCTGATTACTGTCTGTCCAGCGCCAGTCCAGGAACATCCTCCCAACGTGAAAGGTGCCATCCAAATGTCATTTTTTTGTGGTTGAGCCACACTACATTCCAGGATATGGAGGCTGGCACTGGAACATAATTGAAGAGCTAATTTTCAGACAAAGCTCAGATCACAGCAATGAGCTTTCCAGCCAAGCCCCAACACTGGGATTGGCACCTCGCCCAGGAGGGATGCAGATCTCTACTTAGGTCAATAGTAGACAGTTGAAAAAGCAGCCACAAGGCCTAACCTTTGCCAAAGTCTCTTAAATAAATCAACTAAGGTTTTATTGACAGGAAGTGAAGAGCTCTTAAATGCGATTGAGAGATCAGACTTCAACTTTGGTTTGTACCAAAATAATTCAAGACAGCTACTTCTTACTCTGGGATAAGAAGCAAGTGGGATGGCAGAGGGCACGGTGAAGGCTACATGCTTTAAGCCATGTAAATGTTCAAATCACGCACTTCATTCAATTTACTCTGCCTCTAGCATAACTCAATTGACAATCATAATACCTAAAGATACCACAAATATACACTCAATTCGCTTTACAGTATAATCTGTGAAGTGCTTTGAAACATCTAGAAGATGTGAAAAGCGCTATACCAAATGCTAGTATTATTATTATTACCAACACCAAACATGACCACTACCACCAACAACAACAAACAAGTTTTGCTCACAAATATACAGTCAATTCACTTTACAGTACATTGTGAAGCACTCGGGGATTTGGACCCAAGCTGCAGGTTGGGATCAGGAGGGCTTGATGGTTGGGTAGGAGGGTAGCAGTCAAAGAGGAAGATCTTGCCAGTGATATGACCCTGGAACATACATCATCAAGGTTACAGCCATTCAAAACTCATAAAGCAGCCAATGAACAGCCTATCAAGACTTCAGGCTCAGCTACTAGTAGGTTGGCATGTAACACTATTAAAAAATATATATTTTGTCTTTACCAAAAAATTATTCATTAGAAACGTGAAGTGAAAAGTTACGCCAACATTCGAAAACAATGAATCATTAAAATTTTGGAGGAGCCAGTCTCTCAGACTGCAACAGAAGTTGACTCAGAGCGTTGAGACCCAAAACTCAATGACGATAAGAGATTTGCTCACTAAAGTTTCGAAGTGCAGTAATACAGCTGAAAGTTTAGTGTTGGAGAAAGTATCTAAAAAATGCTTCAATTAACAGTACCATGGGTCTCGTATACCCATCACAAAGAGTCATCTACTGGCAAAACATCAAACTGCAGACACATTTATGAAGTGGGATTAGTAGTGAAATCTACAGGTTTTTTGTCAGCTGTAAATCTGCAGTGGAATTACTCAGGAAGAAATAAGAAGAAACAAAATCTCAACAAAAATGGTAAATGTTACCATTATTGGAATCATTTTTATTGGAATTATTTCATTATTTCATGGAAGAGTTAAAAAATTCTCAGATACACACACTAATGGACATCGTATGAGCTGAGCTTCCATCGCAAGCATGACAAAAACCAGGCAAGTGATATCATAACCAGTACATAAAGATTGTAATTAGTTAGTAGCTAGTTGTGCCTTGATTTAACCCCGGTAAATACAGTAAAAGCTTTAAAGCCTTAATAGTGGCAAACCGATAACTCTAGACTCTACTAGCGGCAAGCCGATAACCCATGACTCTACTAGCGGCAAGCCGATAACCCTAGACTCTACTAGCGGCAAGCTGATAACCCTAGACTCTACTAGCAGCAAACCGAAATACTGGACCTGCGCGACAAATGCTCCACTATTGTTTCGGATAAGTTCCAGTTTATCGAATGGGGACTTTTTTTTGGTGTGCCGGTTATACAGAAGTGCCGGTTCATCAAGTCATGGATAAATGGGCTTCTACTGTATATCGAAGCTCTGGACTAAGGAGAGCAGGAGATTTGAAATGTTTACACCAGTTGCTTGGCTTACAGCCTTGCTGAAACTTGAAATTGGTGGCTAAGCTTATTTAAGGCCTTAAGAAAGTTTTGGCAGACGTCACATCTTGTCTACATGGCTTGGCACTTTACCAAACTCAGTTGGCAAATGGGACAATGTCAAAAACTCAGGATAGGTTGGATTAATTGATTACATTCCCCCCCACCCCAAGTTTAGATTGGACCAAAGCTTCAATATCTTGCAGCATTTGGACAAACTTTTTCGTTTACTTTATATATATTTTTAAATACGGTAGACCTTCACAGCATTTACCAAGACAACTTATCTGGTCGTGGTACCATTATTCAATCCCAGGATTTGATTGGCATTGTGCCTATAAAAACAACAACTTGCATATATATACCACCCTCCAGGCAGGGTAGCGTCTCAGGGCACTTCCATTGGACAGATTTCGATTAGAACATGCTCTATTTCTTCTTTTTTTGCACTCCAGAATATACTGAACTACTGTGTGAACATTTAATTTGGAAGCTCATTATGCAAAATCTGTGTGGGTGATTTCTCCCCATTGGGTTTGATTGAGCACTTGCAACTACATGGCTGACTACTGCTCATTGTTTTAAAATTAAAACCAATCTTGCCTCCTTTACCCCTCAGGAAATTTGGTTTGCAATATTTGGGTTTCAATTTTCATGCCTTATTTTCCCTTCTCAGACTCAACACAAAACACATAGCAGATATGGTAAATATTTACAATGTGTAGTATTCCAACATTTATTTTACTGTCATGAGAAATATAATAAATATTCTTCAATTAAATAATTAGTTTCTCTTTCATTACCCAGGCAACTTTCAGCAATGGATACTTTCCCCAACACACATTAGGATCATATTATGTTTATTTAAAAACAATGTGTGCCGTAATAATGCCAAATTCCTGGTATGAGGAATCCAAGTTATGACAAAAAAACAGAAGAGGGTGGATTGGTTCTAATTGGAAAAGAGGAGACTTCAAGCATTATTCCACCGTACTCCTTCAATCCTTTACCCTTATCGATAACGATATTTACCTGTCGACTTCTCTCTTGAAATCCACAATGAACTTTGCTTCTAGCGCCTTACTTACATTCCAAATCCCAACAACTGAATCTAAAAAAAAGCCTAAACTCTCATTTTATTCTTTTCGTAATAAAAAGACAAAAAGTAAGGCGAGAGAACAAAGGTGGAGACAAGTCAGGAAATGTGAGATTTCAAACACAAACAGAAGTTGCTGGGAAAACTCGGCAGGTCAGATAGCATCTGCGGAGAAAGGAAAGCGAGTCAACATTTCGGATCCATGACCTTTCGTCATCCGAAACAACAACAACAAAATTACATTTATAGAGCACCTTTCACATTGGGAGGACGTCTCAAGGACCCGAGCAGGGGGGAGAGTTCGGAGCAAGGGGAAGGGGAAGGAGAGTAGGAGAGGGGGAAGAGTTAGGAGGGGAGCAGAATGCACGATCGAGGAGGAAGGGCTTGAGACCTGCCTTGAAGGAGGAAAGGGAGGAGGTGAGGCGAAGGGATTGTGGGATGGAGTTCCGTAGTGTGGGAGCAGAGGCTGAAAGCCAGGCCGCCGATGGTAGGGCGGTTAGGGCAATGGACGCGGAGCAGGCCAGAGCCTGCTAGATGGAGGGGACTGGTGGGCTGATAGGGAGACAGCAGGTCAGAGAGATATTTAGGGGCAAGACCGTGAATGGCCTTGAAGGTGAGGACGAGGATCTTGAATTCGATCCTCTGGGGAATGGGGAGCCAGTGGAGACGGGCGAGAGTGGGAATGATGTGGTCACGGAGCCTAGTGTGGGAGAGTACACGAGCTACAGAGTTCTGAATAATCTGCATCTTGTGAAGGGAGGAGCTGGGAAGGCCAACGAGGAGAGAGTTCCCGTAATCCAGCCTAGATGTAATGAATGCATGAATGAGTGTTTCGGTAGGATGGGGGGTGAGGGAGTGGCAGAGTCTGGCAATGTTACGGAGTGGTGGAAGGCTGAACCGGTCATGGCGCGGATATGGGGGAGGAAGGACAGTTCAGGGTTCTGACCTGCTGAGCTGTCTCAGAAACTTCTGTTTTTGTTTCAGATTTCCAGCATCTGCAGTATTTTGTGTTTTGTTAATGTGAGATTTCATGTGGACAGGAAGAAAGAATTTATATGTGACTCATTTCAGTACACCCTGCACTTTCAGCAGTAAGTGTAGTACTGTATTGTCAGAGATCTGTCTGCAAATATCTGCTCTATTCACCAGGCAACTTGGGACTGTATCAAACATTTTTATTTTTGAAAAAAATGTTTTAAGTTAAGAGTTAAATTGTTTTCCCCACAACGGGATTTGTAGCTTGTGGTTGCATTACATGTACAATATTTAATTTATCAACCAGAAATTTACTCCGATTTTATGCTGGATGAAAGCAGAGTGCGAAAGACAAGAAATGTAAAAAATGTAAAAAATCAACTAAGAAACAGTACAGTATCTCATGCCCGCAAACAACCTGCTAATTTCAGTGAGTTAAAACGGGACCTAGCCGAGGTGGACTGGAAAGAACGGTTGGCAGGTAAAACAGCTAACGAGCAGTGGGCAGTCTTCAAGGAAGATATAGTTCGAGCACAGGTCAAAAACATTCCAACAAAGATAAAATGTAGGGCATCCAAACCTCCCTAGATGACTAGGGCAATTGGAATTAAAATAAAGCAAAAAAAGGAGGCTTATGACAAGCGTCAGACACAAGAAACAGTGGTCAACAATAGAACGAATATACGAAGAATAGGAGAGAACTAAAAAAGGAAGTTAGAGGGGCAAAAAGACTGCATGAGAAACAATTAGCAGGTAACATTAAAGGGAACCCAAAGGTATTTTACAAACATATTAAGAGTAAAGGATTGGTCAAGGGTAGGGTGGGGCCAATTAGGGGCCATGGAGGAAATCTTACTGTGGAGGCAGAGGGCATGGCTGATGTACTGAATGAGTACTTTGCCTCTGTCTTCACAAAAGAAAAGGATACAGCCAATGCCATAGTATTGGAGGAGAGGGTAGAAGAAATGGATAGGATTAGTGTCAACAGAGAGGAAGTACTAAAAAGGTTGACGGCGCTCAAGGTAGATGAGTCACCCAGTCCGGATGGGATCCATCCTAGGTTACTAAGGGAAGTACGGGAGCAAATAGCAGAGTCTCTGACCACAATCTTTCAATCTTCCTTGGACACAGGGGTGGTGCCAGAGGACTGGAAGGTTGTGAATGTTACTCTCCTGTATAAAAAGGGGCAGAAGGACAAACCTGGGAACTACAGGCCAGTCAGTTTAACATCGGTAGTGGGCAAACTTCTAGAGTCTATATTCAGGGACAAGATAGATCTTCACTTAGAAAGATATAGGCTAATGAAGGACAGCCAGCATGGATTTGTTAAAGGCAAATCTTGCCTTACAAATCTGATAGAATTTTTTGATGAGGTAATGGAATGGGTGGACGAGGGTAGCGCAGTTAATGTAGTTTACATGGACTTTCAAAAGGCATTTGACAAAGTACCGCATGAGAGGCTTATTAGGAAAGTAGAGGCCCACGACGTTAAAGGGACAGTGGCAGCATGGATCCACAACTGGCTGCGAGACAGAAAGCAGAGAGTTGTGGTGAGCGGCTGTTTTTCAGACTGGAGGGAAGTGTGCAGTGGCATCCCCCAGGGATAAGTATTGGGACCACTGCTCTTTTTAATATATATTAACGATCTGGACTTGGGTGTAGGGAGTACAGTTTCCAAGTTTGCAGATGATACTAAGTTAGGGAGAATAGTAAATAGGAGGAGGATAGTAACCATCTGCAAGAAGATATATATACAAATACAGATATAGGTACAATGGTAAAATGGGCAGACACATGGCAGATGAAGTTTAATGCAGAGAAGTGTGAGGTGATACATTTTGGGAGAAGAAATGAGGGGAGGCTAGATAGTACAATTTTAAGGGATGTGAGGGAACAAAGAGACCTGGGGATTTGTGTTAGCAACTCTTTGAAGGTGGCAGGAAAGGTAGACAAAGCCGTTAAGAAGGCATATGGAATACTAGGCTTTATAAATAGAGGTATAGAGTACAAAAGTCAGGAAGTGCTGACTAACCTCTATTAGGTTAGGCCTCAGCTGGAGTATTGTGCCCAATTCTGTCACCACACTATAGAAAGAATGTTAAGGCATTGGAAAACGTGCAAAGAAGGTTTACTAGATTGGTACCAGGATTGAGGGACTTCAGTTATGGGGAAAGACTAGATAGGCTAGGTTTATTCTCTTTGGAACAGAGAGGTTGAGAGGAGACGTAATAGAGGTTTATAAAATCATGAGGAGATTCGACAGGGTGAATAAGGAAAAACCGTTGGGAAAAACACTGGTGGGCGAATCTGTGATTCGTGGTCACAGATTTAAAATAGTTTCAAAACAAAGCAGAGGGGACCTGAGGAGAAATTTTTTCACTCAGCAGGTTGTTCGAATCTGGAATGCATTGCGTGAAAAGGTGGTGGAGGCCGATTCGATAACAGCTTTTAAAAGAGAATTAGATCTTTATTTAAGGAGAACAGGTCTGTTAGGTTATGGGGAGAGAGCTGGGCAGCAGGATTGAGTTGCTCTTTTCAAAGAGCCGGCACAGACTAGATGTGCCGAATGGCCTCCTTTTGTGCCGTAAATTTCTATGATTCTATGAACACGTCCCTAATTCTCCGACCTCCTCACTCCCAAAACCGCCACCCAACACCTCTGCTCGACTGGCACCAGCCTCCTGCTTGTCACTCACACCATCAGAGGTTGTGTTTCCGGCCATTATGCCCGAAACTCAAAAACACTCCCTCAATTGCTCCACCTTGCCCTCCTTCTCCCCTTTTTTAAGTACCACCTGAAAACCATCCTCTTCAACCATGCTTACGGCCACATTCCCCCAACCCTCCTTCCCCCCCCACCCAGCTTGGAATAAGACTCCACCACTGTTGACTCTGAGAGGCCACCCGGCATGGAGAGCGCTGCATAAGTGCAAGTTGTTGTTGTTGTAACTCAGACAGAAATGGAGGTTTGGGAGCTGGCAGATCTAAAGTAGCAGATACACGTCCAGGCAAACTCAAAAATTAAAGCGGCAGTTTAATATAATAACAATAATAAATCTTTTGTGGGCATAGCGCGGCAGCCAGTTGAACATCGGAGTATCCCACAAACAGTCATGGATTGAGTGACCAAAATTACTATTATACAGTTAACCCTTGCTGAAAGCAGGGGTTACGTTCCTGGAAAACTGCGCACACAGTAAAATTGTGTTGGGTAAGCTTAACAAGCAATGGGAGAAGAGGGTTAGGAGAATCCAGCCACAGGCTACCCACCTCAAGCCTCCAGGCACATCCACACCCGACCAATGCAAGGTATGTACTGAGGCAGGCTACAGCCGGCTGACCCACTCTCCGTGCTCTCCCTGCTCTCGTCACTCTCCCTGCTATCCCCGCTCTCCCCCTTCTCCCCGCTCTCGTTGCTCTGCCTGCTCTCATAACAGTTCGAGGTCGAGGAATCATTAGCCTCAAACTCCATTGAAGTGGATGCTTGGGGAGAAGTAGAAGTGGATGGCCGAGAAGATGCAACAGCAGGTAAGTTTTCATTGGATGACTGCTGATCAAACTGACAGGTTGAAAGAAGCAAGTGATTTTCCGTTTTTTTGTCTTGACTTCCCAAATGTGCATTGCACAGGGCCGGCTTCCTCACAAGTGCGCATGCAAGCGAGGCCAGCCAGCGTGTAGACTCAAGTTTTATGCGCATTACACAAAACGTGAAGCATTTTTTTCTTTGAGTATAGTTGAATTCGCAATCAAAAAAGTCGCGTTCGGCGAGGGTTAACTGTATATTCATTTCTAAAAAAAAGTAGTATTACCCCCAGAAAAGCAATCCTCCAATTGACGAACAAGTGGGTTCCTACTTACTGCCAAGTAAACATAGACGTTTGGGGGTAAGGAAACTTGGTCAATGTATTGCTCTGCCTGAGAATCGAACTCGGATGTTCTCGTTTGTGAACATAGTACACTGAGCTACAGACAGGACTCCACAAAGAGAAAAATAAATAGCTTTTTTTAAACATTGTTCTTGTAAGTATATAATCTGGAATCAAAGTATGAAACGTGCAATTACAAAACAATTTAATATTTCAGTGCTTCCCCAACACTGCATTAAAGCAACAACCCAGACCTTCAGCTCAAGAGTCTCAAAGTGTAGCTTGAAACTATAAGATTCTGACACAGAAGCAAGAGTGCTACCCACTAAATCAGGCTGACCCTTGCCTTGGCTTTAAAACACTCTTATCCAGCGATACATTGGATGCGTTTTGATAACGCAAATGTTCTCCTGGAATTTAACAGACCAACACCCATCTGCAAACTTATTGTTTTTGAAGCAAAACAAGGCTTATATACGATCACTCATGGTAATACCAGAACTTCTGGTGTAGCTCCTGTAGCTCAGTGGTTAGAGCACTCGCCTTACAAGTGTGAGGAGACCTGTGTTTGAATCCAGGCAGGTCAGGGCGAAACCTTGGGCAAGTTTCCTTACTCCACAAGCCTAACAGTAATCCGTCCAAAAAAACCACAATAATAAAATCGGTCATTTCAATTCACGACTGTTTGTGGGACTGTCAGTGCTCAATTGGCTGCCACCTTTCATCCATAAATATGCTGTCAATTCAATTTACAGTATATTCTGTGAAGCGCTTTGAGATATCGATAAGATGTGAAAAGCACTATATCAAATACAAGGATTATTATTATAACTTATATGGCCATAATTCACTTGAAAACAAATCATTTTTCCAGCACCATCCTTACTTAGAATTGAGATTGTAAACATTGCTACAATACTCCAAACAAAACACAAAATACTATAGATGCTGGAAATCTGAAACAAAAACAGAAGTTGCTGGGAAAACTCAGCAGGTCAGGCAGCATCCATGGAGAAAGGAAAGTGAGTCAACGTTTCGGGTCCACGACCCTTCTTCAGAACTCCATGGATGCTGCCTGACCTGCTGAGTTTCCCTAGCAACTTCTGTTTTTGCTTCAATACTCTAGTTGTTCCTAAAAGGCCATCATAACAACCTAATTTCTTCTTGCAATAGGAGATCTGTTTTTAAAAATAGCAAAACATCTTAATTATCTGACTACTGACTTTACAACCATATAAATCTATCGCACAGAACAAGGCTGTTTGGCCCATTGTGTGCTCTTTTAATATAACTCACTCCAAGTCACAGTGTGTTAGTAGCTTATGTACTTTGTCTTTCCAAACTCTCAACAGTACTCTACATCACACAACCTTTGTCCCACTCCTAGTGTCTTTTTATATTTCCTTTGGAGTGAGTTACATTACCAAATATTTGCTCTTAAAAGAACCAGCAGACAATGGGCCAAACAGCCTTCTGTGCTGTAGATTTATCATTGGCTCCTGTTCATTGTCCAATTAATCCTGATCGAGTATTCAATACCATTCAGTCCCACTTTGCACCAATTGTAATGTTTTCAAAGCCAACTCAAGAAACGCTGAGTTTTCCAGTATTGCTCCCCCCCCATCCTTTCACGTTACACACCCACACTACCTGGTATTTCTGATTAAAATATAATAATCCTCGCACGTCATAAAGCCTCATCGTGTTGCTGAAATGTCTCAAAGGTGCTTAAATTGTTTTATTGTTAAGTGTGGTGACTTTGCTTTATTGTTTACAATTTATTTAAAAGAAATTACCACCCGCTTGCAGCACTCCATTGCACAAATTTTCAGACTTAGCAAGACTATTTTAAAATAAAACACTGCTCCGCCAGCAAATTACTCATTTTTACAGATATGGATGATTCAGAAATCATTAGGGCAGAGGATTCCAAACTGCGGGCCGTGCCTCCCTTGGGGTGCGCGTACCGTTGGCTGCTGGGGCGCGGAGATTTAGAGCCTCGAGCCCCTGAACGCATATGGAACCGAGGCGGAGCTGAGGACCTGAGTGTGTGGAGCCGAGTGTGAAGGAGGTGTGGGGGGGTGCGCAATGAGAACATTGCTGGGTTCGTAGGGCGCCGCTATTCAAAGATTGGAAGCCACGGCAGGCACAGTGTGAGTGATGAGGATTCAAACTTGGCAAGTGGAAGTGATGTCACAGAGGAGGAACTCGGTCAAAGCCCAAAATGGCAGCAACAGCTCCACCCCTCCCGCGGGCTGACCTGGCGGAGCCGAGGACCCATGTGCGGAGCCGAGATGGAGCCAAGGACCCAAGTGTGCGGAGCCGAGATGGAGCCGAGGACCCGAGTGTGCGGAGCCGAGATGGAGGTGTGGAGCTGAGGCAGAGCCGGGGACCCAAGTGTGTGGAGCCAAGGCAGAGCCGAGTGTGTGGAGCTGAGTGTGAAGGAGGGTGGGGGGGGCGCTAACGAAAATATTGCTGAGTTAGCGGGGCACCGCTATTCAAAGTTTGGAATCCACTGCATTAGGGAGTTCAATGATTTTAAAGAACACCTGGAGCAATGCCCATAATCACAGGTGGTCTTTGAATCAATCAATCCATTGAAATTTTCCTTCCATAACTTATGCACAAAATGTTTTGTCCCCTTTAGGATTTCAGAAACAAATCCTGCTTTTTTGAAAAAAATAACAAAATCAGATGAGGATGCAAATCTTCACACCTGTGGATACAACACAAACATAGGAACATTCAGTCCCTTCAGCTTGTTCTGTAATTCTATTAAATTATGGCTGATCTACACCACAACTCCAAATATCTGCCTTGTCCTATATCCCTCGATACCCTTACCTAATAAAAATCTATCCATCTCAGTCTTGAAATTTGAACGGGTCCAGCACTCTCAGCCTTTTGGGGAGAGAATTCCAGATTTCCATCACACTTTGTGCGATAAAATACTGCTATACCAACTGTATCTATTTCTATTTGGAAGTTAATTTTTTTTTAATAAAAAAGATGTGCAAGTTTAAGGTGCAGACTCTGTGAGTGTGGCAGAGTGTGGTAATGAGATTCAGATAATATGTTAGAATGCAGCACTATCCAACAGCACTATCCACGTCAGTGAATGTGCATGATTGGTACCTGGCGACTGTCAAACATCTGAACATTTCACTTTCAATCAAGTAACAAATGATTCCTCTGTCTCATATCACTGTTTTGCAATGGGTGGGTGGGATGTAATATGACTTTGTAGACACCCTGTAGTTCAGTACATTTATGGGATTGTTGCTACAAATGTCAGCCCATGCATCAGGTTTTGTGACAGACGTACAATTTCTAAATAATATTCAGAATATCATCCAAGTGTATTCTGCGTGCACGGCACCATGGTTCAATCAGCCAGTTCTTCCCTCAATGGTGCAGTGAGGCACCATTGAGGGATTGTTGCTGGGACAATATCATGTCCCACCTACCAGCCACTTCACCAGTTGCATGGGCAGAGCGTCAACTGTTGCTTTACTGAGGGACACACTATGCACTCGGGGGCTAGGCCAGTACACAGAGGTAAGGAGAGGACTTTTTTTTTTTTGCAGACTTTTGTACAGTTGTAGGGATGAAAATGTGGACGCGGATGAACAAAAAGAAGAGATAAAGTACTCAAAAAACGATTTTTCATTTATCCCTGAAATTCATCTTAAACCTTTAGATGGTGGCGAAGAGGTAAAGTACCCAATTTATTCCACAAACACCACGAGAAGGTGTAGTCTGGAAGCAACTCCGAGTCACATTCTTGCCCTTGAAACCTTGTTCAGCGAGTAGAACACTTTTTTTTTTAAAAAGCCTAACAAGCAGAAACATAAAGTGCAGTAGTTTCCTACTGGCTCTCAGCATACACAGGTAGAATACACAGGTGTGTGTTTTTGGGACAGGGGCAGAAAATGCCATTGGCACTGCACCGTATAAGTGTTCCCACATGATCTGATATTCCTTCTAAGTGTTCCTTAGAAGAAATATCAGAGAATGTAAGAATTTTAAAGCAGAGTCATACCAGGTCTCTGTGACACACCAACAAGCAGTGGAGTGTCTTTATCACATAGTGGTTCTGAGCCACACAATTCCAACCTGCACTATAAAGAGGCACAAGACCTGGTTTCACATATCTGGCCAATTTGCTACCGGTGCACTGATGGATTCTTCTCACAGGTCATCAAATGACCTCCTTCCTTACCGAATAGGCAGACATCCTTTGCCACATTTATTTTACCACCACAAGAATGAGTAGTCCAAAGAATGTCAGGATGTCTTCCTCCCTCCCTTGCACCCACCCCCCACAGGAAATCAAGGTGCCCGTAGAACCCATTCCCTCCCCAGTTTCAATTTAATCCAAATGAAAGCCTGAACAGTCAAATACAAAGAAAAAACGTAATTTAGTTTTAAAAAAGGGAAGCAATGCATCATACTTACTGAGCCATACAGTTTCCCATCTTCATTCATACCAAGAAAACGGTTGGCACAGATCCCCTTGATTGATACCACTCCAACAGCTTCTGCTTGTAGCTGAAGTTTAACTGGAACAAAAAATATTGTAATATGTAAAGAGAGGATTTGTATAGATGAGCCACAAAATTGTCTATGGGGGGAAAAAATAACATGGAGCAATTTAAGTCATCTATTCATTTATCAGTTATGTATTGAACCAAATGTCATTGGTTGTCAATAATGGAATTAAACGAAAGCAGAGATTCCTCTGTGCTCATGAATGCATAATAGACTTCAATGTTGTTAGAATTACTATACAAATCCAAAATTACACGATTAGGAAAAATTGAATAGATTGATATTGGATTTACTCTACAACAAATAAATTCATGTGTGTTTAAAGAGAACATTTTCTGGTTGTAAACAAAAAAAAACAATTTCCACGTTCTGCCGATAAGAATGAAATTGGACTGGGCGATGGTGTTGCATATCACTGAACATTTTAATTTGGTTTCAAACCCACATACTTCAAGCTTCTCCTGGGAAAGCATATGAGGTCATTTAATACCAAACCTCAACAAAGTAAGAAATCATACATCAATTACTAATTGTGGAAATAAGCAAACTAAAACCTCATCAGCAGACAACTCACGCTGCATCAGATTTTTGGCCACCGTGGCTTACCACAACACCAGGATGGAACAAAACCACTCTTCACACTACAGCGTAAGCATGGGTGAACATTGCCAATTTCACTGCTGTAATTTCAGCACTAGAGTTCAGATCACTCTTTTAAACAGTACCTGTGGCCTCTCTTGAGTGAGTCTGCTAATTGTTATTGAACAACAGAAAACCAGGTTCAGTTTGGTATTCAACAGGCTAAGAAGATTTTTACAAATGTGTAACTAAGAGTGTATGCCACTTCAATTTCAGGGTTAATAAAAATATTGTTTTGCACTCTACTCGAAAACATTGAAGAATTCCTTGAAGGTTTTCAGTGTGTCCATTAGCTGCAAAGTACAGTACAATATAAAGTACCTGATAGGGGTGCTTAAAATTTTGAAAGAATTTGATAAGGAGGATCTTAATAATAATAAATTGTTATATCAAATTTTAGTTTTAGCAAATGAAAGAAAGGTTAACATTTCAGATGAGATCATTCATCAAAATCTATTGGAGATGTTCAAACTTCCAGTATTCACTATATTCTTTCATCTCAATGATTAATGTGCATGTGCTGAGCTAGTATGGAAAATGTGAGTATTGACTCTTGAAATTTTACAATTCAAAAATAGATCAAAATGAATTATTCATATGATGATGGTAATTTGAAAACAAAAAAGTATTTCCAGTAAATTTTATTTTTAGAATTAATTTATGTTGTTGATGTTTCCTAAACCGGTTACTGAAATCTTAGTACAGTACTTGTGGAGCGTTATAGCTTAGTGGTTCGAGCCAAGGTTTTATAGCCTTGCAAGTGAAAGGACATGGGTACGATTTCCGGGCAGGGCAAAAGGTTAGGCAAGTCTCCTTCGTCCACATGCCTCTGTTTATGACGTGAAAGTTGCTAACCAAATGTAATTTTGTTGTTATTGTTGTTTACCTAGCAGTAAGTAGGAACCTAGTTGTCAGTTGATTGGCGAATCACGTTTCTGGGAATAATAATCACTTCAAAAACATAAAATACGAATTTGGTCATTTTTGTGCTCTTACCGTTTGCTTTTCATATGGATACAAATGAGGTAAGAAAATTAGATTTTTTAAAATAAGTTAACTATTTGGTAGGCTTCGTCTTACCTTATATATTTAAGAGCAAGACGTGATGATCCCCAAGGTGACGCTGCCCTTTACTACCTTATAGTACCATCAGAATACGGACTAATTTGCAATCCAATTTTACTTTTATCATTGGCACTACTTTGCTTCATATAAACCACATAATGTTTCACCGATGTGGTTTTTATTTTGTACTGAGATAGGCACTAGACCTTTCAGTCCATCACCAATATTAATCAAATTAATTCTTGAATTTGCTGCAGCACTTTTCACATCTTCTAGACATCTGAAAGTGCTTCACAGAATATACTATAAAGTGAATTGACTGTATATTTGTGGGCGAACCGTGGCAGCAAGTTGCACACAGCAGTGTCCTACAAAGTGATGGATTGAAGAGACCAATTTACTATTGTTTTGTTTCTTGAGGGATTATTATCAGGCATGTGGATTAAGGAAATTTGCCAAGGTTTAGCCCTGCCAGGAATCAAACCTAGGTCTCTCGCTTCCGAGATGAGTCTTCTAACCACTGAGCTAAAGGACTCCACTTGTACTAACCATATTACTGTATTACTCCATACTGGAATAACAATAATAATCCTTTAATTTGATGTAATGCCTTTCATATCAGGACGAAATCACAATGCACTTCACAGGATTTACTGTAAAGTGACATGACTATTTTGTTGACAAAAACAGCAGCCTATTTGTACAAGGCAACGTCTCACAAATAGCTGTGAGGGGACCGAAGTGCATTATATCTGAATATAGCTAGGTTTGGGAGGAGAGTACAACTTTGATTGTACTGTGCTACTTCAACTGTGCTGTTAGCCCATATGCATCTTAAATTCCAGTATAGCAAAACTATTAATCTCCAGATAGACAGCCCAGAAAATTTGCATCATAAAATTCCTGAGTCTGATGCTCATCATTTCTAAAACGAGATAGCTACAGAACATATGGAAGCAATTCAATGCATGCTTCATGTTTTTAATGCCATATTCTGAATGCAATTGTTATTAGACTTGTGGCTTATATGTGAGAAAATGACTTTACTGATCAACAACAACAACAACAAAGTTACAGCTAAATAGTGCCTTTCACATCAGGAGGACGTCCCAATCAAATCTAGAAATATTTTAAGATTGTACACATTTAGCAACAATTTACTGTAATTTACTGAAACTTTCTATGATGATTCTGCTCAATATTGGAAATAATGTAGTTCAAATAATAATTATTATTATTAATAATAATTAATAATAATAATCACCGCATTTGTTATATAGCACCTTATCATATCACTGAGACATCTCAAAGCATATCGGAGTATACTGCAAGGTGAATTGACTATATATTTTGTGGGTGAAAAATAAGGCTCTACGAGAAGGCAAAGTCTAAACAAATCCTAAGGACTTGATTATTTAAAAATGTGTTTTTTTTAATAAAAAGTGGGGCGGATTCTTTGTTAGTAGTTATTAAGGGATTGCAATTGAGATTTGTGCCCTTAGGCGGACTCAGTTAATAGTACTTGACCCTCTGAATCAGAAGGTCAAGCTGACAAACCAATGGAGTGCTGGGGAAGTTGTTCAAGGCATCTTTCTATGGAATGAGATGTTAAACCAAGGTTCTGTCTGTGGATGTTGAAAAGCTCATGGCATGAGTCAAACAGTAGTGAATTTCTCTTGCTGTCCTGGCCAACAATCTATGACTCGATTCAATTTGTGATTGTTTGCAGGGTATTACTACAAAATACAGAGTCTACACTTAACAGTACCCTAATTTAGTTGCCCTCCGGAAGTGAAAGGCGCTCTAATTAAATACAATAACAGCAGCAACAACTTGCATTTATATAGCGCCTTCTTCTCTGGGCAATGGCTTAAAAATGGCAGAGCCCGAGGCTGAGTCAGCGGTGACCATAACCGCAGTTGAAGTGGAAGGTCTTCAGGTGCAACCAGAAGATGGGGAAGGAGGGAGTGAAGCAAAGGGATTGAGGGAGGGAGTTCCGAAGTTTCGGGGCACAGTGGATGAAGACCAGTAGAGCAGAGGCAGCAGGCTCCCCAGGTAGCAAGCCCATGTGAGGGCCATATGGGTCCCATATGGGCCAAAATATGGGTCCCATATGGGGTGGCCCATATGGACCCCACAGGATTCTGTACCCAAGATTCATATGGGACCCATATGGGCCAGCCCAGATAATCCATATGGGTTAGATCTGGGGCCCATCTGGGCAAAATATGGGCGAAATATGGGCGAAATATGGGCTATCCCATATGGGCATTACATGGGGTTCACCTGGGGCCCATGTGCGCCAGCAGTATATAGGCAGAATATGGGCCATTCCATATGGGCATTACATGGGGTTCATCTATGAAATTGAAAAAAAAATCACCATATATTGCTAATGTGATGCTGACTAACATCCTACTCACATGGGAACACATGAGAAATCTCAATAAAATGCTATGGTTTACAGTGATTTAAGAATCTTAAGATCCGTTATTCTTGCATTTTGTGGCTTATATAGCAACTGTGATTGGATGATAAGTGTCATCAACTTTTTGACCATATACCATTTATACCTTTTCTAGTAACCCAAAAAGAGAATTTAACGCACAATTTGATTGGATACAAGTCGCAAGAATGAAAGATAGAAACCAATAGAATAATGTGTATGTTTTTAATAGCAGGGGTAATGTTTTGGATGTGTTGTGCTGTTTGTGTCAAATGGGCTGAGACCTTCCTCCCTTGCCAAAATGTACTTTGTGCATGGCCAAATGACAGCTTTTAAGTTATGTCATGTACTCTCACAAAAAGATACTTGCCTAACCATAGGTCTCTCGTGCCTTTACTCTGACCTGCATGGATTCAACTGCGGGGTTTCCGCCCAAAAGGTGCAGGGACTAGGAGCCCCGCCCACCCACTGACATCATCAGCCATTGTCATGGCAACCACTACCTGACTGACTGACTGACCCCAGGTTTTGCCCAGGTTTTTCCCATATGATACCCATATGGGCTAGCCCAAGTAGATCCCTATATGGTCCAACCAATATGGGCCCCATAAGGGATACATATGGGTTGATCCATGCCAATATGGCCCGGGTCATGCCCATATGGGCCCCACATGGGCTTGCTACCTGGGTCAGAGGTTAGCAAGGCTAGAGAGATGGGGCGGGGGGGGGGGGGGGAGGGGGGGAAGAAATTGAAGTATTTGAACACTCGAGTGAGGATCTTAATTCGATCTGCTCTGTGACAGGACTGACTTTAGTTTGGCAAGGACTGAGGTAATTGGGGTACAAACTCCTTGTAAATGCAAGTACAATTATTGAAAGATATGCCCAAATCTAAGAAATTCGATAGGCTGAATGGCCTGTTGCTACAGTACATTTAAAATGGACTCACTGCAATTCCATTGTTGCCAAGTTTTGAGGGGTTTTTGACAAATATTTATAGACAGAAACTAGCCATGTACAATTGACCTGAAAAGCAACAGGTATCAATGGATACATTCCAAAAGGATTGATATGAATAGCATTAGTAATTGAAGAAAGACATGTGCTGTACTGTATATCCAACTAAATTACTTTTTTAACTAAGCGAACATCTGGAAATCATAAAGGAGCTCTTATACCCTCTCCTCCCTTGGATTTCCAGGTTTTGGAATATTTTACATAGAGGATAAAACAATAAAATTAATCATCAACATTAGAAAGGAGCAGAATGTTTAAGGAAAACTTACAATTGCTACCAACACAATTTTAGCAAAAATCTCCCACTATTTCCTAAATCTGGGGTTCAAAGAAGGTGTTGCTGATTGTGTAATTTAGGAAAAAATTAGAAAATCTATTGGCATTTTAACAAATTAAGTTATTTGAAATAATAATAACAACAACAGCTTGCAGGAACTGCTACTTCATCTTGGTGTTGAGTCTGAAGCCAAGCCAGATGGAGGTGGTGAGGTGACCATAAGCATGATCAAAGAGGAACTTTTGGCCTTTACAAATAGTTGATGAATTGTGTATTTTTTCTAATTTTAATGCACGAACATTTTAAGCTCCCAGGCAGTTGAAGCTGTGTAAGTAACTGAATAAAGTACTGCTGGGTTTTTCTGAGCCTAATCAAGCCAGTTAAAGTTACATCGGAAGTCTAAATGCACTATTTCCCTTACCCCCAGCAAGGCCCCCAATCACACGTAAATATAATGGAACTTTGAACATCTGTTTATCTGTCTTTGTCTCCCTGATGCAATTTCCAACCAAAGTCACTTCAAAAGTGTGTAACTTGCAGAATTTCGTACGGATTACCTGAAGTAGCATTTTGCATACAGCATAGAATTACAGAATCATAGAATATTACAGCATAAAGGCGGCCATTCGGCCCATCGTGTCTGTGCCAATTTTTTGGAAGAGTCCTGCTCCTCTGCTCTTTCCCCATATCTTTGCATATTTTTTCTTTTCAAGTACCTATATAATAATAATAATCTTTGCATTTGATGTTGTGCTTTTCATGTCTTCTTGACGTATCAAAATGCTTCACAGAATATACCATAAAGTGCATATTTGTGAGCAAAATGCAGCAGCCAATTGAGCAGGGCAGTGTCCTATAATTGGTTTGAAATGACCAATTTATTATTGTTTTATTTGAGGGATTATTATTAGGCAGGTGGAGTAAGAAATCTTGCCCAAGGATTCGCCCTTCCTGGATTCAAACACCAGTCTCTCGCTTGTAAGGCGAGTGCTCTAGCCATTGAGCTACAGGACTCCACCATCCAATTCCCTTTTGAAAGTGGTTACTGAATCTGCTTCCAACACTCTTTCAGGGAGTGCATTCCAGATGGTAACAACTCTCTAAAAAAAATTCTCATCTCCCATCCTGGTCCTTTTTGCCAATTCTCTTAAATCCATGTACCATGGTTACCAACCCACCTGCCAGTAGAAACAATTTCTCTTTATCTATTCTATCAAAACCCCTCATAATTTTGAACACCTCTATTAAATCTCCCTTTAATTCTCCTCTGCTCTGATAACAATCCCAGTTGTGGTAATAAAACATAGAATGAAAAGATTGCTATTTAGCAATAATAATCCTTGCATTTGGTATTGCACCTTATCACATATTTGTAACATCTCAAAGCACTTCACAGGAATTATTGTGAGATGGAATGACTGTCTATTTGTAGGCAAATGTGGCAGCATGATTGCATGTCCCACCAATAGCCATGAATGACAAAAATGACTAATTTTATCTAGGGGATTATTAGCCAGGACCCAGAAGAAATTCATTTCTCTTTTTGAAGAATGCCATGGTATCTTTAACATTCACCAATATTGCACCATTCTTCAGTGGAACTACAGGCATCTATCAATGCCTATTATTCACTAGGGAGACACCTTCCATCGAGAAGATAATTGAGATTCCTGTGAATTGCTTTGGTAATAAAACTTTTCTACTATTGCATACTCAAATAAATTTACAGTACTAACAACTGAGGATCCAAAGAACCATGATTCTTGAGCACAAAGTAGGTTTTCTGCATTACATTGGTTTTGGAAGAATGCTATTATTATTAGGATCTATAGAGTGCTTTGAAGCACTTCTGTACAGAAGAGATGTCTAGAAGATGTGAAAATGCAAGGATTATAGTGCAGAGGTTAAGTACAGTGTTCTTTCAACTCTAATATTTCACACCCTAGAAAGGCTAATGCGATACCATTTTTTCTATCTCTATATCAGCCGAATGAATGAACGTGAAAGGAATCTGGACACTCAATTTCTTTGAAGCTTCACATCAAAATGATGACTAACAAGAGACAAATATTAATTAATTTTTCCTTGTAGGTTGTTGTAAAAGCATAAATGCCGGGGAGCCAGAGTAAAAGATTTCCCAAAGCTGAATGCTGGTTCAAGGACCAAAGGTGAGCTGAGCACATCTGTAAGGTAGGGAGTGTGACATTCCCAGAGTGAGAAGGCTTCATATAATTGCAAGGAAAAAAAAATCCAGGTAGATAGATAAAGATGTGCAAAGCTTACACATTCTACATGCACTTTCCAGATTTATTCTGAATATCAAGGTTCAGTCGAACCCACAAACACAGTCACTGCATGTTTAAGTATATGCTGTGAAGCACTTTGGGAAGTCCTACCCATATGAAATATACTATACAAAATAATGCAATTTAATTTTTCCAACCTACAGCTACAATCACTCTCCATAAAATATTCATTACTAGATGAAAATGCAATTAATAACTTAAAACACCTTCCACCACTGAACAATAAAAAAACTGTGTAGATCAAGCAGCAAATTTCAAATGCAAATCTAATTTATGCAAGAGATACCAGATAGCTTCGAGTGAACAAAATGCTCTAATCTAAATTGAAGAATGCAGATAAAGTCATAAACTTGAGACCAAAGTTTCTGCAGTGCATAAACACTTTTTGAAACCAGACATTAGCATTCAGTAATAGTGCCAATTCTCAATATTTAACAAATGTAGTTATCCGATCGCTGACAATTATTTTCTGCAACACACAAAGGGTGGCATTATTATTAATGTAGGCAAGTGCAATATTCTGATTTCTTTTTTAAAAACTGCAGGCTTTCGATGAGCACTCTTTATGAATAAAGCTACTCATTCATAAAACTCCGCCTTGCCCCCTCCCTGGCCTCATTCAAGTCCCACCTCAAGACCCTCCTCTTTGACGGTCCCATCGGTCACCCCAAATCGCCCCCCTTTCCCTCCACCCTCCGCATCCCCGACCCCAGCTTGCGTCTGAAACAATAACTGTCCAGCGCCTTGGGACATCCTCCTGACATGAAAGGCACTATACAAGTGTAATTTTGTTGTTGCTGTTGCATCTGTTAACTTGGCAACTCAATGGCAGAAAACACCAAACAATCACTGGAGGATGAATGGGTGGGAAGAGAGAGAGTAAGAAAGTTATTTGGCATACACACAACCATTACATCAGGCCCTCCCACAACAGCCATTGGCACATATTAGTGTTCTGAATAATGGTTTTCTTACAGCATGCATGGAAGATCATATAGGTCAGCAAAGGTGAGCTTGAATGCTAAACAGGCAGCTTGTTCAGCCAACCTTACAGTACCCTCAGGATTACAAGACAGGTATTCAACCAATCTGTGAAACATTAGAGAAGAGCAAAATCGAACCTTCCACTCAACCCCTTTATTGTTGCTTTGCAGAAAAACTTTATCTGCATAACCTTCACAAACACATTAAATAAATGAATACCTACCACTGAGTACAGTACTGAGCTACTTTCTAAAAAGGTACTTGAGGAAATAAATCTATTTTTAAAAATCATAATTTCATAAACAAATCACTTGCTTTTAGAAATGATTTGATTTCTTTTGATTTCCAAAAGAAATGATTTGAACAAGCTGATCCTCATCATGATAAACTTCTACAAGTTGTGTAAAAGCAAAATTTAAAAACATTGCAGCTCAGCAAGTTTTCTCTATTTTGAAACAAGGTCCAGCAAAAGTTGTCTCTGTATTTTATCTTTCCATGTAAACAAATCAACACTCTAATACAGAACGCAGGTGTGCCACTCATTCTGTCAAGCCTTTTTCCTCGCAAGCATCTTAAGGAATCTTGCAATAATCATCATTTGAAAAGGATGCTTGAACTGTACACATTGGGTAAAAAGTCAAGCGTGAGAAACAGCAGGATGCAACTTCTTTCTCAGGAGGTGGCTGACCCATAGTAATATTTTACCCATCGATATTTACTGATCAAAAGGCAGCCTCTCAGCCCATCATGAACTAATGACACTGTACTAATGACTCTTATTATCAGCCTTGCAAAGGGGACAATGTTCCACTGCTCTCAAAATGCACTCATTATATCACATCTGGTAAGCAATCAAAATGAAAAACAGGATGAGAAATGCGTAATATCTGAGCTAATTACCAAATGGTTCAGATGAATGAATCACTGCTACAATATGTAGTTTATTATTATTAATAATTATTTATTATTATTTATTAGTCTTATGTAATGTTTGCTCTTAATAAAAGGTATCATCTACATAAAATACAAAGAAGTGGTGAGGGGCGGGGGGGGGGGGGGAGGGGGGGCAGGAAAAAACATCATGACATGTGGTTCCAAGTAATGTATGTATATGTTTAAATGTGGTCAGCAGAATACCATGCACACTTGGTTTGTGGTTGCTATAATTTGAACACCATGCATGTTTGGGATGTGGTTCACAATAACCAAAACTTCTACCATTTGCTTTTGGAAACAAAGCATGGAAAATGAATGCTGGATAAGTAGAGGATTTCTGAATCAACTACAAGGCATTAATCGCTAACTGTGAGGCATTCTTCAATAACCACAAAGACATTATTCAAAATAGGAACTCATCCAGCAACACAAAACAAAGGACTGGATAGTTTTCGTCATCTAAAGCACACCTTTTCTCATCAATCCAATTTCTCCAGTTAATGAAATGCCGACTTCTTCTATAAATGTGACAGTGATTAAATCACAATCGTCAAAACCAAAACAAACACAGGAACATCAAAGCAGTGCTTTCTTAAAAACGTACACACACACACAACCTGGAGTGATTTCAAGGCTAGAGAGGTCTCAGATTCAGAACATGGGTGCGTCTATATGTACGCTGGTACACGTCCTCATCTCAACTTGATGGCACTTTCTCATATCTATTCTCTCAAGAAATTAATTTGAAGTGGCAAGGATATCAAGTTGAGATGAGGGTGTTTAGTATTGACAGGATTTTTCCCCGCCCTGTAAAACTTTCAGGACTTTTTTAAAAAAAAGACAGTATTACCTTGTTTGGTAGAAATGCTTAGTGAGGTGTGTGTGTGTGGTGGTGGTGAGGGGGCAAGGGGGGAGGGGAGTGATCAAAATATAGTCAGCGATTTACATACAAATTTTAAACCCTCCACAAGATCTTTCTAAAAATATATACAGTGTATATACTGTATATATATCCAGATTTCTCCAGTTAATAAAATGCCGACCACTATGTAAATTTACAGTCAGCAATGAATATTTTTGCCGAACAAAAGCCAAAGGATTTAAAGTTTGCATTGCTACCATAAGTCCGAGAGATTGTGTTAAGAGTTGCCATTGACTTGGGCACAGCCAGTCAGCCATTAAATCTGACTTGTCCTTGCTGATTGGATCCAGGAGCTCCCTCCTGTCCACGGTCCCCTGAATATGACCCCCCTCCCTCCTCTCTTTCCCTTCCTTCTTTGGATTTAAAGAGACTACACCAAGGTGCATTGCTGAACAACAGTCCAGTAATATATACTACTTATTGAAAAGGTACCTGCCCGAATAACTTTTTGTTAAAGTCACTATTATTGGTTGTATCATAAAACATCACTTGTGTTTAATGAGGCCATTCCCGGCCATGCCCCCACTCCCCCCACCCCACCTCTTCGACCTGCTGTCCCCCTATGAACCTCCCCGTCCCCTCCGTTCAGCAAGCTCCAGCCTGCTCCATGTCACCACCTGCTCCACCCTACCATCGGCAGACGGGCTTTTAGCCTCTCTGCCCCCACACTCTGCAACTCCATCCCACAGTCCCTTCGCCTCACTCCCTCCCTCACCTCCTTCAAGGATGGTCTCAAGACCCTACTATTCGACTGTGCCTTCTGCTGCCCTCCCAACTCTCTCTCTCCCCTCCAAACTCTCTCCCGCCCCTCCCCTCTATCCTGCCTCGCTCCCTTGCTCGGGTTCCGACCTGACTGTTCAGCGCCTTGGGTCGTCCTCCCGATGTGAAAAGCGCTCTATAAATGTAATTTTGTTGTTATTGTTGATGGGTTGGAAGTAAAAAGAAGAATTTAAAAATACGTTGCAGTTCAGAAAATTCTCCTCCACTGTATTTTGAAACAAAGTTCATCAAAGGTGTTCACTGTACTTTTATCTTTCTATGCAAGCCGCTTCAGGTAAACACAACCACACTCTAACATGAGAATATATGTACTTTACTGAGATGGGACCTGTCATTCTGGCACTAAAATGATGCAAATTCGCCGTAAGCACAGCACAGAGTCCCCACCTCTCACTTTCTCTGGAGCCAGGGAAACAATTGACAAAGGGAAGGAAGTCATTGGTTTTAACTGCACACAAACATGTTCACAATTAATCTGTGAATGTAGAGCTTGCTGCCAAACACCCACACTACCCCCCACCCACCCAACTCACTCAATCTTAAAAACAAATAATTCAATAGATTCATGATCTCCACCTTGTCCCCCGAATCCTCCTCTCCACCATCAGCGGCCATGCCTTCAGTCACTATGCCCCGAGGCTCTGGAACTCCCTTCCTCACTCCCTTCGCCTCTCCCCCTCTCTTCCTAATTTCAGGTCTCGGCTAAAGACCTTTCTCTTCGACCACGCCTTGGTCACCTTTCTCCCCCTATCTCAGGCTCGGGATCTGTTATTGTGAAGCGCTCTGAGACGCAGTCCAGCGTGGTGGCGCTATATAAATTAAAGTTGTTGTTGTTGACATCCTGGGTACAGTAGATCTCCTGTCCTCACTTTCAAGATCATTCACAGCCTTGCACACCCCCCCTACCTCTCTGACCTCCCTATGAACCTCCCCGCACCCTCCGTTCAGCGGGCTCCAGCCTGCTGCCCAACCCGCCCCACCATCAGCGGTTGGACTTTCAGTCCCTCTGTCCCCACACTCTAGAACTCCATCCGACAGTCCCTTCACCTCGCTCCCTCCCTGCCTCCTTCAAGGCTGGTCTCAAGACCCTCCTCTTTGACTATGCCTTCTGCTGCCCTCTTAACTCTCTCCCACCACTCCCCCCTACGCTGCCCCACTCCCTTGCTTGGGTTCCGACCTGACTATTCAGCGCCTTGGGACATCCTCCCAACATAAAAGGCACTCTATAAATGTAATTTTGTTGATACTGTCTTATTCCAATCACAGTTCAAGTTACAAAAAAGGTGAAACTGATGGAAGTTTTTTCTAACCAATAATTTCAACAGGATGCCTATTCTCTTCCTTATTAATACAGCTGGTTCCCTTTTACTAAAGTACAGTACTACATTTCAGTACATTTAGATTTTATTAAATTACACTAAAATAAACCCAAAATAATAATAGAAAAAAGAGGATCAAGGCCAAACTAGGCGGTGGGAACAATTCAAATGAAATATTAAAGTTAGATTTATCTTGTTATAACCCATCATTATGAAACCCAACACCTGTTCCCTTGACCCTAAACCCGCCTCTCACCTCATCTCCCAGCTCCATCTCCTAATATCCCAGCTCCATCTCCTAGCCCCACCCCCTCCTAACTGATATCATCAACCTCTCCCTATCCACCGGCACTGTTTCCATCCTTCTGAAAACTGCTGTCATCACCCCTATCTTGAAAAAGCCTTCACTAGACCCATCCCTTCTCTACAGCTACTGCCCCATCTCCAACCTCCCACTTTTCTCTAAGGTTCGTTGCTTCCCAGCTTCGCTCATTTCTCTCTTGCCAGTCCCTTTTCAAAACCCTGCAATCCGGCTTCCGTGCTGCCCACAATATGGAGATAGCTCTGGTCAAAGTCTCTAACGACATTCTAAACATCTGTGATCAGGGCTCTCTCTGCCTCCTTGTCCTCCTCGACCTCTCTGCTGCCTTCAACACCGTCGAGCACTCCATCCTCCTACACCTTCCAGCTCAATCTCCATAGACCTGCCCTCCATGGACTTTCTCATCATCTCCACTTTGTTGCCATCAACGGCTTCTCTTCCAGCCCGCACACTGTCACTTGTGGGGTCCCCCAGGGCCCTCTCCTTGGCCCCCTACATTTTAAACATCTTACATGCTCCTCCTTGGTGACATCATCTGCAGACATGGGGTTAACTTCCACATGTAGGCGGATGATACGCAACTCTATCTTCCTGCGTCTATCCTCGAATCCAGGAGGGTACTATTGTCCTGACACCCTGCCTGTCAGAAATCAAGTCCTGGATGAGAGCTAACTTTCAAGTAGAATGTCAACAAGACTGAGGCCCTCCTGATTGGCTACTGCCAGCACCTCCTCGCATCAAGCGCTGGCAGCATCAACCTCCATGGTTGTTCACTCGACCTCACCAAGCCAGTCAGGAACCTAGGTACAGTAAAAGCCCGTTTATCCGGCACCCAATCAACCGTAACTTCCGTATAACCGGCATCACAAAAAAAAGTCCGCTTTCGATTAACCGAAATTTATCCGGAAAAATGCATACAAATTTTTTGCGTTTTCAGCCGAATATCCGGCACGCGCTTTAACGGGCATTGGCCAAGTCCCAAGGGTGCCGGATAAACAGGCTTTTACTGTATCTTGTTCGATCCTCAACTATCTTTCCTTCCCCACATTCAAGAAATGATTCACTCTGACTTCCCTCACATCCGCAATATTGCCCGACTCCACTATTACCTTATCCCCAAGGGCACTGAAATCCTTATTCATGCCTTCATTACATCCCAGCCCTGCTTATCAGCCTTCCCAATTTCTCCCTCCACAGGTTGCAGATAATTCAGAACTCTGCGGCATGTCCTCTACTGCTACAAGCTTCGTGACCCCATCTCCCCCATCCTCGCCCGACTTCATTGGCTGCCCATCACTCAGAGGATCCAATTTAAGATCCCGGTCCTCACGTTCAAAGCCCTCCACAGCTTCCTGCCTGCTCCACATCCACCCTCCCCAACATTGGCGGGCAAGCCTTCAGCCACTCTGCCCCCAACCTCTCGAACTCCATCCCACAGTCCCTCCGCCTCGCCCTCTCCTTGGCCTGCTTCAAGTCCCACCTCAAGACTCTCGTCTTCGACGGTCCCATCGGTCACCCCAAATCCTCCCCTTTCCCTCCACCCTCCCATCCCCGACCACAGTTCAGGTCTGAAACAATGACTGTCCAGCACCTAATGTGAGAGACGCTATATAAATGTAATTTTGTTGTTGCTGTTGTTTGGAAATCAAGGAATGTAAACAAATCGAATGATGAGCCATTTTGTGTGATATGAAAGTCTGGAAAAGGCCATCGATGTGCTCTGCGGGCAATACAATGGTTTATAGTGGTGTTGGGGGGATCGCTACATAATGTGTTTTTCAATTGTTTGGCCACCAACTACTTTTTCAGGTAAAGAGAACAATAACAAAATTACATTTGTATAGCACCTTCCACGTTGCGAGGACGTCAAAAGATGCTGGACAGTCAATGTTCAGACCTGAGCTGGGGTCGGGATCGGGAAAGATGGAGGGAGAGGAGGGGATTTGTGGGGAACGATGGGACCATCAAAGATCAGGGTCTTGAGGCGGCAGGTGAAGGAGGTTATGGAGTGGGCGAGGCGGGGGTCCTGTGTGATGGAGTTCCAGAGGTTAGAGGCAGAGTGGCTGAAGGCTCACCCGCCTGCTGAGCAGAGGGGGCGGGCAGGTTGGTAGGGGGTTAGGAGGTCGCAGAGGTATCCCCTGCTCCTTGTTCCCTGCCCGCCCACCCTACCTTCGGCGGATGGGCTTTCAGTCTCTCTGCCCCCACACTTTGGAACTCCATCCCACAGTCCCTTCGCCTCACTTCCTCCCTTGCTTACTTCAAGGCCGGTCTCAAGACGCTCCGCTTCGTTCATGCTATCTGCTGCCCTCCCAACTCTCTCCCTCCCCTACCCTGCCCCTCTCCCGTGCTCAGGTCGGGGCGCTGTTCAGCGCCTTGGGACACCCTCCCGAAGTGAAAGGAGCTCTATAAATGTAATGTTTTTGTTGTTGTTGCAGGGTGGGGCGAGGTCATGGAGGATTTTGAATGTGAGGACCAGGATCTTGAATTGAATCCTCTGGGTGATGGGGAACCAATAGAGTCGGGTGAGGATGGGGGAGATAGGGTCACGGAACTTGGAGTAGCAGAGAACATGGGCCGCAGAGTTCTGGATTATTTGCTGCCTATGGAGGGAGAAATTGGGAAGGCTGGCAAGCAGGCTGTTGGTGTAGATGTAATGAAGGCATGAATGAGGGTTTCAGCAGCCTGAAGGGTACGGTAGTGGCGGAGTCAAGCAATATTGCGGAGATGAGGAAGGGCAGATGTGGCTTGGATACTGGGAAGCAAATACAGTTGAGGATCGAACAAAAGACCTAGGTTCATGACTGGCTTGGTAAGGTTGGGTGTGCAACCATGAAGGTTGATGGTGCCTGTGCTTGATGTGGGAAGGTGCTGTTGGGAGCCAATCAGGAGGGCCACGGTCTTGCTCACGTTCAACTGTAGAAAGTTAGTTCTCATCCGGGAATGGATGTCTGAGATGGTCAGGACAGCAGTGGTCCTGGAATTGATGGGAGAGGCAGAAAGATACAGTTGGGTGTCATCCGAGGGAGAGATGGGGGTAGAAGGGAGATGTAAACAGCCCCCCAAATCATTGTTTGTTTAGATTTCCATCGGGACAAGTTTACCCTCCGTCCTCTATGTTATCCTGAACCCAATAAGGAAAAGGGAAGTGCGTCAATCTAAATCTGGCATTACCGGGGAACAGGAATACCAGAGTAGAGACAAATGAGGCATGTGGGGGGAGATTCCCAGGATGTGTGTGTGTGTGGGGGGAAAGATTCCCAGGATGTGTGTGTGTGTGGGGGGGGGGGGGGGGGGGATTCCCAGGATGTGTGTGTGTGTGGGGGGGATTCCCAGGATGTGTGTGTGGGGGGGGGGAAGATTCCCAGGATGTGTGTGTGTGTGGGGGGGGGGTGATACATTTTCCAGGCTTTGGAGGGTACATAAGGAGATGGGCAATATATAGCAGGTATATATGGGGGGGGGGGGGGGGGGGGGGGGAGTACACTCTCAGGATGGGTTGGGAGGACAAATAGGGAGTGAGGAAACATTCCTGTTTAGAATTAAACAGAATTACAGCGCCTTGGGACGTCCTCCCGACGTGAAAGGCGCTCTATAAATGTAATTTGTTGTTAATTTGTTGTTAAAGGGGGAAAGAGGGAAATTTGTTACTGTTATTTGAGATAACTTTGGGAGCTGAAGGGAAACTCACTGCGGGTGTCGCTCCTCTCGCGGGTGCCGTCCACTCTCCCGTCAGGAAGGATCCTGAGGAAGTAGCCGCCGTTTTTGCAGTACAGCCTCTTGGGATCCTTGAAACCTCCGGGTGGGAAGGGGTTCCCGTCAGACTCCGGCAGCGTCCCGATAGATCCCGCCGCAGCCCCAGCCGCCGCCATCTCTCAGCCTCCTCCTCTCCCCTCACCTCTCCCTGTCCCTCTCTCCCCCCTCCCTCCTCTCCCCTCACCCTGTCTCTCTCTCCCCCCCTCTCCCTGTCCCTCTCTCCTCCTCTCCCCTCACCCTGTCTCTCTCTCCCCCCTCTCCCTGTCCCTCTCTCCCCCCTCCCTCCTCTCCCCTCACCCTGTCTCTCTCTCCTCCTCTCCCCTCACCCTGTCTCTCTCTCCTCACCCTGTCTCTCTCTCCCCCTCTCCCCTCACCCTGTCTCTCTCTCCCCCTCTCCCCTCACCTCTCCCTGTCCCTCTCTCCCCTCCCTCCTTCCTCTCCCCCCTCTCTTCTCCCCCCTCTACTTCTCCTCGCTCCCTCTCTTCCCCCCTCTCTCCTCCTTCTTCTCTTCTCTCCTTGTCCTCTCCTCTCCCTCTCTTCAACCCCCTCTCTCTCTTCTCTCCCTCTCTTCCTTTCTCTCTACTCTCCCTTTCTTCCCCTCCTTCCTCCTCTCCTCTCTCCCTCTCCTCTCCCTCTCTTCCTCCTCTCCTCTCCCCCTCTTCTCTCTGCCCCGCTCTCCTCTCTCCCTCTCCTCTTCTCTTCCCTCTCCCTCTCCTCTCTCCTCTTCCCTCCCTCTCTCTCTCCCTCTCCTCTCCTCTCTTCCCTCCCCTCCTCTCCTCTCTTCCCGTGTGGGACAGGAGCAAACAAAAAGTTTTATTTTAACCTCCTCCCTTTTCCCCCCCTCCCCTCTCCCCAGTCTCCTCTCTATCACTGACTACTGACACAGACAGACAGAGCCTCCCCTCCTCACACTCCCTCTTCCCTATCCCTGCATATCAAACCCAAATGCACTTGTTCCCAGTGATTTCCCTCCTGACTCCCTCTCTCCCTCTCTCTCCCACAACTCTGATTTCCCTTCTTTAATCCCTCTCCGTGATACAGCAATGCCCGTGTGTACAGACACTGCGTCTCTATCAATATTCCCTTCCCACCCCTCACTCACTTCCTTTGCTCCCAGGCGGGGAAAGGAATAAAGAACTGTCCAGACGCTGCCTTGGCTTCTCAGAACTTTATTCCCGTTTTCCCGGCCGCTGGCTGGGCTGGACTGGCTGCTCCCGATCCCCGGCGCCGGGCTGCCGTCAATAACTGGAAATGCCAGTTGTCGGGAATCGCGTAAATTCCTGACCTGGACCGAGCCCGTTCACTCCAGCAGCCGCCCAGTGCGCAGGCGTGAGGGAGAGGCTAGCACCCCCCCCCCCCCCCCCCCCCACACACACACACACACACACAAGATGGAGAAGGGAAGGGGGGGGGGGGGGAGGGGGGGGGGTGACTGATTAACAAGGGATTGGTATTCACTTGCATCCCTGTTGTGTGGACCCCCATCGGCACCTCTTTCCCGCTCCCTCCCCTCTTCCCCTTCAACCGAAAGGGTCTAAATCAAAGTACGGTCCGTGTGCACTGTACTGTCCAGAGTCCACGGGAGAGGGATCATCGGGGAAGCTGTCCACCAGTAAAATATATAAGGAGCGATGGCAACAACTGAGTGATAGCCAAACTGGTGTCTTTCTAAATATTTATACAAAGCTTCGTGCAATAGTTTTTGTTGAGGTTTTCAAACTCGATTTGGAATACCGAGTTCACAAAGTGAACTCAGTGACAACATCTGTTAACAATAATATAAAGAACAGCCGATCCTAACAGACCGAGTTTTTTTTTGCATTGAAACACTACTGCTGACGTTCCCGCAGTCGGGCAGTCCCAACTGGTACAACTGTATCAGGCTTCGACAAGCGAGTGATCTGCTGAACATGCTTCCCCTTTTTCATGGAGGTGAGCAATTTTTTTTAACCACAATGAGGAAGAGGTGGAGAGCAAAGGGTGAAGAGTTTTTACTAATCTTCCTAAAAATATTTGGCTCACAAATTTATAGAGGGGAGTGGGAGAAGATGAGGAATTCAAGATGTACCTTGATTGTTGGCTGGATGAAGTCGTGTTGTGTTTCGTTCTACAACAGCGACAAAATTACACTTGGATAGCGCCTTTCACGTCGGGAGGATATCCCAAGGCGCTGGACAAAAATGTCTCTGCCCCCACCTTTGAAAAATGTCTGGAAATTCTTTGACTAAGGTGCTACATGGGAACACAAAGTAAAGGAGAGGGCGCTTATTGGACAAATATGCTTGACTTTCCATTTAATGTCACTTTATCAACTTTCCTTTATGTTCTGTCATAAAGTATTCTCTGGGCGTAAGGATTTAAATCTGGTTTCTGACACTTATCTCAACAACAACAACTTCAATTTATATAGCGCCCTCCACACCGGACAGCGTCTCAGAGCGCTTGACAACAACGGATGCCGGGATCAAGACAGGGGCAGGGGTAGAAAGGTGACCAAAGGCGCAGTCTTCAGCTGTGACCTGAAATTGGGAAGAGAGGGGGCGAGGCGAAGGGAGTGAGAAAGGGAATTCCAGATCCTCGGGGCATAGTGGCTGAAGGCACGGCTGCCGAAGGTGGAGCGGAGGATTCGGGGGACACGGAGGAGTTCAGACGCAGAGGAGTGAAGGCAACGGGAGCTGGTTTGAGGAGAGAGGAGGTTGGAAAGGTAGGGAGGTGCAGAGGAGTGGAGGGATTTGAAAACAATGGTGAGGATCTTGAAATCGATCCTCTCTGGGATTTCAAGATCTGCAATCATGCCACCAACAGGCAGAAGAATATTTTCTTATGAAGTAGAGATGGTGCGAGAAGTAGGATCTGAACCATTCATGGACAGAACAATAACAAGAACAACAAAGTTACATTTGTTTAGCGCCTTTTCCATCAGGAGGACGTCCCAAGAACCATGAAAGCTGTTTGAGGGACAGTTGTTTGAGAGACCAATTTTTTTAAAAATGAATGAATGAATTACTATGCCGGGAAAAGTGATTTGCCAACCAACTGACAACTGGGTTCCTACTTACTGCTAGGTAAACAGAGGCATGTGGACTAAGGAAACATGCCCAAGGTTTTGCCTCGACAGGAATCGAACCCAGGGACTCTCGCTTGCAAGATGAGTGCTCTAACCTGAGCTACAGGATTCCACTAGTTACAAATGTAATGCTCTGAGTCTGTATTTAGTTATCTAGACTGAGTAAACCCAATATTGCATCTCCCAGCAATTGATATTGCCGGGTCCCTGTGTTTTTTGGTAACCTGCATGTTTGGACCTCGGAATTAAGGGTGAAAGTAAGATGGATGAGGAGACAACAGGAGAGAAGAGGGAGAAAAATATTTTCTTATGGCAGGAAAAACAATAATAATTTGGTCATTGAAATCCACGACAGTTTGTGGGATGCTGCTGTGTGCAACTGGCTGCCGTGTTTCGCACACAAACTTTACAGTATATTCACTTCACAATATTCTGTGAAGCACTTTGAGACATCTAGAAGATGTGAAAAGCGCTATATCAAATTCAAGGATTATCATTATTATTATTATATTATAAATACCTGAGTAACCTCAAGTTACTTATACTGTACTGTGTATACAAAAATCCTAAATACGGCTTTTGACAAATTATGCATTTAACTTATGCCGTTAAATTATCACTTGGCTCCATTTCAGCAAAATGTCAACATTTTACATTTGTATGATGCCTTTCACATCGGGAGGCACTGGATATTTAGCATTTTGGACCCGAGCTGGCGTCAGGATTGGGGCGGTGTAGGAAAGGGAGGGGAAAGGGGGTTGGCTGATGGCACAGTCAAAGAGGAGGGTCTTGAGGAGGAACTTGAAGGAAGCTAGGCAGGGGACGAGGTAGAGGGATTGCAGGATGGAATTCCGAAGGTAGGGGCAGAGTCTTGTTTGTTGCTGGGATCCACTACAAAGTTTCAGTTCCTCAGAATCATTTACACAGGGATCTGCCACCATGTTCTTCTTTTTCACACAACCACGATGGATGATTAAATCTTTCACTAAGATTTCTGAAGATATTTGGGTGATGTATATATTTTCTCATTTGATATTACCTGACCTGGGATTGCTTGCCTGATGATGCTGAGGAGATGAAATTGCTCATGATAATTGTTCCGCTTTGCAAGATGTTTACAACAGGATTTGTAAATCATTTGTAAATATTGTAACCTAAAATATGTACATCATCCTGACTCACAGGAATTCCACTCCGATGCAATCTCCTGCATGTGGTAGAGTAGAGTTTCCAATGGTTGGGAAGACATACTTGCATTTATAAATCCGGTTACTGGCAGAATTCGATATTTAAGAATCCTTTGAGAATGTAGGTTGGGACTTCCTGCATTTTAGACCCAATTGTCAATACATTAAAAGAGACTTTTGGGGGATTGAAAATACACTGTTTTTAGCACTACGTTTGATAAAAAATCTTCTTAAAAGTAAGTTCATGAAATGAATCTCATTAAAAGGACCAAATGTTTATTTAACTATAGAGGCAACTTGCATTTACATAGCACCGCTCACGCAGGGTAGCATCCGGGAGCGCTTGGCAGTGATGGAGCACGACACTTGGCTGAGGGGAGAGGGGCAGGTGGGTAGGGTGACCATAGGCACAGTCAAATAGGAAGATGGGAAAGGAAGGGGCAAGGCAAAGGATAGAGGAAGAGAATTTCAGAGTTTTGGGGCGTAGCGTCTCAAAATACAGCCACTAATGGTGGAACGGACGGCACGAGGGATATGCAGGAGGCCAGAGCCAATCAAGATGAAGGCAGCAAATTGTGGTTTGGGAGGTAAGCAGGTCAGAGAGGTAAGGAGATGCCAGGGCTTGAAGGAATTTGAAAACGAGTGTGAGGATCTTGAAATCAATCAATTTCACAATAAGGAGCCAGTGGAGCCTGGCTAGAACTGGAGTTTACTATGGACGAGTATGTGGACGACAGAGTTTTGGATCGGTTGGATCCTGGGTGTGGTGGAGCTGGGGTGACCGGCAAAGAGGGCATTTGAAAAGTCAAGTCAGGAGGTGACAAACGCATTGATAAGTGTTTTGGCTGTGTCTGAGGTAAGGTATGGTCAGAGGGGTCAATGCAGCGGAGGTGGAGGAAGGCAGTCCTTGTTGGGAACCGAATGTAGGGAAGGAAGGACAACCATGTCTAACTAAAGCTTGTTAAAGGACATGAATACGATACGGCCAAATTGCTCACCTGAAATTGCCTGCAACACTAGCAGAGGTAAAACCAGTTTAAGATTTGCTTAAGTGGAATATGACTTAAATTACACAAGAATACATGCTTCAAAGAAAGATAGATTAAGAAAGTCTATTTGATACCTGTAAAACAGATGTATTATGGTTACTCTGGAGCCATTTTGATGTAGCTCCAGAATAACCATAATACTGTACATATGTTTTACGGGTATCACAAAACAATCAGCTGTTTTGAGAAGATGGAAAATCAGATTCCTCATCCTTACTTGGAGCATGGAATGCTGGGAGACATAGTAAGTATAACAATATCTGGGACATTCTCCCGACATGAAAGACGCTATACAAATGTAATTTTGTTGTTGTTGTTGTTGTTGTAAAACAATTAAGACTATTTGAATGTTCAGAAGGAATACACTTTCCCTTTAAACATTTGCCTGTTCATGATCATGTAGATGACTGACATTCTGGCTACATTGCTCCAAATTAATAAGGTTTTGGGAAGGAATTCTGGCAAGGAGTAGGTCATTCTCATCCAAACTACGAGTTTGTGCAGCCTTGTATTTAACTGTGTTCAGGAACAATATTTGGGATTTATCCTCGTTTGCAATACTCTTTTTCTCAGAAAGCTGTTACATACACAGGATATTATATTTAAATATGTTATATTATAAGTCATATATTTAAAAATTCACAAACTTATCATGCTGTATACCACATAAATGTCAAAGAATAACACAGGAATGTTCTATTAACTGGATAATTCTTAAAGAAACCTACTTTAAAATATATTACTGCATGTGTAAATGCATGTAGAGTGTCATTTTTGAATTCTTTAAATTCATGTCATTTTAGCACTGCACAAAAAGGCTCACCACATTCTAAAACCTAGCTGTAATGTTCTGTGTTGTTTCCAAGAGATTAATGCAAAATTGTTTTATTGCAGATTTTAAAATGTTAATGAAAATGTGGCAATGCAAAATAAGTTTTTTTTAAATAAGAAAATGTAGTTTCCAAATGTGAATCATTGGGAATTGATCAACCTGGACATCTGTTACTGTTTGGTGCCAAACTGAGGCCATTTAGTGAACTGGAATTGAGAATAGCTATTGAGCGTATCTCACAAGCGTGTGACCTGGGTTTGATTCCCGGCAGGATCAGAGCGAAACCTCGGGCATGTTTCATTGCTTCACACACCTGAAATAATCCCTCAAAAACAAATGGTCATTTCAGTCCACGACTGTTTGTGAGACACCGATGTGCGCAATTGGCTGCCGCGTTTTGCCCCCAAATATGCAGTCAATTCACTTTACAGGATATTCTATGAAGTGCTTTGAGACGTCTAGAACAGTAGTTCTCAACCTTTTTCAGTAATGTACCCCTTGTTAATTTTCAACATTATCGCATACCCCCACCCAACCACATACACCCCTCCCCCTAATTCCACGCATTTTATGACCAAGCTTTTCTTATATAACAAAATAACTAGCACATACAAAACAAGGGGAATAATACACATACAAGGGGAATAACAATTAAATATACAATTTGGAAGGCTATAAAACGTTAAATAAGAGAGCTAAATAAATCAATGTACCCCCTGGAAATAATTTTGTACCCCCTGGGGGTACCCCTGGTTGAGAACTGCTGCTCTAGAAGATGTGAAAAGTGCTATATCAAATTCAAGTATTATTATTATTATATGAATAGGCAGAAACATTTTCATCCAAAAACTCCATGCAAGAGTCTGTGTCAGTGCTAGTGTTATGAAGTGGCTTTCACATTTTCATATCTTATTTGGTTTTATAAAACTGCAACTTCAAACTATTTCAGGAGCAAATATGATCAGTGGCACTTTATAAGATCATCCCTTACAGAGCAAGAATTTATCCAGACCATTCAAATATTGACAATAACAATTCTTGCATTTGATATAGTGCTTTTCACATGGGGAGGACATCTCAAAGTTCTTCACAGGATTTACTGTAAATGTCTTGCTTGGATTCCCACTCCATCTCTAAGATGTTATTGTATAGAAAAGTTGCTTTTGAAACATCTTTTTTCTAATCTCTAGTCTTGCTTGAAGTTGGTAATTTTGTACATGGGTCTATGATTATTGTCCAAGTTAAATAATTTGCTCATGTCCACATTATTCACACATTTTTCAACATTTTCAGTGCTTGGATCTTGTCTCTTTCCAAAACAATTTCAACCATAAATTCCGCTCTGAGAGTCTTTCCTCATAACTTGGTACTTCCAGAACCATCTGTTCTATCTTCTAATCTATCCAATAAAAAATATTGTTTTGAAGGTCGAACACCCAAATACGAGTACTATACTTAGTTATAATGTTAACGTTAACGTTTAACGTTTTGATTGTAAGTCAAATCTATTTGAATTATGATCTAAAGTCCTTAAAATGCATTCTTGTGTTTGATTTGCTTTATTGAGAAAACAACAATAAATTGCATTTAAGTAACACTTTTCACATCAGGCAGACGTCCTGAGGCTCTGTGAAGGAAAATCCTTGTCATGTATTGAGACCTTCAGGTTCTATTGTCTGCAATTTTTCAGTCCAGTTGACTCAGTTATTAATGTCATAACTTAATTAAAAGTTGTGGGTGTGAAACCAATTTTCCTCTTTGGCAGATGGTTGCACTCAAAACCTAAACAAAGCCACTGATGGCCATCCATCTGTACAGTGCAGCAAATGTCTGCCTGGGAGACTCAGATTGAGTTAAGAAAACATTGTAATGAAGTTTTGGGGAAGTGGCTTAGACCTTAGCCAACCTTTAGTTAGACTTGTTTAACCTTGACTTTTGATGGTGCTTATTATAGCCTGTCCCATGTTCTCCGACCCACCCACTCCATCACTGGTGGGCGAGCCTTCAGCCACTCTGCCTTAACCTCTGGAACTCCATCCTGCAGTCCCTCCAGTTCACCGCCTCTCCACCCTCCTACAAGTCCTTCCTCAAGACCCTCCTCTTCAACAGTCCCATCGGTCCCCCCAAAACCCACTTTCCCTCCACTCTCCTCGTCCCCGACCCCAGCTTGGGTCTGAAACAATGACTGTCCTAGGACGTCCTCCTGACATGGAAGGTGCTGTACAAGTGCCATTTTGTTGTTGATAATTATCACATCACCCAAAATAATTTTCACCTCAATATCTTTCTTATACCTTGTACGTAGCTTGGTAGAAGCATATAGCTTATATTGCTGTCAAAATTTTAAGGTCTTCACTTTTGTAAACTATCCAAGCCACATCTGGAGTTCAGGGTTATATTTAACAGGAGCTAAATGAGTGGAGAACTGCAGAGACTATTCAGGATTACACCCAGTACATATAAACACAGTCACGTGCAAATATAAGCACACTTACCTTCATTCAGGGTATTGCATGATCAGTAAGTCGATGTGGGTGGATGTTGCTCATTCATTTTTGCCCAGCACTCCGGCAGACTGAGGGAATGTTGATTATTTGAGCAAGACTGGGTTCAAATCCAGGATCCTGAAGTGCACAAATTATTAAAGAGATCAAGGTTTAAATATTTGTTAATGTCTGTTCAGTATTTATATTCTAAACCAGAATAAGGAATTCAGACTAATGTGTTCAGCTTTCTTTGCTATAGTTTTTATGAGCTGCTGTCCCACTGCCTTAACATAGAACATCAATGTGAACTACTGGAGTCACAAATCAGGGATTCGAAATTCCATGCGGAGCACTAATTACTGTACATAATAATAATCCTTGCATTTGATTCATAATAATAATACTAACCATTAATTTAATAATACATATTAAATAATTTCATAATACATAATAATGATGAATATTAAATAATAACCCTTGCATTTGATTTCACATCTTCTAGATGTCTCAAAGCGTTTCACAGAATATACTGTAAAGTAGTGTCCGGCAATATATCGATATATTGGTTATATCAGTGTAACTTTTCATATCGATATACCGATATTGGAAATTCAAATATATTGATTTATCGAAAAATTCAATATTTTTTTAAAAAATTATATATTGCAAATATTGGTATATTGTGTCCAGTGATATATCAATATATCGGTTATATCAGTATAATGCAAACTTTTTCAACTTACCTTGTTGCCGGCATTGCAAACATCCTGGGCCTAGAGCACAGAATGCACGCACATATCGGAATGCGCGCGCACCCCGAATGAGCGCACACCTCCAAATGCGCACGCATGCACAGTACAAAACCCCCCAGAGATACCGATATATCGGTACATATCGATATGAGCCAACCGAAATATCGATATCGGAAAATTTCCATATAGACGGACCCTACTGTAAAGTGAATTGACTGTATGTTTGTGGGTGAATTGCAGCAGCCAATTGAGCACAGTAGTGTCCCACAAACAGTCGTGGATTGAAATGACCAATTTTTTTTCTGGAGGGATTATTATCAGATGTGTGGAGTAAGAAAAGTTGTCCAAGGTTTTATCCTGACCTGAATTGAACCCAGGTCTCTCACTTGTAAGGCGAGTGCTCTGACCATTGAGCCACAGCTCCATTGGGAATGTATGGAATTTGGAAAGTTACAGGAAAATCACCCAAAATTCCTGTAAAGTTTTAGTGCAGAGAGTTGTTAGATTCTGGAATGCATTGCCTGAAAGGGTGGTAGAGGCCGATTCAATAACAACTTTTAAAAGAGAAGTGGATGGTTATTTGGGTTGGATGGGTTTGTGGGGTTATGGGGAAAGAGCCCAGTGGGATTGACTGTGAGGAGAGAGGAGGTTAGAGAGGTAGGTGTTGCAGAGGATTGGAGGGACTTAAACACAAGAGTGAGGACCTTGGGAGCCAGTGCAGTTTGGCAAGGACTGGAGTAATCAGGGTACAAAGTTTGGTGTGGGTGAAAATACGGGCAGTGGCATTCTGTATGAGCTGAATTCCGTGGATGGTGGCGGAGGGGAGACCGGCGAGGAGAGCATTGGAGTAGTTCAACAGAGATGTGACAAAGGCATGGAGCAGAGTTTTGGTAGCTGTTGGGGTGAGGTATTGGAGAAGGGGGACAATGTGCTGGAGATGGAAGAAAGCGCTGCTGATGAGGGACCAGATGTGGGCGAGGAAGGATAATTGGGGATCAAACCTGACGTCTAATTTATGCATGGGTTCGGATAGTTTTAAGGACAGGTTGGGTAGGTTGAAACTGTAGAAGACATCGACGGTAGCCAAAGAGTAAGGTTTCCATTTTGTTGACGATTAACTACAGGAATTTTGCGCTCATCCAGCTCTTGATGTCCAACAGACAAGCTGACGGAACATCAGGGGATTGGAGGTCGCAACTGGAGGTGGAAAAGTAGAGTTGGGTGTCATCTGCATATGTGTTGAAGTTAACCCCGTGTCTACAGATGACATCACCAAGAGGGAATGAGGAAGAGAAGAGGGCTAAGGATGAATCCTTGGGGTATCCCGCAAGTGACTGTGTGGGAACAAGAAGAAATGCCATTGGAATGTAGTGCTGGTGTTTTTTGAAGTGGGACTCGAACCAAACCGTTGAAGTCCCACTGAAGTGGATGATGGAAGACGAGTGGTGGAGGAAGATGGAATGGTCGACTGTGTTGAATGCGGCGGAGAGGTCCAGGAGGACGACGAGATGAGGGACAAGGAATCAGTGTGCCTGGCTAGAGCTGGTGTGATGGGGGTACTCTTTACATTGTAGGTGCTATATTCAATGCAGGTATGATTGCTGAGGTTGATCATTACCAGTAAGGAGACGTTTGTTAGGCTTTATTGAAGATTTCACAGGTCTGAGAGGTTACATCCCTCGAAGAGCAGAATCATTTCTAGATCTTTGAAAATGGGGCTGCTTATGAGCAGAGCAGTTTAAAGAGTCAGAAAAGGCTTTATACATTATGACATCTGTTTGCAGCATTCCAAAACTGAGAGTAATCTATTGTTTAATTTCAATAATTTCAGACCATAATGGCTCACCATGAACCTCCCCCTCTTGTGTGACCATTACCATATCATCTGGGTCCCAAACACACCTTTTCTCTTTCTGGTCTGCCTGTTTTCATAGAATCATAGAATTTTACAGCACAAAAGGAGGCCATTTGGCCTATCGAGTTTGTGCCAGCTCTTTGAAAAGAGCTATTCAAAGTCAATCCCATTCCCCAGCTCTCTCCCTGTGACCCCGCAAACCAAACCTCTCCAAATAACCATCCACCTCTCTTTTAAAAGTTGTTATCGAATCGACCTCCACCACCCTGTTGAGATATGCTAGTGGGGAGCTAGTTATTGACAAGTAGTTTTCTGGAACATTACTAACACGAATTATAACCATGAAAAATAATAACCACAATTAGTTGAATTAGAATGGCAGAAGTACCCATTTTGGACTTGGTCTGACCCAGGTTGATTTGTAGCAGGATGTAAGGACAGACATCATAACAGTGCATTCACCTCCCCTCTGCTTCTTTCATAAGCTATTTTAAATCTGTGACCTCGAGTCACTAACACACCCATCAGTGGAAACAGTTTTTCCCTATTTACCCTATCAAATCCCCTCATGATTTTGAAAACCTCTATTAGGTCTCCTGTAACCTTCTCCGCTCCAATGAGAATAATTCTAACCTCTCTAGCCTTTCCTCATATCCAAAGTCCCTCATTCCTGGTACCATCCTGATAAATCTCCTCTGCATCCTTTCCAATGCCTTAACAACCTTCCTAAAGTGTGGTGCCCAGAACTCAACACAGTACTCTAGCTGAGGCCTAACAAGCATTTTAAACAGGTTATCATAACTTTCTGACTTTTGTACTTTATGCCCCTATTTATAAAGTCTAGTATCCCATATGTTTTTTTAACAGCCTTATCTACCTGTCCTGCCACCTTCAAATATTTACTTACATGAACTCCCAGGTCTCTCTTTTCCTCCACCCACCAAAAGATTCTACTATCTAGTCTATATTACCTCTCTGCACTCTTCCTCCCAAAATGCATCACCTCACATTTCTCCACTTCATCTGCCATGTGTCTGCCTATTCTGTCTATGTCCTTTTGCAGTCTGCTATATTCCTCACTATTTACAACATTTCCTAGCTTGGTATCATCTGCAAACTTGGAAATTGTACTCCCTATACCCAAGTCCAGATTGTTTATATGTATTAAAAACAGTAGTAGTCCCAATACTGATCCCTGGAGGACACCACTGTACACTTCTCTCCTGTCAGAAAAACAACCATTCACCACAACTCTGCTTTCTGTCTCCCAGCCAGTTCTAGATCCATGCTGCCTCTGTCCTTTTAATACCGCGGGCTTCTATTTTCCTTACAAGTCTCTTATGTGACACTTTATCAAATGCCTTTTGAAAATCCATATAAACTACATCAACTACACTTCACCATTACCCCATTTTGTTGCACTTTTCCCTCCTTTTGTTTTTTCATTATTAACACCCTTTTCCCATGTTTTGTTGTAATCCCCCTCCTTCCCTTTAACCCATCATCTCCTTTCCCCTACCCGATTTTCTCCTTTGTCTTCCTTGGCCTGCCTTGCCCCATCTCTGTTAGTCCTTAAAAGCCTCTCCCTCCCAACATGCCCCGTTCTGACGAAGGGTTGTGGTCCCAAAATATTGACTCACTTTCCTATCCATGGATGCTGCCTGACCTGCTGAGTGTTCCCAGCAACTTCTGTTTTTGTTTCGGTAACCTATCCTTGCTGCTTCACAAAAACATTTGGCCATTTAAAGAGTTTACATGTGATATATGGATGATAATAATAATAATCCTTGCATATAACGCATTGTTGTGTTGTTGAGACATCTCAAAGCCCTTCACAGAATATATTGTAAAATTGACTGACTGTATTTTGTAAGCCGTGAAACACGGCAGCCAATGCAGGCAGCTGTGCCCCACAAACAACCTGTGATCATTGAATCATGGCCCTTGCAAGATTGCATAACACTTAGATATTGGCGGTCCAAAAAAGGAACCTGTCAAAATTTTCAATCCATTTTGATCTAACAATATACAGCAATGAAATTGCTAAGCTGCATGCATCTTTTTGTCACAGTGCCTGAAAATGTTTCAAATACCTGACATATTCAGCAAGCAAATATTTGGCTGGCAAAACCACAGCTCAGGGCAGTGAGTGTAAACTGAAATATTGACTTTGGCTTTTCTGAGCAATTTCTAACATAGTTAATAGAAATATCCATGTTACTACGTGGATATTATTACAGTAGCAGCAGCTGTTGAAAAGCCACAATAATCAAAGCAACTCGCACATAGTTGCACTGGTCAACTAACTAGGTCCTGTGGGTTTTTGGATCAGCACCATTAATGTGAGTGGCACAAAAATAGGATGTCATTAATAGATAGCAAAGGCATTGACAGAAACAGAGATGGGAGATGGAAAGATAAGAAAAGAAGACAAAATTTATATTAAAAAAGAAAATCATGCAGAGAGTAATATATATATAAATAAATGGTAATCAAAATGACCTAAAAGAAACAATGTAGTTGGCAAAATACCACAATTCATTGTCAACTCCTTTCATATGTGCTGACAGACGACAGAGAGCGGAGACTTTTGTCCCGTCATTTTGAGGTGAAATTGGACCCAAGTCCCAGATGTGAAAAATAATAATAATCATTGATGTAGCACTTTCTTGCTTCATTGAGACTTCTCAAACCACTTGTCAGAATATATTATAAAGTGGATTAACTGTGTATTTTATGGATGAAATGCAGCAGCCAATAAAATCAATCTACTAACCTATTGTGACACCTGAATTAGTCTCCTATTATCTTTTTCCAATAAATAACTTCCAGATGTAATGCAAATTTCTTTATATTACAGTCCTGTATCCACAAACTCAAGATGTAATATTTCTCCCAATAAGGTACACTTGCATACCAATTATGTTGGAATCAAAACATTACAGTGAAATATAAATGAGTGTGCTGAGTTTAGGAAACTATACTTGATTATTTGAGGAAGTTTTAACTTTATTCAAACTTTGAGACTTCGGACTCATAGCAGTTAAAGTGTCACATTATTGGAGGGTAATTGGTAGGGTAAGTGTAGTAACTGTTTTTATAGACAAACACAGCATACATTTTGCCAGCAGTTTTCCACAAATAAGAGATAAAATGACTGCCCAATTTTTCTGGAAGTTTGTTGTTGGTCACAGAGAGCGGTGTATTGTTGCCAAAACATGTTGTGTTGTGAATGGTAGCATGTGGGTCACTGACAAGCTTTGGACTTCTCATATTAGTACTGGACCATATCAACCTCACGAGTAGTGCTACCTCCAAATGACAGAGCATGTCAGATCCTCCACCCTCATCTCTCACCTTAGTTCATCCTCGCGAAGTGAAAGGCGCTATGACAATGTAATATTGTATTGGAAATCTTTCATCCAAGCCACATTTACTTTGGAGAATTTATGGAGCAATTGCTGTCGATGCAAAGTTGCTCTCACTTACACCAATGACAACAACAACAACAAATTATATTTATAGAGTGCCTTTCACATCGGAAGAATGTCCCAAGGCGCTGAAAAATGACCATCAGGATCTTCACAACTTACTTTCAACTTTGCATAAAACTATTCTCAGATGTCTGGCAATGCAAGCTCACTGCTCATTACAACCTCATATGGACCCCATAAGCCTCCTTCTGAAGCCGGGAAATACAGCTGGATGGATGAACACTTTTAACAAATCCTTTGAAGAGAGCAATTCTGCAGCAGTGTAATTTAAAAATTAAAGGGAAACACTGCAAATATATATTTTTAATTATGAAATTAAAATTAGTTTTCAGGCAAACTCTTGCTACAAGTTGTGACTACACTGTGTTGAAGAAGAGAAATCCACTTGACCTATTTTTTTGTGGGGTGTTGGGGAGGAGGGGGGAAATCCAGGGGGAAAGACAAAACCACACAGTGCAATACACCAGCAACATTGCAGTGGAAGAAAATAACAGAAGTAGTAGTGCAAGTCAAATCTTAGGTAATCGGAGGTTGGGAAGACTAAGAGACAGGCGAAAGCCGTGCTGCAGTTTGAGGTCAGCGGAATAAGTTTGGAGATGGAGCTGGTGGTGATGTAAAAGCAATTGTCAGAACAATGGCAACTTAAATGACTCCTCACACCAAGAAAATCACATTGCTTCAAGATGTGAAATCTATCTCTTCCAGAAATGAAACGTATAAGAATGGAGGAACAGCACTTGTCCAATTCAATCTGTTGAGCCTGTACCGCCAACTAATTTGACAGTATTTTAAAATATTAATTCCCTGCCTTTTTTTCGATGCTCCTTAATATCTTCAACTCCCACCTACAAGTATCTATCTCTCTATCTCCATTGTAATTGATTCTTTGGGGGCAGAGCATTCACATTCCGAGTCAAAATCTCATTGGAGATCATGACATGCTTGGGGTTACCTGGATTATGAAGCCCACCACCTGCACCCTGGACCCATCCCCATCCCTCTACTTACACCTCCTTGCCATACTACTTGCCGACGCCATCAACCTGTCCCTTTCATCTGGCATCGTTCCCACCCCCTTCAAAACAGCCACTATCATCCCCATTCTGAAGAAACCTTCCCTTGAAGCGTCACAATTTTCAAGCCCATCTCCAACCTCCCTTTTCTGTCAAAGATCCTTGAAAGAGTCATTACCTCCCAGCTTCGCTCCTTCCTCTCATCCCACTCCCTCCATGAGCTCTTCCAATCAGGCTTCTGTGCTCTGGTCAAGGTCACAAATGATATCCTGACCAGGGCTCCCGCTGCCTTCTTGTCCTCCTTTGACATATCCGCCTCGTTTGATACAGTGGATCACTCAATCCTCTTTCACCGCCTCTCCTCCAACATCAACCTTCAAGGTTCTGTCCTCTCGACGTGAAAGGCACTCTATAAATGTAATTTTGTTGTTGATGTTTGTTGTTGGCTGGTTCCAGTCCTATCTTTCACACTGTCTCCATTTTGTATCCGCCAATGGGTTTTCTTCCAGCCCCCGCACCATCTCGTGCTGTGTTCTTCAGCCTCTGTCTTTAGTCCCCTCCTCTTTCCCTTCTATATGCTTGGTGACATCATCCGCAGACATGGGGTAAATTTCTACATGTATACAGATGACACCCAACTCTACATCTCCACTTCCACCCTCAACTCCAGGACTACTGGTGTCCTGACTGCCTGCCTGTCTGACATTGAGTCCTGGACTAAGAACAACTATCTCCAGTTGAATGTCCACAAGACTGAGGCCCTCCTGAATGGCTCGTGTCAGCGCCTCCTCACCCCAGACGCTTGCAGCATCAGCATCCAAGGCTGCATCCTCCATCTCTCAAAGCCAGTCAGGAACCTGGATGTTTTGTTTGACCCTGAACTGTCCTTCCTCCCCCACATCTGCCATCAGCACTGTCTTTTACCATCTCCGTAAAATTGCCAAACTCCGCAACTGCCTCACAACTGCTGAATCCCCCGTCCATGTATTTGTTACATCAAGGCTCAACTATGGAAACTCCCTCCTCATTGGCTTTCCCAGCTCTTTCCTTCACAGGCTACAGATCATCCAGAACTCTACAGCTCATGTCCTCTCCCGCACCAAGCTCTGCGACCACATCACTCCCACCCCCACCTGGCTCCATTGGCTCTCCATCCCCCAGAGGATCGAATTCAAGATCCTCGTCCTCACTTTCAAGGTCATTCACGGCCTTGCCTCCTCCTATCTCTCCGACTTGCTGACTCGGTATGAACCTCCCCGCCCCCTCCATTCATCGGGCTCCAGTCAGCTCCATGCCTCCCGCCCAACCTACCATCGGTGGACGGACAATCAGCCTCACTGCTGCCACATTCTGCAACTCTATCCCACAGTCCCTTTGTCTCACTTCAAGGCCAGTCTCAACAGATATTGTGCCTTCTCCCTCCCCTCCCAACTCTCTCCCTCCTCTCCCCTCTAGCCTGCCCTTCCCCACTTGCTCGGGTGCCAACTTGACTGTTCAGCACCTTGGGACATGAAGGGTGCTCTATAAATGTAATTTTGATGTTGTTGTTGTTGGAGTAAATGCACGTTGTGTTCCAAGCAGCATTTAGCATTTAAGTTCTATTTAAGTTCTATAAATAAGTTCTATTTATGCAGCAATATTTTGTTTGAACTTGGGAAAGATGGGAGAGGAGACTTCAGAAGAACAATTATCTGCGGGAAATGGACTCTGATCATTAATTATAAGAGTGCATTTCACTCCATAGCTTTTAACATGCAAGCTGCATTTAAAATTGTGTGTGATTTGTGAGGTATGAAATTAGGTTTGTGCTAAGGTTTTGAGATGGTGGGTGGAGGGAAGAAACAATATTCTTTCTGAGAAGAAAGGGAAACAAACATCAGAGTGTGATGTTATTATTATTTATTAATAACCATTGCATTCAATATAGCACTTTTCTATTTGGGAGATCTCAAATTGTTTCACATCAGGATATAAAAAAAAACTTTGCTTATACATAGGGACATGGAGTACAGAAATAAATCAACATATCATTGGTCAGACCAGAAAGTAGAATGAATCTTGTATATAACAATGAAGAGAAGAGATTTTCTGCCCAGTTAATACCTCCTCCTACATCTCCCACTACACCACGCCCCCCCCACCCCTTCCCAAAGGAAAGCAGGTGATGTCCATCAAGTATCGTTATTCCCCTCACTATTGAGCCAAAACAAGTACTGTGCATTGCTTGTCACATTTGGAATTAATACAGAGGGAGGCCATGGGGGCGGGAGAAGTTGGGGAGTTAAAGAGGAGATCATGTTTTATTGTAACTTTTTCTTCCACGAAGTGAATTAGCTTCCTATTTTCTTTACAAAAATTGGAACTGAAATAAACAAGAAATGTCCTTTAGAAACAAACTTTGAAATGTTTGCATTGTATGATTACTTCCATATGTTCTCGTTATATTCGATAATTGACATCAATTGTTTCCAGACCAGTCTTTCAGCCCCTTCCCCTAAAATCTTGATACTATACTCTATTTGAATCTCAAATCAGAAGCTTTTCGCAACAACAACAAAATTACACTTGTATAGCGCTTTTCACATCAGGAGGATGTCCCAAGGTGCTGGACAGTCATTGTTTCAGCCCCGAGTTGGGGTCGGGGACAGGGAGGGTGGAGGAAAAGGGGGGAATTGGGGTGACTGATGGACTGTCGAAGAGGAGGGTTTTGAGGTGGGAATTGAAGGAGGCTGGGCAGGGAGAGAGGTGGTGGGACTGTGGGATGGAGTTCCAGAGGGTGGGGGCAGAGTGGCTGAAGACTCGCCCGCCAATGGTGGGGAGAGTGGGGAGGGGGACGTGGAGTAGGCCGGAACCTGCTGAGCGAAGGGGGCAGGAAGGTTGGTAGTGGGAGATAGGGTGGGGAGAGGCCATAGAGAGCTTTGCACATGAGGACCAGGATCTTGAATTGGATCCTCTGGGTAATGGGGTGCCAATGGAATCAGTCGAGGATGCGGGAGATGGTGTCATGAAGCTTAGAGTGGTAGAGTTCTGGATTATCTGCAGCCTATGGAAGGAGGAATTGGGAAGGCCAACAAGCAGAGCATTAGAGTAGCTGAGCTGGGATGAGATGAAGGAGTGAATGAGGGTTTTAGTGGCCTGAGAGGTGAGATAGTGGCGGAGTCGGGCAATATTGCAGAGGTGAAGGAAGGCAGAGTGCGTCATGGCTTGGATGTGGGGGAGGAAAGACAGTCGAGGATTGAACAAGACACCTAGGTTCATGACTGGCTTGGTGAGGTTGAACCGTGGAGATTGATGTAGCTAGTGCCTGATGCGTGAAGGCCCTGGCATGAGCCAATCAGGAGAGCCTCGCACTCGTTGATGTTAAACTGTAGAAAGTTAGCTCTCATCCAGGACTTGATACCTGACAGACAGTCGAGGGTAGAGGCAGAAAGATAGAGCTGGGTGTCATCCACATACATGTGAAAGTTGACCCCATGTCTGCGGATGATGTCACCAAGCATGTAGATGTTAAAAAGTAGGGGGCCAAGGATAGAGCCCTGGAGACTTGGTGGAGGCAAGGATGGAGCGTAGGTCTCAATGTGATCCAGCCAAATCTGGCGATGGACCATTAGGTTGGATTTAGTCCAGGCGCATTCGACAGCTTGTACTTGCGCCTTGAGAGTTCGGAGATGGCTGGTGTACCAGGGGGCTTTACGGGTGTGATGCGGTTCAAGCGGTTAGTGGGGCAACTGAGTCGAGGATGGAGGAGAGGGAATTGTGGTGAAAAAATAGCGAGCAGGGTAGGTCAGTTAGTGAGGGCCAGAGGGGTAGGAGTTAGACAACTCAAGGACAGCATAGAGGGAAAGGGAAGGTTGAAATCACCTAAGTTGAGGAGGCTGGGCTGGTGGGGGCCTCGGCTGTTGGGTGGGTCGGGGTGAGCTGCTAGGTGGATTGGGGTGGGATGGGGTGGGCTGGCGGGTGGGCTGGGCTGATGTTTGGGTGGGTGGGTGGGCTGGGCTGGGGGTGGGGCTGGGCTGGTGGGTGAGGGTAGGCTGGGCTGGTGGGCAATCTGGTGGGTGGGGGTGGGTTGGGCTGGTGAGTGGGGGTGGGCTGGTGGGTGGGGTGGGCTGGTGGGTGAGGGTCAGCTGGGGTGGGCTGGTGGGTGGGGGTGGGCTGGGCTGGTGAGTGGGGGTGGGCTGGTGGGTGGGGCTGGGCTGGGCTGGGCTGGTGGGTGAGGTGGGGTGAATTGGGCTGATCCCCCCCGTGAGTCCGGGATGGGGAAGTTCAAAAGAAGTGGGAGGGGTGATTGGGGTGTTTCTGATTGGCTGAGGCCTCAGCAAGTCAGCGATGGTGGCGAGTTCAATGCAAAGTTCATTGTAAAGTGCAGCAGCCCTTGAACAAAAGTACAATGGAAAATAAACATTTTATTTTTCTGTGTTATTTTTATTAGGATTTTCATTGGGGCACCTAAAACAAGAGTCTCGTAGCAAAGTTTTTGGACACAAAACAGTTGGTAAACCTATCTGCTGCTTGTAAAGGATTTCAGATTTGGAATGATGATATCTGAAAAATGAATGCTCATCCCCACAAATGATTAAACGGATAGGGCTGGAGGGAACACATTGGGGATACAATAAGTTGGCTGTACCAAAACCAGCTGTTCTTCTGCATTCAGTCAAGGGTATTTGTTGAATAAACATTGCAGCTGTGCAACTGGTTATGGGTAAGATGCCTCATATATGACTGGAAGCTAGGCGGTTCTTACATGAAGGTCTTCTAACAGAATCGCCACAAAAACAATTCAGACTTTGCTGGAGGAGCATTGCATTATCAGAGTTGCCACCCTTCGGTGAGATGTTAAACTAAGGTCCTATCTGCCTGTTCAGGTGGTTATTAAAGATCCCGTGGCACTATTTGAAAAGAGAAGGGAGATTCTGCTAGTGTCCTGGCCATTATTCTCCCATATAAAAAAACAATTGGTCACTCATTCCAACGCTAATCATGGGGAAATTGCTGTACGTAATTGCCTGCTGTGTTCGCCTATAAAATACATAGTCGAAGCGCTTGGAAACTTTGACGATGTGACAAGGTGCTAAATCAAATGCAAGTGTTATTATTATAATTATTTCAAGCAAGTAGTGAAAAGATTGATATTTTTAGAAATCAGCTAATGATGGACTCCAAAATTGTTTGATTCTAGGGAAAATGGGAAGATTAAGTTGAGAGTTCTGGTGAGCGGCTGTTTTTCAGTCTGAAGGGATGTGTGCAGTGGCGTCCCCCAGGGATTGGTATTGGGACCACTGCTCTTTTTAATACAGTATATATTAATGATCTGGACTTGAGTGTAGGGAGCACAGTTTCCAAGTTTGCAGACGATACTAAATTAGGGAGAATAGTAAATAGTGAGGAGGATAGTAACCATCTGCAAGAAGATATAGATAAAATGGTAAAGTGGGCAGACATATTGCAGATGAAGTTTAATGCAGAGAAGTGTGAGGTGATACATTTTGGGAGAAGAAATGAGGGGAGGCAATATAGGCTAGATAGTACAATTTTAAAGGGTGTGAAGGTACAGAGAGACCTGGAGATTGTGTTAGCAACTCTTTGAAGATGGCAGGACGGGTAGACAAAGCCGTTAAGAAGGCATATGGGATACTAAGCTTTATAAATAGGGGTATAGAATACAAAAGTCAGGAAGTGCTGACTAACCTCTATAAAACTTTGGTTAGGCCTCAGCTGGAATACTGTGTTCAATTCTGATCACCACACTATAGAAAGGATGTTAAGGCATTGAAAGGGTGCAAAGAAGGTTTACCAGAATGGTACCAGGATTGAGGGATTTCAGTTATGGGAAAATAAACCTAGATAGGCTAGGTTTATTCTCTTTGGAACAGAGAAGGTTGAGAGGAGACCTAATAGAGGTTTATAAAATCTTGAGGGTGAATAAGGAAAAACTGTTTCCACTGGTGGGCGAATCTGTGACTCGTGGTCACAGATTTAAAATAGTTTCAAAACAAAGCAGAGGGGACCTGAGGAGAAATTGTTTCACTCAGCAGGTTGTTCGAATCCGGAATGCATTGCTTGAAAAGGTGGTGGAGGCCGATTCGATAACAGCTTTTAAAAGAGAATTAGATCTTTATTTAGGGAGAACAGGTCTTTTAGGTTATGATGAGAGAGCTGGGCAGTGGGATTGAGTTGCTCTTTTCAAAGAGCCGGCACAGACTAGATGGGCCGAATGGCCTCCTTTTGTGCCGTAAAATTCTATGATTCTATGTTTAAATAAAGCCCACAGTGGCTGTCCAATAAAATCGGTGAACAGTTCACCAGTCTATTCTCCTGTTCACAAAACTCTGTGTGTGTGTGTGTGTGGAGGATAAGAGGCTAAAAGAAAGAAAATAACATACAGTATAAAGCATTAGAAAAAAATGAAAATCCCATTCAGCTGTGCTATTTCAGTCGTGGTCATGTACCTCCGGTGACGAATTGTTTAAACATAATTTCTGCTGCCACATTTCTGTCTGAAGTGGCTATAACTTCAGACAGTTATAGCCACTTGTTAACTCACACTTGCAACAGCACAGAGAGATATCCGATGATTTTAACCTTTAGCTGGTCCGCATTTACCATTTAAAAAAATATAGAAAAACAGAGTCATTTGTTTTTAATCTGAGTCGCTGGCAAATGAAAGTGTCTGCGATCTATGTTTACTGTGAGTCTACTTGCAATGTAAATGACTCCCGAGTACCAGAAGTCACACAAAATACTGCAGCTGCTCAGGCTTTCGCAGATGTTGCCCATAGTATAATTGCACAAGAAAAGGAAAGCAATGAGAGAATACATTGATTTAACAAGTCAGCACATGAGGATGTGGATACAACCATTTCCACAGCCTGTTTCCCTCAGACATTCCCTGAATTCTGCATTGTTTGCCTATGAATCCCGAGCTGTCACAACAGGCACGGAAAGGAAGGTTTCTTTTACTCATATGCTTATCAAGGACTCAGATTAAAGGATTTAATTAAGAGCGAAAGAGAGAACACAAAATATTTATTTTTATCTGAGGTAATGATTTGCTAATATTATCAAAGCATGAAAGACGCTATAGAAATGTAACGTTGTTATTGTTGTTGTTGTAAAGTCTAAAACTAACATTAATTTAAAAATTAGTCTACACCACTCTAGCTGAATTACATTTATATGGAGAGGTCAAGATTGCAAGGTTATGGAGAGAAAGTGGGCCCATGGGATTGAGTTGGACAGCTCTTTTCGGAGCTGGCGCAGACACGATGGGCCAAATGGCCTCCTTCTGAGCTGTATAATTCTATGATGTTATGGTATAGCACCTTTCACATTCAAAGCGTTGGACAGTCAAGGATGTGCACCTGAATTACACCAAGGATGTGCACCTAGCGTGGACCACGCTATCCTCCTCCACTGCCTCTCCTCCCTCCTCAACCTGCAAGGCTCTGTCCTCTAATAGTTCTGGTCCTATCTCTCCCACCTCCTTCACTTCATCTTCTCCAACGGCTTCTCCTCCAGCCCCCGCACAGTCACATGCAACATTCCCCAGGGCTCTGTCCTTGGCCCCCTGCTCTTCACCCTCTACACTCTCCCTCTGGGCGACATCATCTGCAGACATGGGGTAAATTTCCAACTCTAACTCTCCAACTCTAACTCCACCCTCGACTCCAGGACCACTGGCGTTCTGACTGCATATCTGTCGGACATTGAGTCCTGGACAAGGGCAAATTTCCTACAACTCAATGTCAACAAGACGAAAGCCCTCCTGATTGGCTCACGTCAGTGCCTCCGCACCTCAGGCACTGACAACATCAGAGTTCAAGGCTGCTCTCTCCACCTCTCAAAGCCAATCAGGAAACTGGGCGTCTTGTTCGACCCCGAGCTATCCTTACTCCCCCACATCTGCTCCATGACCAGCGCAGCCTTCCATCACTTCCATAATATTGCGGGAGTCTCCACCACTACCTCACCCCCCCACGCCGCTGAAACTCTCATCCACACCTTTATCACTTCCAGGCTCGACTACGGGAACTCTCTCCTCATCGGCCTCCCCTGCTCCTCCCTTCACAGGCTGCAGGTCATTCAGAACTCTGCAGCTCGTGTATTCCCCGTACCAGGCTTCGTGACCACATCACTTCCACCCTCGCCTGTCTCCACTGGCTTCCCGTCACCCAGAGGATTAAATTCAAGATCCCTGTTCTCACTTTCAAGGCCATTCACGGCCTAGCCCCGCCTATCTCTCTGACCTACTGCCTCCCTATCAGCCTGCCCTCACCCTCCGTTCAACAGACTCAGGCCTGCTCCACATCCACCACCCAACCATTGGCGGCCGGACTTTCAGCCGCTCTGCTCCCACACTGTGGAACTCCATCCCGCAGCCCTGCTACCTTGCTTCCTCCCTTTCCTCCTTCAAGGCCGGTCTCAAGACCTTCCTCTTCGATCGCACCTTCGGCTGCCCCACCAACTGTTCCCCCTCTCCCACTCTCCTTTCCCTTCCCCCTACCCCAACCTTCCCACCCCCGCTTGGGTCCCAACCTGACTGTTCAGCATTTTGGGACATCCTCCCGACGTGAAAGGCAATAAGTGCAATTTTGTTGTTGTTGAATTGGTGGTTTGGATCAGGAGGTGTGGATGGAGATTAGGGAGGGGTAGGAGGATGTCTGAAGGCACGGTTGAAGAGTAAGTACTCTCAGTTATATAGCAGACTTCTGTGACTCCCTTGTTTATTCCTCTATCCCCACCAACAGTTGCTCTCCTCCCCCAAGCACCTTCCCATGCCAGCACAGGAGATGTAAAATCTGCCCTTTCACCTCCTCCCAGATCACTGTTCAGGGCCATAGTGTTCAAGTGAGACAGTGATTTACAGTGCTGCCACCAATGTAGTATACTGCATTGGCTACTCACGTTGTGGTCCCCTCTACATTAGGAGACCAAATGCAGACTGGATAATCAATTTGCCGAACACCTCCATTCTGTCCGCAGGCCCAACCCTGAGCTTCCGGTTTCTTGCCACTTCAACTCTCCCTCCCATTCTGACATCTCCAACCATAGTCTCCTACACTGTTCTAATGAACCACAGCGCAAGTTCGAGGAACAGCACCTTATCTATCTGCTAGGGACCTTACAGCCCTTTGGCCTTAATATTGATATTAATAATTTCAAGCCATAACATCTCACCTTCCCCCTCCCCCTCTTCTGTGACCATCATCTGGGTGCCAGACACACCTTTTTTCTCTCTCTGGTCTGCCTGTTTTGTTGCAATTTCTCCCACCCTTTGTTTATGCATTATTTACACCCCTTTTCCCTTGTTTTGTTGCAATTTCCCTCCCTCTTTAGTTTGTACCATTGACACCATTTTAACCCACGATGCTGAGTTAAGGAGGTATTATTGATGTCCTCTATCCCATTTTCTCCTTTGTCTCCCTTGCACTGCCCCCCCCACTCTCTGTTAGTCCTTAAAAGCCTCTCCCTCTCAACATCCCGCAGTTCTGACAAAAGGTTGTGGATCCAAAATGTTGACTCACTTTCCTTTCTCCATAGATTCTGCCCTAATTGCTGAGTTCCATGACTTCCATTTTTCTCTCAATTATATACTTTAGCTGTTTTGTCGAAAATCTGAAAGTCATCCTTACATTCAAGATCACAGAGATTTAAAGGTAGACTTGGTAGCCTGACTCATTGTTAGGATGTGGAGGAGTAAACCATTTACGAGGGAATGGAATTCTTTCAACCATGTGAGATAAAGCTTGCCAGTGGTCACAGTAGCAACCTGCACAGTTTTAGCTGGTTAACCTCCAGCAGTACCCTGATGCTTACCCTGGGGTTCCCAAGCCTTGGCATTTGACAACTTGCCCCTAAACTTTGCGGGATTGGGTAAGTTGGATGTGTCTCTTCAGGGAGAAAGTGTGTGTACTCAATGCCAGACAAATGGAAACAATAGATAATAATAAGTATAATAATAATCCTTGCATTTGATATTGCGCTTTTCACAACTTCTAGATGTCTCAAAGCACTTCGCGGAATATACTGTAAAGTGAATTGAGTGTATGTTTGTGGGCGAAATGCGGCAGCCAATTGCGCACAGCAGTGTCCTACAAAAAGTCGTCAACTGAAATTTTTTTGAGGGATTATTATCAGGCGTGTGGAGTAAGTAAACTTGCCTAAGGTTTTGCCCTGACCTGCTGGGAATTGAACCCATGTCTCTCGCTTGTAAGGTGAGTGCTCTAACCACTGAGCCACAGGACTCCATTGCTTTGTTACAATTTGCTGTGCCACAGAATGAAAGATCATGTGTTTCTTGTCTAGTTCCCAATATAGATTATATTATATTTGGAGCTTGGGAGGCAAGTTTGGAGTTTGGTGAAACAGAATTATTACTAAAATAGAAAACTAAATAACATGTTGCTATGTACAGAGAGAGGACACTGGGTCAATTACCAGAATAAAATGTATTTGGTGAATCCTCTTCAGGCGTCAGATATGGGAGTAGAACTCAAGTGAAGATTCTTCTCACTTGGCTCCCAACAACTCAAAGCCCAATGGATAAGGTTGTCCTACCTTGAAAAGCAGTAGGAAGGAAGCTTCACCGGTGACAAGCTACATGGTTTTAGCCGAGCTGCCCTTCAAGTCTCTCGACAAGCCGAGTTGACTGCCCTGTCATCAGCAGTGCTTTGGAGTTCTGCAAACCAGCCTGGCTCAGGACCTGGACCATCAAGCCCACTGCAGGAGATTGATAATTCCCAATGAGACCTCGCTTACAATAATAATAATAATCCTTGCATTTGATTTGGCACTTTTCATACCTTCTAGACATCTCAAAGTGCTTCACAGACTATACTGTAAAGTGAATTGACTGTATATTTGTGGGTGAAACGTGGCAGCCAATTACGCACAGCAGTTTTTTTTGGAGGGATTGATTAGATCCAAGTATATGGAAACTATCAGTAATAACTTACCCTTGCATTCGATACAGCACATTATTATCTCATTGAAATGTCTCAAAGCACTTCACAGAATGTACTGTAAAGTGGATTGACAGGAAATTGTGTGGGTGAAATGCAGCAGCCAACTGCGCACAGCATTGTCCCACAAACAGTCCTGGATTTGGTGACCAAATTATTATTATTTTATTTTGAAAGGATTGTTACCCCCAGAAAACGATCCTCCAATCAAGTAACCACTGGGTACCAGCTTACTGCTAAGCAAACAGAGGCGTCTGGAGTAAGGAAAATTGCCAATGGTTTTGACCTGCCCGGGAATCGAATCCTGGTCCTTTCTCTTGCAAGGCAAGTGTTTTCATTACTAAGCTTTAGTAGTTTCATTCGGATACTCTTAAGTATGGTGATAGATTTCAGATACCTGGTTGAAACCAGCGCCTTGGGACGTCCTCCTGACGTGAAAGGTGCTAAACAAGTGTAATTTTGTTGTTGTTGTTGAACCTCCTTTATTTATATTTTTAAAATTGTAGAACATACCTAGTACTGTAGAAAGAAATCGCTAAATACAGGAAATAGCTATGTTGAAACAAACTGAGCTACATGGCCTGTAATACTCAATCATTTCTATTTCTGCACCGCACGGTGTTTAATACAGTTGTAAAGTTCCATTAAAAATTGCCTTAAGCATAATTTTTGTACGCTGGTACTCAATACGTGTACTTACTGTGACATATCATGTTCCCTCTGGGTGTTTGTCGAGAGATATGAATGATACTATTTTTAAACACATAAAAAAAATACGGTAACTATGTTCCACAATGCGTAAGAGCACATTGTTCCTCCTCTCTTCTGACGCAGTACCTTGAGCGCTAGACCACCTTATTCCAAGTGCTCGGTTTCTACAGTAAATTCTACACATTAAATGTCAGCTGCTGGGTAGGTAGATGGGGTGAGAAGGGGGTGTGTGAGAGAGTCAGAAAAGTGGTTTCAAACAAGTGTCAGCACTTTCGTCTCTGAGTCAGAAGGTTTGCATCGGGACTTTGAACTCACAGTCAAGGCTGACTCTTTAATACAATGTTGGAGAGCAGTTGGGTCCGGCGATATATCGGTTATACCGGTATAAATTTTCATATTGATATACCGATATCGGAATTTTAAATATATTGGTATATCGAAAAATTCGGTATGAAAAAAAAATGGTATATCGACAAAATATCAGTATATCGACAAAATATCGGTTTATCGTCAACAGATGCCACGTTACAGCATACAGAAAACATACAACCAAAGATTCAAATGCCCATTACATTCCCTTAAACTAACAAAAAACCATAGATAGCATTTAACTGACCTTGTCACCGGCATCGCAAACCTCCTGGGCCTAGAGTACGTATACTGAATGCGCGTGCATACTGAATGCGCACTGAATACGCATGCATACTGAATGCGCACGCATCCCCCTACCACCAAACACAATTAGACATGCGCAGACCGGTCATTCCCCCTCCTCCCACTCCTCCCACTAAACACCATTTCTGTGCATGCACACAAGATAAAAAACCCAGTGATATCGATGTATCGGTATATATCGATATGAGCCCACCGATATATCGATATCGGAAAAATTCCATATCGCCGGACCCTAGAGAGCAGTGTATTGTTGGAGGTGGTGTCCTTTGGATAAGATGTTAAATGTTAAATCTGCCTGTTCGGATGGATGTTAAAGATCCTATGGCACTATTTGACCAACAGGTTCTCAGATAAAATTGGTCATCCACTTCATGGCTATTTATGGAACTTTGCTGCGCATTCATTAGCTGTGAGGTTTACAAAATAGAGTCACTACAATACAGTGAATCCTGTGCTTTTGGATGTCCTATGTGAAAGGTACTAAATCAATATGCAAGGAAAGTTATAATTATGTCTTTGGTGTAAAGGTACTGAATGGTACGGCCAAAAAGCGAGCCACTGGAATTTGATCTGTGAAGATCTGTTAAATCTGGAACAGCTTCAATGGCCTCTTCTGTTCCTGTTTAACTATGCTTCTAATGTTACATAATGTCTGTGTCATTGGGAGTTGGTTTGATAGCATTTCATTCTGATGAGACCTGTGTTTGAATCATGGCAGATCAGGGCAAAATTTTGTGCATGTTTCCTTACTCCAAATAATTCCTCCAAAAAAAACCACAAGAATAAAATTGGTCATTTCAATCCACAACTGTTTGTGGAACACTGCTATGCGCAATTGGCTGCTGCGTTTCGCCCACAAATAAACAGTCAGTTCATTTTACAGTATGTTCTGTGAAGCACTTTGGGACGTCGATAAGATGTGAAAAGCGCCATATCAAATGCAAGGATTATTATGTCTCTCTCCCAATGTTATAATTGTGCTTATCCTATGCAGCTAAGAAAGGAAAGTAAGCTAGAGTGACCACAAGTCGATAATTTCCAGGCACAGCCCCCGGATGATGTATTCTATCCTTGGGGCCAAATCAATCATATCTTGAGTCCAGCAACAAATTGAGCAAGAGCAATAAAGTTCTAAAACAGATACATTCATCAGAGAAACATTAATTCAACAAGCTTCTCCAGTACTGTCAACATCAGCAATTGTAGCAAGGTCAAATTGTTTGTAATACTTGTCCCGGGATTCAGTTTACAAAATATGATCACTCTAAAGTAAGGAGGCTTCTCTGATGTAGCACTCAAGTCCTGTACAATAACGATTAACTTTAAAAACAAATGCATTTAAGTTAATGATTGTTGTTCTAGATAAATGCACCTTGTGATAAGTTCTTAATTCACTCATTTCAGGGCTCCACAAAAGGCCATCATATACCTGATGAAAGTTCCCATTATAAGGAGCAATGGGGAGATTGCAACTTTAAGAAACTGGTTCATTTTAAACTCCAAAATGGATCTAAATAACCACATGAGAACAGGAGTTAGAACATTTTGCCTTCAAAATATAGAGTCAATTCGTGATGCAAGGACTTCACAGGAAAAAGCACTGTGAAGTGGAGTAACTGTATTTGTGGGAAAAACGGACAGCACAATTGTCATGGCATTGTCCCAAAAACCATCTTGGAGTGAGTAATTTTTAGGCTTGGAGATCCCAGAGTCTGCATTTACAACTAAATTGTATAGCTTGCCATTGAAAGCAGTTTGGCAAGCTTTCTACTGTATCTACAGCTAAGACCACACAACCTGTTATGACTTTGGTTTGCAGGGTTAACAGGAACTGGATGTGTTCAAATCCATTCATTCTCCACACCTCCCTACCATTCCACATGCCCCAATGCACCACGCAGCACCTCCACTCGTCTGGCATTGGCCTCCTGCTCGCCCCTCGCACCTTCCTCTTCATAACCAGAGGTTGCATTTTCAGCCACTACACACCCCAAAACTCTGGAACATCCATCCGCTTTGCTGCCTCCGCTTTTTCAATTTCAGCCTGAAAACCTTCATCTTCGACTTTGCTTACGGCCACCTCTCCCTCCCCCCACCCTCCCGGCTTGCAGTCAGGCTCTGCCAATGTTAAGTACTCTGAGATGCTACCATGCATGGAGAGCATTATATAACAACAACAAAATTACATTTGAATATCATCTTTCACATCAGGGTGCAAGTTGCTGTTGTTGAATGGGAAGATTTCTTACCATCAGAAACTGCCTGATTTCTCCCATTACGTTTGGGAGCCAAGGCCTCTCCCATTACATTTTACCCACAAAATACACAGTCAGTTCACATTACAGTATATTCTGTGAAGTGCTTTGTGACATCTTGAAGACATGATAGGTGTTATCATAACAATCTTTGCATTTGATATAATACTTTTCACATCTTCTAGTGCTTCACAGAATTGACTGTATATATGTGGGCGAAACGTGGCAGCCAATTGCGCACAGCAGTGTCCCACAAACAGTCGTGGATTGAAATGACCAATTGTTTTGGATTGATTATTATTAGGCATGTGGAGTAAGGAAACTTGCCCATGGCTTCGCCCTGATGGGAATTGAACCCAGGTCTCTCGCTTGGAAGGTGAGTGCTCTAACCACTGAGCTACAGAACTCTATAGATTCTATATCAAATGCAAGGATTATTATTAAGAGCCAGGCTGTCTGGGCTTTAATCTGCAGTACCATGAAGTACTGCAGACCTACCTGATTCCAGCAATGGATTAGTGGAACCACCACAGACAGCTGGCTCGATTCCAACATTTCATTGCCAAATGTGTCACTTTGGAGCCAGTTCAGTTCCTAAGAGATCCCATTTTACCTCCCCTCCCCCAGGAGGATAATTATTGTTTGATCATTATTATCGTCTTCACAGATACCAAGTAAAACTTTACTTTTTGTTATATTGTGTTCATTCTTTTATTTACCCCCCCTTTAAAGTCTGTATAAAATGTATCATTATTTTAGGACTCAGAATCAAAAGGTTACTTAATCATTGGAAGAAGAGTTGGTGAGGTTGTTGATATACTTTCATCTTTATTTTGTGCAGATTGAAGATTGATTTCCTGGTGTTTTATTGCCCAGCCCAGGTGAATGGCAATAATTTTTATAATAATCCTTACATTTGATATAGTGTTGATGTCTCAGTGCTTCATATGATTTTACTGTGCAGTGTAGCAACTGTCTATTTGTAGATAAACACAGCACAGCCAATTTACACACAGCAATGTCCCACAAACAGTCCTGGTCAATTTTGTCTGCAGGATTGTAGGAAAAGGAAACTTCACCAGGACAGATAAACGGAACATTGATGTAACCTGGCACTGAGAATAAATTAATTGAGAGGAGTTTAAAGGAAATGAATTTTCCCGTTTTTTTGTATAATATTATCCCTCTTTCCTACAGGTGCCTCACCAGTAAGTCTTCTCCATCACCCTGGAGTGGTTCTACATTAACAATACAAATTTATGAGTGACCAACAAGCAGGACAGGTGAACTGGAATGACTATTTGACTTATTTCCTGCTTCTAAAAGATATTATCTTTAGATATTTAGATATTATCTAAAAGTTATTTCCAAATTAGAGAAAATCTGGGTTTCAATTCAGTTCAAGGTGAGATGACGGCCTTTATTGCTGGTCTGCAACTTTTTATTAATTGAAGATTTTTTTTTATCTTGAACATTAAAAAGGCATTTCAACCTATTTACAATACTGTACTCTTTCATTTAAGAAAGAAAGTTTTACAGCTTTTTCACTTATGTAATGTGTGTTTATATGACTGACTCTGACTTCAGTAAGAATGTTCACACAGCAACAGTGTCTGGCCTCTGTGGTTAGTACAGGAAGTTTGGGAAAACAGAGCTAAATCATGGCAATATCAATAGTCAATGCAAATAGTGATCTTTTTTATATATGTGATGCAGGTACTAAACAAAGAATCTCCTCAACACAACTGGGCAAGCTACATTGGGAAAGTTAGCTACAACAGCCAAAATAAACTGATAGGTTGAAAAAGGAAGGAAAATGCAAAGACATAAGACTCAAACATTTTAGTCATCATAGTAATTTACTCCTGACGTCTATCCTTCCTCCTCACCCCTCTTTATCCACTTTAGTCTTACCTCTTCAATCAGCGGTAAATGTTAAGGTTCCAGTGTTCACCTCACAAACGAGAGGATCCAGATTCATCTCCCTGGCGGAGCGAAACCTTAGGCAAGTTTCCCTACTCCACACACCATGAGATGTCCATTTGAACCCATTCTTGAATTAACAACAGGCACAAATCTTATATGAAAAGATGTTTATCAATTCAGATTAATAATGGTTATAGGTAGTTAAAATAGTACAGCTGAATAATGCTTATGTATCCACATGCAATTCACAACGATTAAGTTTGGCCAAACCAAATGTTGCGGAAGAGATGGAGGAGTAATGCCCAATTTAATATTCACTTTATTCCACCAAAAGTTGGCTGCCATAATGTTGCCTGTTTGATCACCCAAAAAGTATCCAGGGGCTGCTGTTCAGTTCAATCTAAGCTTTTCAGCACAAAAAATTAGCTGTGTTCATTTTTCCACAGCACATTTTATTGTTTTTTTCAAAAACACCACTTTTCCGTTGATATTAGTTTCAAAAATTTCATCTGACCATTTGTCATCACATTTTCTTTTTAATCGGAATGTTTGCCAAAATATATTTTTGTAACCCAAATATTTTTTAAGACATCAGCAGGTGGTGTTATTGCAACACCTTATCAAATCTGAATTGTTCTCGCTCACTTATGAACATTTAAATTGCTCACTTGCAATTAAATTTTGTTTATTCAGTTTTAGAGACAGTTCAGTTTATATGTTTTTATACTAATTTTAAATTAAACTGATCCCCAGCCAGGAGCTATATGAAAAAAATGTAAATGTGCCTGACTGTTGTTTGTATTCTACTAATTTTCAAAAATAAGTCTCTGGTTTCACCATATAAATGTTTTTATTTTATCAATGTACATTTGGTTTTCGATTGTTCTTCTTGGACTTTCAATCATCTGTTGTAGCATAACATGGTTTCACACATAGAACAATTGTATTACATACAGTAAACGTAAAAGAGCATCAAAATAAATTTTGTCAAGTAGCTCCCAGAACAACAAAGTACAGCTGCAGTCACATCTTTGCTCATCCCAAGCAGCCAGTGATCTTGAGCATGATTTCTTTGATAAGGGGAGAGCGAGAAACAGGAGTGTTCCCAAACAACCATGTCTCTCCCCACTTCCAACACCTTGTTTCACAAGGGTGTCAGTTTCACATTTTTGGAGTGAAAGGAGCAAACTTGAAACAACTCTTTACTTTATCAACAAATGAGTTGATACAAACAAACCCTTAGGGATATTTAAGGCTTGTCATCGATGTACGCACTGGAACCGATGCATCAATTAGAACCGCTGGAAAATCTGCATAAAATCTGAGATAGTTAAAATCAGGGGTATGGGGAGAAAAGAGAAAGGAAAGAAGGTGGGGAACAAGGAAGGTGAGGGCATTCATGACAGTCGCTATATATAGTATAAGTTTTTCAGCATAAAGGTGTGTTAATTTTCCCATATTTGGAATCATATTTGTTTCCTTTCTTCCAAATTTGACTTTTTAGAACCCTTCTTAGTTTTACCAATACAATCCTTCGGTGTTGGTGGTTATGTTATTGAATTTGAGTTTTTACCTTTGTCCCTTCTTTTACCTGTAGAATTAATCTGTCCTACTTTGTCTTTTAAACCTTGCAGGGAACCATTGTTCTTCTGCACCTTTTCAGACTGATCCTCATCAAGGCTGCTACTCTGTTCTTTTGATTTTTCTGCTGCCTCTCCCTGTCTTGCTTCCTATTGTGTGCGAGATGTGATCCTTTGAACATTCAACACAGCTTCCAATCTCTCCTTTGGTTGAAGGGTTAGCATCGTAATTGCTTATCCAATTTCTGATTAATGGAACAGGACTTCGAATAGAGGTACTTTATGATGGTGGATCAGGTCGACCACATTGTATTTGGGTTTCTTGTTGACGCACTATTGCCTCTCTCAAGGTTCCCCTTGTGTCATCCAACTGCTTCCTCAGTTGAGCATTTTCTCCTGACAAATTTTCCACCAGTTGTCACTGTTTTTCACTGCTTACCCTTTCTGCAGCTGCTAAACTCTTGGTTATCTACCAGAGTACTCAGTTCTCACACTCGGCACTGACTCTTAAGTAACATCTCTTCTATCTTATATTTTTCAGCCTCATGTTTTTCTCTTTCTGTACTTACAGAATCCTACAATGGGATCCCCTTTTCTGGCTACTTTTGGCAGAGTTGTTTGCACTCTAATTACAGCTTTTAAATAACTGTTCTTTTTAAGTTGTTTAATATTTCTCATGCATTCATTTTCATGTCCCTCCATTCCTGTGCTTGTCACATAGTATCAGTTGCCTGCCTGCTAATATTCGGTGTGAACTTGTAAACTGTAACCTCTGCATGTAAGTTTCCATTTCTTCCCGTCTATTTGATTGTCCATAAGATCATTCACTTGATCCTCAGCCTCTTGGCGCTTTTTACCTGTTTATCCAGAGTTTTTTTTAAAAAGCAACAGGGGGAGGCCATGAAGCCTGATCCACCAGTTTTAGATCTTGGCAAATATTTTAATCTCAATGGACTGGTCTTTCACCTTCTCCTTAATAAATAATAATCCTTACATTTGGTATAGCACCTTTCCTATTGGGAGGACATCCCAAAGCACTTCACAAATGTACAGAAAACTGGAGTGAATGTTATGTGAGAGAACGTGGCAGCACAGCATGTCCTACAAACACTATCCAAGTAAGGGTATACGTGAGAGCTGCCCCAGAATGGCTTTCTCTCAGATAATAATAATAATAATCCTTGCATTTATATAGCGCTTTCCACGTCTTATCGATGTCTCAAAGCGCTTCACAGAATACAACAACGTCCCAGGGTTGGGACCAGAGCAGGGGGGGAGGGAGAAGACAAGAGGGAAGAAAGAGGGGAGAAGAGGTAGGGATCAGAGCAGGGGGTGAGTGGTCATGGTTGGAGGAAGGAAAGTAGGAAAATTGACTGTTAATTTGTGGGAGAAACGTGGCAGCCAAATTGCACACAGCAGTGTCCCACAAACAGTCATAGAAGTGGGGTTTGGGGAAAAGGGGGGAAAAGAGGGTAAGGCGAGGGGCCATGGTAGGGGGAAGGAGAGCAGAAAAACCGACTATATATTTATGGGCGAAACGCGGCAGCCAAAATTGCGCACAGCAGTGTCCCACAAACAGTCATGGAAGTGGGGCCAGGGGAGAAAGGGGGAAAAGAGGATATCCTGTACCTGTATCTGTACCTGTACCTGTACCTGTCTGTTGGGGATCCAATTGCACCAATTGTTTCAAATTGTAACATCAACCCAGCTCAGCACTTCATTTTGAATAACAAAGTGGATAACAAATAATTTAAATTGTTTCTAATGTCAATTGTGGTATTAATCATTGCTTGATGTCTCTGTGTAACACGGTTTCAATAACATCTTGAATCATATATGGACCAGAAAAAAAATTATAACTTATAAAGATCTTCATCTTTTCTAAATCTCTTCTTCCATTTACCATCCCTACACAGATGTGCTCCACATTGTTTCCTGACCAAGAAGAGGCCAGAATGATCTAGTCTTAGTCTTACCCACACTGCACATTGATAGTGTGGGGGTCTATGTGATAACAGTGCAAGATGATGTTTCTGCCAAATGTGTGATCTTGGCTCAGTTGGCAGCACATTAGGTCAAAAGTTGTGAGATCAAGACTTCAAGTCTCTCGGTCTGATGTTCCAATGCAGTAGTGGTGGAATGCTGCATTGTCAAAGATGCCATCCTTCAAATGAGTAGATAAACTGAGGTCCCCTCTGCCTTTTCTGATGGGTGCCAAGCATTGCATCATGATATTCAAAAAGAAAAAAAATGAGTTTCTCCCAGTCTCCTGGCCAACGATTCTCTAAATAAAACTGGTCAATCACTTTCTAGCTATTTATAGGAACTGCTTGATAGGAATTATATGTGAAGTGCTTTGAGGTTGCTTAACATCAACAGGAGCTATATTGAATGCAAGATTTATTAACACATGCATCCTGTGGTCTTCACCGCTGCCCTCTTATGCCACAGTCCAACCTGAGTGCTTGTGTTTGGGATACAAGGATACCCTCTCTTGCCATGTTATCAACTAACTGTACTTCAGAACGACCCTGGAATTGGGTTTTTTCTTTAGTTGTCTCATCTTTTCTTCTGTCATGGTTCAAATCATAATCGTTGTTAAGAGTGCTAAATCTGTTCTCATTTGGAAAAGAATAGTGGTGAAAACATGCTCCAGTGTTTAAAATTGTGAAGGACAAAAGTTTTTTTAAAACTCCCACAGAAGATATAAATAGAAGGTACTGTATAATGCAAATAATTTGCGAATGAAAAGTACCACCTTCACAAATTAATGTCATCTGATACTTAAAGTTACTTGTTTTGCTATTAACATGGACTGCCAAATCCACAGATGTTAAAAGTGAACAGATAGGACACTTCTCTACCATACTCCATTAAAAAGTGTTACAGTACAGTATTCCACTAGTTTGTGACAACTGGTATTTCTCATTCATAGCTCCACCTTCTGGTGAAAGCTTGTATTAAAAGGCAACCAATTTTTGAATAAAAGTATATTTTAAAAAGGATACATACTGTAAATCTGAACTAAAATTAACTGCAACATACAAACACTTCCAATCAATCTCAAAGAAAATCAAGCAAACGCCTCAATTGGAGAAGAGTTTATCAAAGTCAGTTAGTATATTTTTGTCAAAATTAGAAACCAATCTTCAAGTCAAATAAAGTGTTAGGATTTTGCATCGCAGACCAATCTAGACCAACCGCCATATTGATGTATCCAACTAGTTGAGCAGGATTAATTAACAAGGCTCACTCACAGTTAACATCCACACGAATGAGGATGATACCCAACGCAACTATTCCACTTGATTCAAGTGCATTGATCTTTTGTCGACTTCCCTGTCAGAAATCAAGGCCAAAATTTCCATCCAACTCAACATGACACAATAAAGAAGCCATCCTCCTTGGCTCCCACCGACTCTTTCCTCTCTTCCGGCTGTGACCTCATCAATCTCCCGGGTCTCGCTTTCAAATTCTACAAACCGGGGGCCCACCTGGGTGGCTAATTTGACCCCAGCTTTCTTTTCTCTCATGTCCAACCCATCGCCAAGATGGCCAATAAAATCGGTTCAGTGATGATCTATTGGGGGATTTTTTTTGAGTAAACCACAACACAGCATTTTCAAACGAGTGCAGAGGACTTCCGTTGGTTTGTTGACTAATGGAGAAAGTGGGCAACGATCCAGCCCCATGGTCTATGAGTACTTCAAGAACTCGAATCTCTAACTGGAAACGTAAAGTAATATAATGTATCCATGGCATATAATAATAATAACCTTTGTATTTGATATAGCGCTTTTCACATTTTCTAGACATCTCAAAGCGCTTCACAGAATATACTGTAAAGTGAATTGACTGTAAATATACGGGTGAAATTATATTAGTTATTTTTTGTGAATAGGTTTTGGTATGAGATATTAAAATCTAAATTTGAGAAATGCCTGGTATGGTTTTGGGGTAGAATAATTAGGTTTACCAATCCATTCCCAGCTTTCTTCCCCTCTTGTGTGGATAGTATCAGGTCTCATACACTTTCACTTAACATTCAGGAGAACTAGGCTCTTTAATATGTGTTGATGTTCCAAAATAATGTTTTATCAAGTAGCTTAAATGGTTGTAGGCTTTTCCCCAGAAGGAAAACAATAAACTGATAGTTTACCAATAGTCGCACCAAATAGCTAATCTGTTACCCAATGTTCCACCTTACATAAGTTACACTTTCTGTCATTGCAGATTAAACATCTCTGGCATTTTCAGTGTAATAGATATGCTTCTGTCTTTAGATGCAGTAGGAGCAAAAGATGGTGACAGGTTTATGGAGCATCATCTGACAACTCCTGTAAATAAAACAGTCCTATTGACACCTATTAAATGCTCAATATTGGCAGTAAAATTGAATTCCGTGAACTCGCAGCAATTGTAATGGACTATGTAATCAAACTGACAATATTTCTATCAAACTTCTGTATTACATCATCACACATGTGTGAATAATACCCCTTGCACCTTTGAAGTCTGTTACCAGGCTATTTTTGTTTTCTGTGATGTAGTCATATCCTTCCGTTATTCTTCTCAGCTCTGTTTCTCCAAGGTTTCCCTCAGTTTGCTAAGTAATGACTGTAGTGCGACACTTTCTGCATCATTCTCTGCACGTTATCCACTGGACATTCTGAAAAATAAGCACCTTTTCCTTATTCACTTCATTAGAATTGATATCCTGAATACAGTAATAATCATAATAATCCTTACATTTGATAGAGCGCTTTTCACTTCTAGGTGTCTCTTTCCGTCTTCTAGATGTATCAAAGCACTTCACAAAATATCCTGTAAAATGAATTGACTGTATATATGTAGGCAAAATACGGCAGCCAAACACACATGAGTGACCCACAAACAGTCGTGGATTGAAATTACCAATTTTTTGGGAGGGATTATTATTAGGTGTGTGGAATAAGGAAACTTGCCCAAGGTGTATAGACAAGGTTGTTTCGGTGCAGGTTATTGGTCTGGTTTGGGATCCATTAGTTCAATCCATGGCTGGACCTTTAGGTTACTAGACCTTCTTTACTCAATTATTATTCTTGATTAATTTATGCAATTGTCACGTTTTCCTTTATTTAGAGCTTCCTGAACCCCAGCTTTGATTGATTCTATCTTCAGAACTTCCTGAACCCCAGCTTTGATTGATTCTATCTTCTGGTGATTTTTGTTTCTGTAATTCCTAAATCAGATTTAAAGAAATATTTCTCTGCCTACCCCCTCACAAACACACCTTCCTGGTCACACCTTTCCTTTCACATGAGAGTGTGGAATAACATGCAAAATACACATGTTCATACACTGGCTCCCCATCCTCCAGAGAATCGAATTCAAGATCCTCGTCCTCACCTTCAAGGCCATTCACGGCCTTGCCCCCGCCTATCTCCGACCTGCTGTCTCCCTATCAGCCCGCCCGTCCCCTCCGCTCAGCAGGCTCTGGCCTCCTCCGCATCCACCGCCCTAACTGCCCCACCATCGGTGGCTAGGCTTTCAGCCTCTCTGCTCCCACTGTGGAACTCCATCCCGCAATTCCTTCGCCTCCCTTCCTCTCTTTCCTCCTTCAAGGCCGGACTAAGGACCTTCTTCTTTGACCGTGCCTTCTGCTCCCCTCCTAACTCTTCCACCTCTCCGTGAAAGGTGCTCTCCAAATATAATATTGTTGTTCACATATGCAGCTTACTTTCAAAAAATGAAGCCTTGTGATTTTCACAAAATGGCTGAGTGGGGGAGCAGGTGGGGATTGGAGTTAGCAAAAGTGAAGACGAGGAGTTAACAATCAGGTTAGGAAAAGTACACAAAGACAGAAATCTCATAAAATGAAGTGGGAAGGATTAGCTCTGAACCATATTAGGCTTTCACCTTTCTTGACCAGGTAGTTGGATAGTGCATGCATTCTTCATTACTTCAATGGAACAAAGCGAATATGTGGCAGGAACAACAACACAATTACATTTATATAGCACGTTTCACATCAGGAGGGTGTCGGAGGGCAGGCAGGTTAAGAAAAAGAGTGTGCTTTTATATTAATAATGTTTGTCATAGTTACATCTTTCATACGAACTATGCGTACTAAATACTATTAACATTTAAACACAAATAAAAACCTAAATAGCTTCCAGATTAGATTATACGATTAGTCCTTGCTTATCGTAGTAGTTGTGTTCTTGAAAAGTTAAGCGAAACGACGTTAAGCGAATGCATTTTTCCCATAGGTATTAATTTACTGTATAAACTGGAGTTAGGTTCATTTGGACATTTTTCTTCAAAATTTTCTTTAAAAAAATTAACATAACACTCATGGCATAAAAACGGATTAAAACATCTCATTTCATTTCACGAGTAATAGTTTTGCTGTTTTTTTTACTCAGTGACTCACCACTGTCACTTCCTGGTCGTTTTTGACTCATGTTTATAGAGGATTACACAAATAAACCACGATTAGAAAAAATATTATCGATCTCAGATCTGCGCACAAACTTAAAATGGCGACGTTAAGACTGAGGTTGGACGCTGCATCGGAATACCAGATGGTAGCCCGCGCAACTCAAACTACAGTAGTTTGTTTCCACCCGTTGGCAAACGATTTACTGTAATAGCAAACGTTGCAACGTTAAATAGATATATGTCCCCTATGTATCAGCAATGTAATAACAAAACAATGCTGACCAAAGCAACGTTAAGCGGGGTCTACCTGCAGTAGACTACGTTATCGGTGTACATTTATTGATCAGGTTTGTTTTTAACTATTGCTTTGAATATTGCAACAGGATCATAATTAACACTTGCAAAGAATATAAAGATGAAAAAGACCTTCTCAAGGTTGATGCATTTTAGTGTTAGAATTCTCAATAACTCGAATACCAATTTTTCATCATTTGCTACTATCTTAGAAACTATCTTTAACATCCACAACACTGAGGCCAAAATAAAGACAGTGAATTACACTTTCCCATGTCATTCAGCAGCTCCCAAAACTAATGAACATATAGAGCAGTCTTTCATAAATATGAAAGAACCTTCCCACTCAAAACACATGATCCATTCACGAGCAAGGAGAATCATTTTATTTTAGGAAAAACCTACACTTATACATAAATCTCTTCCAAAAGATAATGACAAAACCAATGCATTTAGCTGCTCATTCTGTTTTATTTTAAAGAAAATAGTACAAAATGCTAAACAACATTTTTCTCTAGTTCTTAGGTCTCTACATTGTACCAGAACAGTCAGAATAATTTTTTTAAAAAACATAACTTTATTTCATACTAATATCACAGAATAATTTTCATATCAGTGTATTTTGAAGTGAATTATGATGGCAATGTTTTCCATACTGCAACAAATTCTTCAGAGCAAGCTTTCAACAACAACAAAATTACACTTGTAGCACATTTCGTGTCAGGAGGACATCCCAAGCGCTGGACAGTCATTATTTCAGACCAGAACTGTGGTCAGGGACAGGGTGGATGGAGGGAAAGGGGGGATTTGGGGTGACCAATGGGACCGTCGAAGAAGTGTCTTGAGGTGGGACTGGAAGAAGGACAGGGAGGGGGCGAGGCGGAGGGACTGCGGGATGGAGTTCCAGAGTTTGGGGATTTCATTCACATTTATAACTCCCAATTCATCTCCCTTGTTTGAATGCTTAATCCAGTTTGTATCTAGCATTCACGATGGGCGTTTCATCTCAAATGTCAAAGAGGTACCTTTGTTAATTAGGTAGATGTTACAATGTAGATCTGGAAAACAACATTTCCGCTAGCTGCTAAACTGCTTGCTTTTAACAACAACAAAAATTACATTTGTAGAGTCCTTTCCATATCGGAAGGAGGGGGGGGCAGGGATGGGATGAGGGAGGGCAGAGAAGTAGGACGGTGGTTGAAGGTATGATCGAAGAGGAGGGTCTTGAGACCGGTCTTGAAGGAGGCAAACCAGGGAGCAAGGCAAAGCGATTGTGGGATGGAGTTCCAAAATGTAGGGGCAGAGAGGTTGAAAGCCTGGTCACCGATGGTAGGGCGGGTTGGGCGGGACATATGGAGCAGGCTCCTGAGGGAGCGGATAGATTGATAGGTGGTCAGCAGGTCAGAGAGATAGAAAGGGGCAAGCCCATGGAGGACCTTGAAAGTGAGGATGAGGAAACACGATTGAAGGGACTCTTGGAAGAAGTGGGAGAAGAGTGAAAACAACGGCTGTTTCAAGTACCTTGGAAAGAACATAAGAAACAGGAGCAGGAGTAGGCCATTCGTCCCATCAAGCCTGCCCAGCCATTTAATACGAGCATGGCTGATCTTCTATCCAAATTCTATTTACCCACCCTATCCCATATCCCTTAATCCCTTTATCTTATATAAAAAAAAGTATTAGAGAGGCCGACATGATGGAGTTAAGCCTTGAGGTGACAAATACATGTGTAACGGTTTCAGCAGTCTGAGGGATGAGGCAGTGGCGGAGATGGGCAATGTTGCGGAGGTGGTGTAAGACACCACCTCCGCAACAGATATGGCACAGATATGGGGGAAAAAGATCAGTTCAGAGTCAAGCAAGACACCCAGGTTCCTGACCGGCTTGGTTAGGTGGAAAGAAAAGGTAGGTTGGAGATGGGCCAGTAATTAGAGAGCAGGGATACGTCCAGGGAAGGTTTCTTGAGGATGGGAGTTATTGTGGCCATTTTAAGGTGGTTGGGAATAGTACCAGATGATAGGGAGAGATTGATGGTGTCAGAGAGTAGGCTTGGGTCTAAATCCTCCTGGACCTGTCGGCTGCCTTTGAAACCGTCGACCACGCCATCCTCCTCCACTGCCTGTCCTCCGCCATCCACCTCAGTGGGACCGCATTCGCCTGGTTCGAGCCCTACCTCACAAACCGCCAGCAATGCATCTGCACAAATGGTTTTTCCTCCCGCACTCACCCAGTTACCTGCGGGGTACCCCAGGGATCCATCCTTGGGCCCCTCCTTTTCCTCATCTACACACTTCCTCTTGGGGATGTGATCCGCAGACATGGGGCACACTTCCACATGTACGCGGATGACACCCAACTCTATCTCTCCACTTCACTTTGTGACCCCCAGTCCCCCGATGTTCTGTCAGCCTGCCTTTCGGACATCAGGGGCTGGATGAGCACAAATTTCTTGCAGCTGAATGTTGACAAGACAGAGGCCATACACCTTGGCTCTCGTCAACGTCTCCATTCGCACGGCTCTCACCTCCTCCACCTTCCCGGTCTGACCCTAAAACTCACCGAACCTGTGCGCAACCTTGGCATCAGGTTCGACCCCCAACTGTCCTTCCTCCCCCACATCCGGTCCGTCACCAGCACTGCCTTCTACCACCTCCGATGGATCGCCCGTCTCCGGCAATACCTCACCTTAAAAGCCGCCGAAACCTTGGTCCATGCCCTTGTCACCTCTTGGCTGGACTACTGCAACGCCCTCCTCGCCGGTCTCCCCTCCACCACAATCCACAAAATCCAGCTTATCCAGAACTCTGTCGCCCGCATACTCACCCGCTCTAAGCTTCGCTCCCCCATTACCCCAGTCCTTGCCAGACTTCACTGGCTCCCTATCCCAGAGAGGATCGACTTCAAGATCCTCACCCTTGTTTTCAAATCCCTCCACTCCTCTGCACCCCCCTATCTCTCTGATCTCCTCTCCCCACAACCCAGCACCCGCTGCCTTCTTTCCTCTGGGTCTGGCCTCCTCCATGTCCCCCGAGTCCTCCGCTCCACCCTCGGCGGCCATGCCTTTAGCCACTACGCCCCGAGGCTCTGGAACTCCCTTCCTCACTCGCTTCGCCTCACCCCCTCTCTTCCCAGTTTCAGGTCACAGTTGAAGACCTTTCTCTTCGACCGAGCTTTTGGTCACCTTCCTGCCCCTGCTCCTGGCTCGGTCCCGGGATCCGCTACTGTGAAGCGCTCTGAGATGCCGTCTGGCATGGAGGGCGCTATATAAATCAAAGTTGTTGTTGTTGTTGTAAATCCCTGACTGTTCAGGTCCTTGGGACGCTTTTCACTTTCAGTTCCTCGATGTGAAAGTGAAAAGCTCTATACAAATGTAATTTGTTGTTGTTGCTCTTCAATAAGTTTAGAGGTATTAGCTCTGCAACTGGTGATAATTTCAACATCTGCTTGCAGCACAAGTAACACAAGATCTAGAGCCCTTCGCCAGCTCTCCAGCTTAACTGTCACATTATCATAAACCTTGGCATTAATACTGTACTCACTCACAGTGCCACCGAATTGCCGGGAACACTGACCCACAGTTTGTCCAGTAGATTCCTCTGCTACATTGGGAATTATAGGAAAGAGACCAACGTCTTCATTGAGACACTTTTGTACTTCTGACATAGCATCTAGTGGTGTCCTATACATGCCGGTATTATACATGGCAGTCACAAGGTATTCTCTCCAGCCATCAGCCAAAAACTGCAGAATCTGGGATTGGTAAAGTACATCAGTCTCTGTAAGCCATGATGAACAACGTGGACCAATGCAATCGGTAGCATTTACTTGGGGCTTTAGAGCAGCCTTTTCTGACATGAGCCGTTTCAGGTGGCAGAGGGACATAAGTTCGACTGCTCCTGCACCTGGAAAGACTTGTTGCTCACTGAGGGCATGGTGCAAACGATGTACACAGCTCCACAATTGATCTCCTAACACCTGCATCTTACAGTTCACGGGGCTACAAAGCACCACTGTGATAACAGCAATTTTAAAGCAATTTATCTGTACAGCAACTCTTTCTCCCATGGGAGGTGAATTTCCATGCCCAGCTTTCCAAAAACAAAGCTGTGCTCCAGTGCCCACACAATTCTCTTTTACCTGTGTGATGTAAGTAATACGAATAGCCCCTGTGGTCTCCGCAAAGCCTTGCAATACATTATCTTTCACTTGCTCAATTACTAGTATATTGTTTTGAATACACATTTCAATTAAACATGGAGATGCTATTCCTTTTACTAGAATTACATTAACATGATATTTATGCAATATCTCCATTGCATTATTTAACCATTCTTCTTCCACACTTTTAAACATGTCATCAATACTCTTAGCAACTATCTTAATATTTGTATTACGGTTGAATCCTGGATGATGGTATTGATGAGTCAAATCTCCATCTATAAGGATAACATGAAGAGGCAGTCCTAATAGATGCTGGACAATATGAGGCTGTTCCCCTGAGAGTAATGTGATGAAGCCAGTATGAACACAGGAATAATTTTCAGGTAGTCCTGGCAACAAGCATGTAACAAGTTTATCAATGTCAAATTTAGGAAGAGTTCTTGAAGCACTGTTTGCCACCAGATCATATTGGATTTGAACTCTGTAAGCCTCTATTGTCAGCTGCATAGCACTTTGGTTTCCATGACTCAGCGACATAGCGAGTGCTCTGAAAGTGGAACAATCAGCTGTCGTTGTAGAGGAACTCTCATGAAAACTATCTGACAAAGCTTCTTCTTGTGTTTCAACATCAGGCATCCTGAAGTGTCGACTGAGATGAAGTTTTATGTTTTTTCCACTGAAGATGGAACTTGTTTCGCTTTGACTAGGTGAGGCACCAGCTACTGGTAACGTACTATTGAAACATTCCACATAGCTTGAAAAAGATTGCTTGCAGTGATCATTCTCATGGCTGGCACTGTAACTTTCAATGGAATCCATTTTCTTTGATGGATTTGATTGATGTGAAATTTGTAGCTTTCCCACCAAGTGTCCATCACTGATTAAATGTCCAGAGGAACTATCTGAACTACATAATTTATTGCTCAGTAAATTTTGTTTTGAGGTAAAGTTTTCTAAAAGATTATCAATATGTATCTGACATGTTTTTAGCACCTCTATGGAATTGTCTAGCCCTTCAGACATCACAGAGACTATTGTAGGAATGGGTATATCTTCATTCAAACAATTTAAAACAGCTTTACTCCATGCTCCAGCAAGGAAAAGAAGGCTGGATGTTCCAGTCTTGTAAAGTTTATGGTGTGCCTGCACAGTCTCATTCAGCAACTGTCCTATAGGGCTATTTAAGTGTAGGTTCTCAAGAAGTCGGAATGCTGAACAAGTCACAGCCGTTTCATCAGTGTCGTCATCAACAATAAACTTGTAGGATTTGATTGAGCCAAGCAGAGTTCTGCCTGACGCTGCCAGTGCTGCGAGCTGTTCTAGGCCAATATGTGATTTCATGATTAGAAGTCCACAGAGTATTCCAAAGGGCTGCAAATACAAAGGTAAAAACATTGATGATCAAACTAATGATTTTCTTCTTCTAGACGATAGAAAACCGTCAATACATTTGTGCTTATAAATAGCGGGTGAAAAAAACGGCAGCGTGATTTTAAAGTTGCGCGACTTTACTAACTGCAAGCTGAAGCCCTAGACTCTACTAGCGGCAAACCGAAATACTGCACCTGCACGACAATGTGGGTTATTGGCTAGCGTTATCGGCTTGCCACTAGTATGACTTTAAAGTCATATGCGTTCTATTTTTTTCACCCACTTGGCGTGCTCCATTTTAAAAAGAATCACTGGACTATAAACCTCAACCGCAGCATCATGGCTTCAAGCACAGCATCTACCAGCAAAGGTAAAAAGCGCAAGAGAGTAGTTTTAACAATAAGTACCAACACAATATTCTGTTATTATGTTATTATTTATGCATTTACAAATGCTCCACTGCTATTGTTCCGGATAAATTCTGATTTATCGAATGGAGACTTTTTTTTTGGCGTGCCGGTTATACAGAAGTGCTGATGCATCGAGTCATGGATAAACAGGCTTCTATTGTAATCCTGACTAAACCATCATCCCCACCCTCGCCAGTCTCCTCATCCCTCAGAGGTAGGGTCTGTCGATATGGAAATTTTCCGATTAAATATATCGATGGGCTCATATCGAGATATACCGAAATATCTGTATTTTCGGGTTTTTCGTACTGCGCATGCGCGCGCAGCGTGCGCATTTGGAATGCGCGCGTGTTCCGGTGCGTGCACATTCCGGGTGCACGCGCATTCGGGGCCTATCTTCTCAGGAGGTAAATATCTTTCTCTCTCTGTGTCTCTCACTCTCTCCATCTCTGTGTTTTTCTGTCTGTGTGTCTCTGTGTCTCTCTCCCTCTCTCCTCTCTCACATCACCCCCATCTCTATCTATCTGTATATTATCACATCCACCCCGTCTCTCCCCCCCCCCCCCCGCCGTCCCTCTCTCGCACTCCCCACCCCCACCCCCGTCGTCTCTCTCCCCCACCACCACCCCAGCCGTCTCTTTCTCCCTCCCCCCCAGCCGTCTCTCTCCCCCTCCCCCCAGCCGTTATTCTCCCCCTCCCCCCAGCCGTTTCTCTCCCCCTCCCCCCAGCCATCTCTCTCCCCCTCACCCCCCCCCAGCAGTCTCTCTCCCCCTCATCCCACCCCCCCCCCAGCCGTCTCTCTCACCCCCCACCCCTTGCATACCTGTATATTGTATTCAAGGACTGTGAATACAATATGGCGGCTTTGCACCTTGGTCTGTGCATTGTGTATAGAGATGAGCATTCTGGGTCTTGTAGTTCAGTGTGCTCGCATCCCGATTTTTTACTTCGATATATCGATATTTTAAAAATGCCTATATCGGCATATCGATATGAAAATTATATCGGGTTTTAGCGATATATCGATATATCTCTGGACCCTACTCAGAGGATAGAATTCAAGATCCTGGTCCTCACTTGCAAGGCCTGTATGACCTTGCCCCCTTCTACCTCTCTGACCTGCTGATCCCCTATCAACCTGTCGCTCCCTCTGCTCAGCAGGCTCCAGCTCTCTCTCCCGACCCATCCTACCATTGGTATCCAGGCTTTCACCCTCTCTGCCCCTACCCTTTGGAACTCCATCGCACAATCCCTTTGCCTTGCTCCCTCCCTTGTCTCCTTCATGGCATGACTGAAGACCCTCCTTTTCGATCGTATCTTCAGCTATCCTCCTAGCTCTTTGCCCTCCCTCATCCCAACCCTGCCCCAACTGCTCAGGTCCAGACCCGACTGTTCAGTGCCTTGGGACGTCCTCCAGATGTGAAAGGCGCTCCACAAATGTAATTTTGTTGTTATTTATTGCTTCTCTCTCTGTATGCCCTTGCTCTATCCTCTCCATTCATTCTCTGTCTATCCCCTCTCTCTATCCTCTCTCTTTATACTGCAGATTCCTGTAGCTCAATGGTTAGAGCACTCGCCTTACAAACAAGAGACCTGGGTTCGATTCACGGCAGGGTGAAACCTTGGGCACATTTCCTTACTCCACTAATAATAATCCCTCCAAAAAAAATTGGTCAATTCAATCCATGACTGTTTGTGGGACACTGCTGTATGGAATTGGCTGCCACGTTTCGCCCACATATATATACAGCCAATTCACTTTACAGTATATTCTGTGAAGCGCTTTGAGACATCTGGAAGACGTGCAAAACTCTATATCAAATGCAAGGATTATTATTATTATTATCATTATTATCCCGCTTCTTTCACTATCCCCTCTCTGTCCTTTCACTCTATTCTCTCTATTCCCTCCCCCTTCTCCCTCTACCCCCCCCCCCCCCCCCCACCCCCCTCCATCCCCTCTCTCTATCCTCTCACTAACCTCTCTCTTTATTGCTTCTCTCTCTCTGGATCCCTTTTCTCTATCCTCTCCTCTTGCTCAATCTTTTCTATTCATCCCTTCTGTATCTCTCTCTCTCTCTCTCTGTATCCTCTCTCTCCTATCTTCTCTCTCCATCCTCCCACCTCCTCTCTCTCTCTCTCTATACTCTCTCGCATCCACCTCCTCTCTCTCTCTCTCTTCTCACTCAGTCACTTACTGTCTCAGACTCGGTGTCTCAGCCGTTACCATGACACTCGCCGCCGTCCAATGGACCGGAAATGACGTCTCCCATCCTCTGTGTTCCCCCCCCCACCCTCCCCATTTCAGAATAACCGCTGTAGTAATGATATAAATGATGATCCAGTCGGCATACGATGAAACTCCGCACTTGGACAATAAAGCCCGAGTTTGGGAATTTTTTTTAGTGTTTACATCCTGACAATTGCGTGCTGCCCTCCCCCTCGGCAGGGCGCATGCGCATGGCGGATTCGGCGGTTGCTGCGTTACCGAACCGCGCCGCAACCAAACTCTGAGCCCCGGGGCCCTATGACCCGCCCACCACGCGGTGACAGTGATTGGCCGACTGGTGTCTCACGCCGAGGAGGCTGTGGTTCGCGATTGGTTGAGGTCGGTGCCGGTCCAGGCGACCCCGCGGTAGAAAGTTAGGTTGTGGCGAGTAGTGGAGGTGATGCTCGCGCCTTGTATTTGTTTACTTTAGAGACGAGCGGCGTCAGTCAGTGTATCCGGCTTCACCGTCTCTCTACACCATGGTAAGGTACCACAGCCCCCGTGTGAACCACTGCTCATAATCCTAATGGCGGGGGGAGTGATAATAATAATAATAATCCTTCCGCTTGACATAGCGCTGTTCACGTCTTCTAGACGTCCCAAAGCGCTTCACAGAGTATACTGTAGTGAGTTGACTGTATGTGGGTGAAACGCGGCAGCCAATTACGCACAGCAGTGTCCCCCAAACAGTCGTGGATTGAAGTGACAATTTTATTTTAGGGGTTATCATTATGAAGCTATGTATGTGTAGGGTACAGGTAACATAAATCATGATGACAGTTTGGTTTCACGAGCTGCTGCCCAACGTTTATTTTCAGCGTTTAACTTCAGCAGGATATCAGTAATTTACCCGCCAGTTGGTGGGTGTCTGTGTGTGTGTGTGTGTGTGTGTGCCTGAGTTTGTGTGTGTGTCCTCCTGATGTGAAAGGCGCTAGACAAGTGTGATTGTGTTGTTGTTGTTTGTGTTTATGTGTGTGGCCTGTGTGAGTGTGTGCGTCTGTGTGAGTGTCTGTATGACACACACACTCACACCTTGTTTTCAAGTCCCTCCACTCCTCTGCACCCCCCCCCCTACCTCTCTGATCTCCTCTCTCCCCAAACCAGCTCCTGTTGCCTTCGCTCCACCGGGTCTGGCCTCCTCCATGTCCCCCGAACCCTCTGCTCCACCCTCGGCGGCTGTGCCTTCAGCCACCACACCCCAAGGCTCAGGAACTCCCTTCCTCACTCCCTTTGCCTCCCCCCCTCTCTTCCCAGTTTCAGGTCCCAGTTGAAGACCTTTCTCTTTGACCGCGCCTTTGGTCACCTTCCTCCCCCTGCCCCTGGCTCGGTCCCAGGATCCACTATTGTAAAGCGCTCTGAGACGCCGTCCGGTGTGGAGGGCGCTATATACATCAAAGTTGTTGTTGTGAGTGGGTGTGTCTATATGAGTGTGTTTGTGAGTCTGTGTGTATGTATGTCTGGGTGCACCAGCATGTGTCTGTGTGCGCGTGCGTGCATGCGTCCCACGACTGTGTGTGTCCACGTGGTGTCTCCGTGTCTCAGCGCCCAAGTGTGCCTGTGTCTATGGGTGCGCTCGCCCGTGTCAGTGGGTGTTCAGTGAGTGACATGTATTCCAACTACCAACATGTCCAGATGGACATTACAAATGTGCGAAATTGACGGCTGCATTCACTCACTAATTTTGGGGGGCCGGGTGTCTTGACACACGTGAAAGCGCATCACCATGCTTCAAAGTATCCAAACCAGGCTGAGATTTCCATGCATCCCACCTGTGCATGGAAATCCCAGAGATAGATTGTTGGAATGGAATGCACACTCTTTCCCTGGAGGGACACAACCTGCTTACCAAATTCTGGAATGTACAGTAAAAACCCGTTTATCCTGCACTCGCGGGACCTGGCCAATGCCGGTTAAAGCGCCTGCCGGATATTCGGGCGACCCACGGCCAAAACCCACGACAAAAAAATTAAGTTCTTTTAACACACATCATACACACCAGACTAGGTAATAACATAATAACAGAATATTATATTGATACTTATTGTTAAAATTCCTCTCTTGCGCTTCTCACCTTTAGTGATTGAGGTTTACAGTCCAGTGATTCTTTTTTAAATGGAGGACGCCAAGCTGGTGAAAAAAACGCCAGCGCGATTTTAAAGTCGCGCGACTTTACTAGCTGCAATCCGAAGCCCTAGACATTACTAGCGGCAACAACAACAACAAATTACATTGATAGAGCGCCTTTCACGTCGGGAGGACGTCCCAAGGCGCTGCACAGGAGGCGTGTGACCCGAGCTGGGAGGGGAATGTTTGGGAAGGGGTGAAACATGAAGGGGAGGTAAAAGAGTTCGGAGTGGAACAGAAGGCACGATCGAAGAGGAAAGTCTTCAAACCGGCCTTGAAAGAGGAAAGGGAAGAGAGGAAACGGAGGGATTGAGGGATTGCATTCCAAAGGGTGGGAGCAGAGAAACTGAAGGCCCGGCCTCCGATGGTGGGGCGGTTCGGGCGGGGGGCTTGGAGCAGGTCAAGTCCTGATGAACGGAGGGTCCGGGTGGGCGTGTAGGGGGAGAGTAGATCGGTTAAGTAGGGTGGGGCAAGGCCGTGTAAGGCCTTGTAGGTGAGGACGAGGATCTTGAACTCGATCCTCTGGAGGATGGGGAGCCAGTGGAGACGGGCGAGGGTGGGGGTTATGTGGTCGCGGAGGAGGGGGCGGGATAGTACACGGGCTGCAGAGTTTTGGATGGCCTGCAGCCTGTGAATGGAGGAACTGGAGAGGCCGACGAGGAGAGAATTTCCGTAGTCCAGCCGTGAGGTGATGTATACATGCACGAGTGTTTCGGCAGCGCGGGGGGTAAGATAGTTGCGGAGCCTGGCAATGTTGCGCAGGTGGAAATAAGCGGTGCCGGTCAAGGCGCGGATGTGGGGGAGGAAGGAAAGTTTTTGATCGAACATGATGCCGAGGTTCCTGATTGGCTTTGTGAGGTGGAGAGTGCAGCCTTGGATGTTGAGGCTGGCAGCGCCCGATGCGCGGAGGCGCTGGCTTGAGCCAATCAGGAGGGCCTCGGTCTTACTCACGTTCAATTGCAAAAAGTTGTCCCTCGTCCACGACTCGATGTCGGACAGACATGCTGTCAGAACATCGATGGTCTGGGGGTTGAGGGATGAGGCAGAAAGGTACAACTGGGTGTCGTCCGCATACATGTGGAAATTTACCCCATGTTTGCGGATGACGTCGCCCAGAGGGAGCGTGTAAAGGGTGAAAAGGAGGGGACTGAGGACAGAGCCCTGAGGGACACCGTGAGAAACTGTGCGGGGGTTTGAAGAAAAACCATTGGAAGAAACAAAATGTAAACGGTGGGTCAAATAAGAGTGGAACCAGTCAAGGACTGTGCCTTGAAGGTTGAGGTGGGAGGAAAGACGTTGAAGGAGGATGGTGTGATCGACTGTGTCGAACGCAGCAGACAGGTCAAGGAGGACGAGAAGGCAGAGGGAGCCCTGGTCACAGGCGGTTAGGATGTCATTTGTGACCTTGACCAGGGCAGTTTCTGTGCTGTGGATAGGGCGGAAACCTGATTGGAGGAGTTCAAGAAGTGAGTGAGTTGAAAGGAAAGAGCGGAGCTGGGAGGCAACCACTCTTTCAAGGACCTTGGATAGAAACGGGAGGTTGGAAATGGGTCGATAACTTAACCAAAATACTGCACCTGCGCGACAATGTGGGTTATCGGCTAGCGTTATTGGCTTGCCGCTGGTATGGCTTTAAAGTCGCACTCCGTTTTTTTCACCGCTCGATTTTAAAAAGAATCACTGGACTATAAACCTCAACCGCAGCATCATGGCTTCAAACGCAGCATCTACCAGCAAAGGTGAGAAGCGCAAGAGAGTAGTTTTAACAATAAGTATCAATACAATATTCTGTTATTATGTTATTATTTATACATTTACAAATGCTCCACTACTATTGTTCCGGATAAGTTCCGGTTTATCAAATGGGGACTTTTTTGGGCGTGCCAGTTATACGGAAGTGCCGGTGCATTGAGTCATGGATAAATGGGCTTCTACTGTATTAGGCAAACAGCTAAGGTTTGGAGACCCTAGAATTTGCATTGGCAATACCAGCTGAAACCATACAGCTTGCCATTGATATTTCTGTCTGGCAAGATTTCCCGCTTGTCGTCCAGCTAGGGCCACTCCACTGAGCGCATAGTTGCTGCACTTTCCAATATATCTTGTCAAGCGTTTTGGGACATCTTTCTGACATGAAAGGTACTATATTAAATTTAAGTATTATGTATTATTTTATTATTGTTCATTATTAAAACCCAGAATCAAACTCAGAGGTGAGAGAGCTACCAACTGAGCAAGACTGCCTAATAGTAATTATTGGCATAGTAATCATTGGAAAGCATAATAACCTGCCAAAATCGAAGACATTTAGATTTAAATCGTCAATTGTGGTTTCCTCTGAACAATTCAAATAAAACTTAGTTCATCTTTGCTGCTGTATGGTTTTCTTCATTCTTTCCCTGAAGTGCCTCTAACCGAGTGTTAAAACTACAGATATACTTCAATACTGCAATACTTCATCTGATTTGCTAATCTTCAAATGTGAGCAAGTAGAAGTCGAGCTCTTCCTCATATAGCTAAGGTTAATCCTACCTACATGTGGAAACAGAATCAAGTTTTACAGCGAGTAAGGTTAGCAGAATTCATCAGAATGGATAATCTTGAGTGATTTTATTTTCTACATGCTTCCGTTTCCAGCTTATTGTAGCCAATTGTAGTACTGTATTACTATTGCTGTTCTTGCTAACATAGCAGACTGCAGATCTACTTGCTCAATATTGCTCAGTTTCACACTTGGCAGTGGCTTACCAATGTTTAACCTGGATCTACCATTCAAGGTAGATCCAAGTTAAACATTTTGAAGAAGAAAGTATTGTGTTGCTGTACATAGTGAAGTCCTGTAGCTCAGTGGTTAGAGCATTCGCCTTACATGTGACAAACCTGGGTCAATTCCAGACAGGGCGAAACCTTGGGCAAATTACCTTACTCCACCGCCTGATACTAACTAACCCCTCCCCCCAAAATTAGTAATTTCAATGACTGTTTGTGGGACGCTGTTGTGCGCAATTGGCTGCCGCGTTTCACCCACATATATACAGTCAATTCACTTTACAGCGTATTCTGCATATCAAAGGCAAGGATTATTATTACTTGTTATATATATATATATATATGTCATTTCATATATAATATATATAGAGAGAGCGAGAGCATGTTGGGTGGTTGCCGAGGCAAAATCAAACCCATTATGACATAATTTGTTTGGCAGCATAGAGTGAGCTCTGTGCCATTTACCTAGCAATGTGACTGACCTACCCCATCTTCAACAATGAATGATGTACTGTATTAAATATTAATGCCTTAGCAAGATAATCTAATAGAACGCAAACAGTAGAGTTGTGGACGGTGAACAGAAAATGTTTTTAGCAACAGCGGAGAAGTATACCTAAAATGTTCTATCCAGTCGATGCATGATTATGTCCATTCTGAATGTGATATACACTACAGGTTTACAACTTGCATTTATATAGTGCCCTTCATGTACAATAATGTCTAGAGCGACTTTAGAGTGGATGCTAAGCAAAAGGAGATGTAGGTAGGGAGGGAAGAGGAGAGAGGAAAGGAGATGGCCATAGGGGTGAAAGAAGAGGTAGGTTTTAAGGCAGGACTTCAGGATAGATGGTGAGGGAAAGACAGGGTTGAGGGTGGCAATTTCAAAAGTTAGGGGTATAGAATTGGAAAGTTTGGCTACTGATGGTAGGGTGGGAGCAGGCAGCAAACCTGAGTTAGCCAAAAAGAAAGCAAGTAGAGGAGTAGAGTGCTCCTCTTCCTCAGCAGAGATCAGAGGGTTAGGGAGTTAGAGGGTTAATGAGTTAGCAGTAACAATCAGAAGGATGATGATGATATAAAGATAGCTAGGATCTGGAACTTGAATTTGATCCACTGAGAGACGGCGCCTGGTGAGGACTGGAATGGTGGATGTGTAATTCAGTGTGGGTGAGGTTGTAGGCAGAATATTTGATGATTTGAAATTTATGGATGGTAGAATTAGTGAGGCCCAGCGATACGTGTGTCAGAACATTCAGCAGGGAGGTGACACAAGTGGGGGGATAGGGGTTTTACTGCCATTTTTCATTGAGGTTGGGCAGAGGCAGGCAATGTGGCAGAGGTGAAGAAAAGCTCTCTTGGTCAGAGACTGGATGTGAGAGAGAAAGGAGTCCTGTGGATAGAACCAGACCAGCCAAAGTTGCCCACTAGTTTGGTGTATTTGAGATGTGCCAAGAAAGTTGAATAGGTCAGAGCTAAAAGTATCCAGCATTCAACACTGTAACTGCTGTCTATATTAATAGCTATTTGCAATGGCACCTTGTGGAAGAAAATCATTGTTTTTATTTTGTATTAGTTAAACTGGCTGATTCAACATACTTTTTGATCTTTCACAAGTATCCATCTTAATGGTTAACAAACATGCAGAATGTGACAAATGGCTTCCTACTGACTCATATATTTCTATGATTCTGTGGTTCTTGTACTATATGGCCCTGCCCCAATGCAAACTTTGATTGAATTGACTAAAATCAATTTACGTTCTTGGTCAGCAATAAATCAGAGATTATGGTATATTTTGTGCACTTTCTTAAGGATAATGAAGGCATCTAGCACCTTTGGATGTCCTACCAAACATGAAAGGTGCTTTACAAAATATTTGTATACAGTTGATTAACTTTATAGTATATTCTGAGAAGTGCTTTGAGACATCTTGAGGAAATGATAAGACACTATATTAAATATAAGATAATTATACAAATGTATTGTATCATTAAGGTCTTTGCTGAGCATGTTGCACTGTAGCAATGTGGTAGTGAGGTGTTGAGGGCAGTGGAGCAGAAATACTCGCTAATATTGTCTGTCGCCAAGTGTCCAAGGAAAATAGATGCATTGATCCGAAAGACTTTCAGGTCGATTTAAAATCCTTTTACAAGCCCTCGGAGCTCAAACGATTAGCTTTCAAAGTATTGAAGTGACTGGCTCATGTATTTTGAGGTGGTTGGTACAATGAGAATTTCAACACTGGTGGTGTCTGATGCTGTCCGAAGTAGACTGCTGCCAAATGAAGCAAAACAATTTGTCTGAAGAGATTTTTACCTTTCAGCCTGTTGCTGAGGAGCAGCACTACGAAGTCCCTATGTTGCCGTACGTACTACGTGAATGAAGAGCACTGCTTTCTTATGGAATGGGAATTGGGATTTTACAATCTTATGGTAGTGGGAATCAGGCTGCAGTGAATTGCATCTTTAATGACTATCAATTATATTGTAGTAAGTATGTGATTAATTAGAAATGGCAGCTTACTGTATGCAAAAGTCACACAACACTACCCTTGCTTTCAATTTTTTAGGCAATGGTTCTTGAACCATTGAAACAGAGTGGGAGCATACTGTATTTGCTTTCTTAAAGGTCACAGAAGTGGATCAGGCGTTAAGCATAATGTGTGGCTTAATGTACAGTATATGCAACTTGTTTTGCATGCTTTTAATAATTCTTGCTCTGCCTTGGTTTTTCATTGCATCATTGTGCATGGTATTCCGTATAGGAAAAAAAATGGAATAAACCTTGTTACACTGAGAACTGTTGTACCTTAATCATAAAATAAATGTATGATCTCTAATAATATCTATGGGTATAATTCTGGGAACAAATTCATGAAAACATATGCAAGACAACCCCTTTATTGTGTCGTCTCAGGTTCCGAATTACAATAGTGATGTGATAAAATGGCTGACTTTCGGGTCGTCCAGTCACCAGTGATCTCACTTGGGCATTGAAGTAAAATACAATACAAATTTATATTTATTATAGCATCTTTCATGTTGGGAGGATGTCCCAAGGTGTAGGATAGTCCAAGGTTTGTACCCAAGCCTGGGGTAGGGACAAGAGGATGGGATGAGTGGATGGGGTGGGGAGGGTTTGAAAGGTAGCTGAAAATGTTGTCAAAGAGGAAAGTCTTGAGTAAGACCTTGAAAGGGGCAAGTTGAAGAGATAACAAGGTGGAGATCTAGACCAGTAGTTTTCAACCAGGGGACCTGTACCCCAGGGGATACAAAATTACTTCCAGGGGGGTACAGGTGGCGGTATATTGATTTATTTAGCTCTCTTATTTAGCGTTTTATAGCCTTCCAAATTGTACATTTAATTGTTATTCAGTTCGTTTTGTGTGTGCAAGTTATTTTGTTATACAAGAAAAGCTTGGTCATAAAATGCAAGTGGAATGAGGGTGGTGGTGTGTATGTGGTTGGATGTGGGTACACAATAATGTTGAAAATTAACACGGGGTACATGACTGAAAAAAGGTTGAGAACCACTGATCCAGAGTGGAGGCAGATACACTAAAAGCCCAATTCCAGTGCGGTGGGTGGGGCCAGGGATAGGAAGCAATGCCTGCTGAGCGGAAGGATGGTCTGGGTTAGTGGATGGGGTGAAGTAAAACCATGGATGGATTTAAAAGCTAGGGTGACGATAGGAATGATAGGTGATGAATGTCCCTTGCTGCACACACATGCTAAGCACGAAACGTATTGTCGAATTAACTTCCTTTCTGAAAAGATGACAGCAGCTCTTCCTGTGCAGAATGGGTACACATAGCATTGCAGGAAGTGATGTGAGTGGTGTTTCTTGCATAAACTAGAAGTTGGCCTTTTTCCTGTTGACTGGATTTGGATAGTGCAATTTTTTTCAGGTAAGAAAATGTTGGGGTGTGTAACTCAAGTCACTTAAGTGAATCTAGCAAGGTGCATTAAAATGGGGTTGTCCTGTAGTTTTGCAAATCATTTTTTAAAAGTCAATAGGTACAATATTATAATGACAGTTGCTCTTGTATTGTAACACTTTGTTCTTTACAAAATGCAACATTAAGTAATGCTTACAAGGTTAAATAGGATTTCACTTTCCCTTCAAATTGCTGTTGAAGTTTTAGTTTTTCCATTTACAATTTGCATGTTACCTGGGAATGTATCCAGAATGTGTGACCCATGGGATATATAATTTGTGATATTTCTTAAACAAATGTACAATTCCCAATTATTTAAATCCTCAGGGAGCATTCAATGGATTTTAGAAAGTTTAGAAACTTGACTATTTCTAAAATCTTGTTTGGTAATTGCATTTCTTAAGAAATATTGCAAGAGCACATTGCAAGTGATATATAATTGTACAGACAGCATGAAAATAAAATACTCTATATTGTTCTTTTGTGAAATTGAACCTTCTCAAAGAGCTTCATGCAATTAAGATACTGACTCGCATATACAGTACAGTTGTCACTGTCTTGTATTGACAGAATATGACTGAGTGGTGAGGTGTTCAATAGTGGTGGTACTGCTACTCTAGTACTGTAGTAGGAAGTGAATTGCTGCATGCACAAATATTTGTAAACATTTCTATTATAAATATGAGCTTAAGATTTTTTTAACCTCCCCTTTTTAGGCAACAAGCTTCAGAAAAACTGGTTTGGGAAATGCACAGCGAAAGAAATCTGCAACGAAGTCCGAACTTACAGAGGAACAAAAGCAGGAAATCAGGGAGGCCTTTGATTTATTTGATACTGATGGGTCTGGAACTATTGACGTGAAGGAAATCAAAGTACATGTATAAGTTTCTCCATTATGTATAATCAGCTTTTCAATGATTGCTTCTATAAAATGCAAAACATTGGGCATAATTCAGTGGTGAAAAAAAGTCTCCTTTAATTTTATAGAAAAACCATATGGGTAGTTGCCCAGTAATAACAGTGATAATATTACAATGATTGTTGCATTTGACACATCACCTGAAAAATCAAAATATCTCAAAGCAATTTACAGATATATGTAGTACAGGTACCCCGCCCCAATCGCGGCCTTGTCAACCACAAAACTCACGCATGCAGGGTTGGCTAAATGCGACAACCCTTGCAAACCACAGCTTATAACCCTTGCTTATCCACAGGTTTTAACACTAACACTAGCGTTTAGTGCTAGGACCCAGTAGGGTCCGACAATATGGAATTTTTCCTATATCGGTGGGCTCATATCGATATATATCAATATCACTGTTTTTTTTAATCTTGTGCGCATGCGCGGAAATGGTGTTTAGTGGGAGGAGTGGGAGGAGGGAGAATGACCAGTCTGTGCATGTCTGATTGTGTTTGGTGGTGGGGGAAGGGAAGAAGGGGGATGCGCGCGCATTCAGATATGCGTGCTCTACGCCCAGGAGGTTTGCAATGCAGGCGACAAGGTCAGTTAAATGCTATCTATGGTTTTTTGTTAGTTTAAGGGAGCGTAATGGGCATTTGAATCTTTGGTTGTACATTTTATGTATGCTGTAACGTGGCATTTGTTGACGATATACTGATATTTTGTGGATATACCGATTTTTTTTCATACCGAATTTTTTGATATACCGATATATTCAAATTTCCTATTTCGGTATTAAAAATTATATCGATATAACTGATATATCAATATATCGCTGGATACTTGAACCCAGTTGCATTAACCAGCCTCGATGTCGCTTCGCGCTAGCATTTAGCGCTAGGACTCAGTTGCGATGTCGCAATCAACCAGAGACAACGCTTCTCTTTTAGGATTAAGGTAGATAAAGTAACATGAATTTATTCTCCGCTTCTCCGCAGCCTAGCTAGTAAGTTTGGGAGCATTGGCTGCCAGGATCTGCAGATATCTCTCTCTGTGTAAGTGTAACACAGGCTGTAGAAGTCTCTCTCTCTGTATCTCAGGCTGAAGAGGGATCTTTCCATCTCTCTCTCTCTGTGAGTGCATCTCGGACTTTAGAAAAGTCTTTCACCTTCTCTCTATTTCACCTTCCCTCCCCCCCCCCCCCCCCCCCACCCCATGTCTCTCTCACCTTCTCTCTCACTCTCTTCTCTGTCTGTGTGTAGATCAGTCAGTCAGTCAGACAGCCTCGCGGATTGCTGCAGATGCGCCCAAATTTATTCCCCCTATCAGAGCTGCCAACCAATACGTTTTTGCCGTATTTAGTACTGTAAATTGAAGTAAATACGGCTGTACGATTTTTCTTGTTAAGTTACGTTTTGTTGACCCGACAAAAAGCTCAGTACGTGGGCACATGCATTCTATACACAAGGCCCTATGGGAAACACAGAAACAACACATAAAACATACCTGGGGACAGGGGGAGTAAGTTTGGGCCAGGATCTGCAGCAGTCAGACAGTCAGACAGGGTGTCTCACCCAGAGAGAGAGAGAAAGAGAGAGATTCGGGGGGCGGGGGGTAACACGGGGGGCTGGGGGGCTGTGTAAGTCTGATGGACTTACACAGAGATAGAGACACACGGGGGGTGGGGGGATGTTTGACGGACTTACACAACGATAGAGACAAGTGGGGGGGGGGGGTGAGGGGTAACACAGGGGGCTGGGGTGAGGGGTGGTAATGCCTGACGGACTTACACAGAGATAGAGACACACGGGGGAATAAATACATGTTAACTGTATTTACCTTAATCCTAAGAGAGATGCACTGTCATTGGTTAATTGCAACATCGCAACTGGGTCCTAGTGCTATACTTAGGTTCTGGGGAAAATACTTTTTTTTACTACAAAATACTGTTTTTAGTTTTCAGGAGTACTTTTTTTTGTTAAAAAAGGTTGGCAGCTCTGCCCTATCCCCATGTATGTTATAACTGTATGTGTTTTTTGTGTTTAGTTCTACAAAACGCGAACCTACTCCCCATGTATCCCCATGTTTCCCTTAGGGCCCTGCGTTTTCCAATCACAGTTTTACCAATCATGGAGGTTTACAGGAACGTATCCCCCGTGGTTGGGGAGGGGTACCTGTACTGTACTCTTTTAACAAGTTTTTTTGTAAAGAACAAAGTGTTCCAAATAGGAAGATTTATCATAAGGTGCCATTTGGTTTATAAGTGAGAACTGTTTGTCTACAAATCTACAATTGCTACACTTCACACTGAATCCTGTGAAATACAGGTACCCCCGCTGCAACCGCGGTTTTTTCTACCGCTAATTTCACTTATCCACGGTTGGCTCGTTGCAACAACCCTTGCTAACCATGGCATTGGGTTTTGCTTGTCCATGGGTTTTAACACTAACACTAGCGTTTAGCACTAGGACCCAGTTTCGATGTCGCAATCAACCAGCGACGATGTCACTTCTCTTTTAGGATTAAGGTAAATAACATGAATTTATTGTCACTTCTCTGCATCCACCCCCCTTGGTGTCACCCACCACACCACCTTCTCCACATCACCCCCCCCCTCGGTGTCACCCACCACACCACCTTCTCCACATCCCCCTCCCCTCGGTGTCACCCACCACACCACCTTCTCCACATCTCCCCCACCCACCCACGCTCCGTGTCATTTCTCTCTCTCTCTGTGTCAGTGTGTGGATCAGTCAGTCAGACAGTCTCGCGGATTGCTGCAGATCCTGGCAGCCAATGCTCCCAAACTTACTCCCCCTATCCCCATGTTTCACATAGGGCCCTGCATTTTCCAATCGCGACAAAGCAAACTTATTCCCTCTATCCTCATGTTTCCATAGGGATCTGTATTTTCCAACCGCGATTTTACTAACCTTGGAGATTTTCAGAAACTAATCCCCCGCAGTTGGGGAGGGATACCTATACTTTGAGCTGATCTGAAGACATGATAAAACAATATATCAAAATCAAATACCTTGTTATATTAAAAAGATTGCTGCAAATCTGAAATGAAAATCTATGAAATCCACAGTAAATTAATCTACGGTATATTTGAAGAAAATAAAGTTGTGCTTTGTTTGACCTCACCGAAACACTGACACATTTTCTTTTTCAGATGCTGATTTAATCTGGTGGATTTACAGGAATGTCTGTCTTTACTGTATTATAAATATATAATTTCCAAGATCAAAAAAAATGCCTGACTTCTATTTATTTTCTAGGTTGCCATGCGAGCATTGGGATTTGAGCCTAAAAAGGAAGAAATAAAAAAGATGATTTCAGATATTGACAAGGAGGGTTCTGGTAGCATTGATTTCAATGACTTTTTGGCTATGATGACTCAGAAAATGGTAAGGCTCTACATCTGCCTTGTTCATATAAACCTACCTGTACTTGTTGTAACTATGCTTGCAACCAAAGGATCCAATATGGAATGTAGATTGACACACAGAAAGATACCAGAACAAGATACCAGAACAACAAAATTACAAAATTACACTTTCACGTCAGGAGGACTTCCCAAGGTGCTGGACAGTTACTGCTTCAGACCCAAGTTTAGGACAGGGTGGGGAGGGAAGGGCGGATTTGGAGGTGCCGATCCATCGAAGAGGAGAGTCTTGAGGAGGGACTTGAAGGAGGCCAGGGAGGGGGCGAGGCGGAAGGACTGCGGAATGGAGTTCCAGAGGTTAGGAGACGAGTGGCTGAAGGCTCGCCCGCCAATGGTGGGGTGAGTGGGTCGGGGACATGGAGCAGGCCAGAGCCTGCTGAGTGGAGGGTCGGGCAGGTTGGTAAGGGAATAGGAGGTCACAGATGTAGGGTGGGGTGAGGTTGTGGAGGGCTTTAAATGTGAGGACCATTATCTTGAATTGGATCCTGTGGGTGATGGGGATCCAGTGGAGTTGGGAGAGATGGGGGTCACAGAGTTTGGAACAGTAAAGGGCACAGGCCACAGAGTTCTGGATCATCTGCAGCTTGTGGAGTGAGAAATTGGGAAGGCCAACCAGCAGGGCGTTTGCATAATCAAGCCAGGATGTAATGAAAGCGTGAATGAGGGTTTCAGCGGCTTTAGGTGGGGGTGAGGTAATGGCGGAGTTGGGCAATGTTGTGGAGATGGGGAAAGGCAGAGCGGGTCACTGTTTGGATGTTAGGGAGGAAAGACAGTTGAGGGTCGAAGAAGACAGCTAGGTTCCTGACTGGCTTGGTGAGGTTGAGTGTGCAACCATGTAGATTAATGCTGTCAGCGCCTGATGGAAGAAGGCGCTGGCACGAGCTAATCAGTAGAGTCTCAGTCTTGCTGATGTTCAACTGTAGAAAGTTAACTCTCATCCAGTACTTGATGTCTGTCAGACAGAGAGTCTTGTCAGGACAGTGGTAATCCTGGAATCGAGGGTAAAGGCAGAGAGATAGAGTTGGGTGTCATCCGCATACATTTGGAAGTTAACGACACACACACACGTGTACACACATTTTGTCTTTATCTGGGCTCCCTTTGGGTGGGCTCTGTTTGGGTGGGCTGCCTTTCAGAGGGCTCAGTGCTTTAAAAATGTAATTTTGTTGTTGCTGTGGTTTTGCTTGGTTTGTTCTTTATTTTGTTCCTGCCACTTGGCTATGTACAGTACATGCTCTGACGCAGGATGCCAAAGCGCCACGGTCAATACAGCTACCAGATACAACTGCGATGTGTGTGTGTGTAGATGTTCTGTGACACACAATACCACAGTGACACTTTGACATGGCAGCCACCAAGTGTATTTACAGCAAAATACACAAAATTGAAAATAACTAACGAACAATAGAAGATACCCCAAAAAAATTACGTTCATGTCACTCCCAGCTGCAAGACCTTTCCTATAAGATAAATCATATCTCTACGTCAATCGGTTATTGAGATGCTTCTTGAAGCGTGGACAGACATTGTTTTATTAGTATATATAATAAATATATTTGAAGACAGACAGACATTTTGAATTGATTATAGAGGGCCATAATTCTAGCTAATTGTTGACTCCTTTCCAGAGTGAGAAAGACTCGAAGGAAGAAATTCTAAAAGCTTTCCGCTTATTTGATGATGATGGAACAGGAAAAATATCATTCAAGAACCTAAAGAGAGTTGCGAAAGAGTTGGGTGAAAATTTAACCGACGAAGAACTGCAGGTGAGCTGGAATATATGTTTTGTGAATTGTAGAACCATTTGTATTTAGCCAGTGTTTATACTCCCCCGCCCATTTCTTGCCCTATCCCATATCCTTCAATTCCCTTGTTCCTCATGTCAGGATCCAGCTTCCTCTTGAATGTATCTACACAATCTAATTCAATCACAGTTTTAGCAGTGAGTTCCAAATAGATCCTCCTGAATTCTCTTTTAGATCCCCTATTTTAATCTTAATCTTGTGCCACTCAGTTATGGACTCTCCATCCACTGAAAACAGCCTTTTTATGATAACCTTATCAAACCCTTTCATAATTTTAAGCACCTCTATTAGGTTTGCCACTTAAACATCTCAAGTTTAAAAAAGGCCTAACCTTTCCAGTCTATCTTGATTGCAGTAAACTGCCAGCCCTGGCATTATTCCCCTTGTAACCCTACGGTATACATATTATCTTTATTCACTGCTATATCCTTCCCACAGTGTGGAGACCAGGTTTGATATAAATTCAAAAGGATATAAAAAGCAAGACAGCATTCGCCTTTTTTAATAGCGTTATCTATCTGTGTAACTACATTTTAGAGTTTGAGGATCTCCCTCAGCTTGAATTTGTCTTCACTTCCTTATTCATCAATGGCATCCCATTGTTAGTTCATCATTTCTACCTCTCTTTTCCAATGTGCTTATACAGCCTTCACTGAGGTTACTAATTAATGAACAATTAATTACCTCCTAAGGGATTATGAAATCGTAACCCACTTGTATTTTTCATATCTCTTTTCTGTTTCTCCCTTATAATAATAAGACCGCACCTAGAGTATTGTGTGCAGTTTTGGTCTCCTTATTTAAAAAAGGACATACTTGCCTTAGAGAGGGTGCAGCGTAGATTCACTAGGTTAGTTCCTGGGATGAGGGACTGACCTATGAGGATAGGTTGAATAAACTAGGGCTGTACTCTCTAGAGTACAGAAGAATTAGGAGGGATCTTATTGAAACATAAGATTCTTAAAGAGATGGATAAAGTAGACACTGAGGGACTGTTTCCCCTGGTAGGAGAATCTATAACCTGGGGTCACAGTCTTAAAATTAAGGGTCAGCCTTTTAGAACGGAGTTAAGGAAAGATTTCTTCACTCAGAGGGTCGTGAATTTATGGAATTCACTACCCCATAGGGTCCGTCGATATGGAAATTTTCCGATTTAGATATATCGATGGGCTCATATCGAGATATACCGAGATATCGATATTTTCAGAGTTATCATACTGCGCATGCGCGCGCATTTGGGGTGCACGCACATTCGGAGCCTATCTCTTCAGGAGGTAAATATATCTCTCTCTCTGTGTCTCTCATACTCACTCTCTCCATCTCTGTGTTTTTCCGTCTGTGTCTCTGTGATTCTCTCCTCTCTCACATCCCCCCCCCCCCCCCATCTCTATCTATCTATCTATCTATCTATGTATCTATCTATCTATCTATCTATCTATCTATCTATCTATCTATCTATCTATCTATCTATCTATCTATCTATCTATCTATCTATCTATCTATCTATCTGTATATTATCACATCCCGCTGTCTCTCACCCCCGTCTCTCCCCCCCCCCCAGCGCCGTTTCTCTCTCCTCCCCCCCCCCCCCCCCACTGCCGTCTCTCTCTCCCCCCCACACCCCCCCCACACCATCTCTCTCTCACCCTCCACAGACCCCCCACCGTCTCTCTCTCACCCACCAACCCCACCCCGCTGTCTCTCTCACTCCCCCACCCCCCACCCCGCGCCGTTCTCTCACTCCCCCACCCTCCACCCCGCGCCGTCTCTCTCACCCTCCCACCGCCACCCCCCCGCCGTCTCTCTCCCCTCACCCCTTGTATACCTGTATATTGTATTCGAGGACTATGAATACAATATGGCAGCTTGCACCTCGGTCTGTGCATTGTGTGTAGAGATGAGCATTCTGGGTCTTGTAGTTCAATGTGCGCGCATTCCAATTTTTCCGATATATCGACTTTTTCGATATAATATATCGATATTTTTGAAATGTCTATATCGGCATATCGATATGAAAATTATATCCGATATAACCGATATATCGATATATCGCCGGACCCTACTACCCCAGAAGGCTGTGATGCTCAGTCCCTGAACATTTTCAAGGCTGAGACTGATAGATTTTTTTAAAAATAGAGGGATTAAAGGATATGGGGATGGGGCAGGTAATTAGAGTTAGGTCAGAAGATCAGCCGTGATCTTATTGAATGGCGGAGCAGGCTCGAAGGGCCGAATGGCCTACTCCTGCTCCTAATTCTTATGGTCTTAATAATAATCCTTATGTTTATATAGCGCTTTCCACGTCTTATCGACATCTCAAAGCGCTTCACAGAATACAACAACGTCCCAAGGTTGGGATAAGAGCAGGGGAGGAGGGGTCGTGGTTGGGGGAAGGAAAGTAGGAAAACCGACTATATTTGCGGACAAAACACGGCAGCCAAATTGCGCACAACAGTGTCCCACAAACAGTTGTGGAAGTGGGGCCAGGGGAGAAAGGGGTAAAAGAGGATAAGGGGGGAGAGGGAGGTGAAGGTGGGGAACAATCAGATAGGAAAAGGGGGGGCAAGGGAGAGAGAGAGGGAAAGGTGGGTGGGGGCAAAATCAGGGAGAAAGGGGGGCAAGAGGGAAGAGGGAGGGAAGGGGAAAAGGGGGGAGAGAAAGTGGGGAAAGGGAGTGAGGGAAGAAGAAGAGTGGGGGAGAGGCCAGGGGGCAAGGTGGGGGGGAATCAAACAATAACAATAAACAACAAAAGTAATAATATTAACAACAAAAACGATAACAATTATGCTCCTTTGTGACCCACCACTTGGAGGTATATGGTGAGAGTGGTCTGTATTTTTTCCCTTCACCCTCCTACATGGGGTTGCCTAGCCACTACTCTCCATCTCCTCGCAGTATCACTGCTGGTGGGATTGGTAGCTTATCAGGCGGGCATCTTACTATATTGTGTCACAATTGATCAGAATACTTGTTCACTGTTCGATTGCTACAGCCCTTAGATTTAAACAAAAATGTGAGTAATATTCCTTTGTACCGTTCCCCAGCTGAACAAGCCAGGATCTGTTCTCAGGGCTCTGCCACTTCTGCATTTTCACAAGTCGAGATGAGCTGGTATTTTTTTTCTTATTCCTCTCCACCCCCAAGTTATTATCTTCTTAGCTATTGCACAGTGCCATTTCGCTCTTTGGAAAATCATGGTTAGAAACCCACATCCTGCCACTGTATTATGCAGGACAGCAATGTTCTGAGCCATTGTTCCATTTCAGCCACAGGTTTTTATTGCACTTTTTATTCGAATCAATGTTCTTGAGGAATTACGTGAGGTTCTGACAATTCTGTGTCCAAAATTGTAGCTGTCTGTTTCCAATCACAATTTTTGGGGGTCCATCCCTCTGCTATTAGGCCATGCAAACAGAACAATTGTTTCTGCACTCAGAATTGACATGGTATGCCAATAGGTTTATAGAGGAAGAAGGCTTTAAATTTCATACTTCCAAATATCAGTTCTGCTATTTTTCCATTACAGGATCAAGTTCTTAATTGAGACCTCATTAATCCTCAAGCGAGAGACCTGGGTTCAATTCCAGGCAGGTTTCCCTACTCCAAACGCCGAATAATAATCCCTTAAAAATATTTTTTAAAAGTCATTTCAATCCATGACTGCTGTAGGACACTGCTGTGTGCAATTAGCTCCAGGTATCCTGTCAAAAATTCCACCAAACAAAAATCGATCATCTTCTCTTTCATTGGAACATTTTGTAAAAAATTGCCTGCTGCATTTGCCACAGAATGAGCCACTACACTTTACAGTGGAGTCCTGTAGCTCAGTGGTTGGAGCACTCGCCTTACGTGAGACTCATGTTCGAATCCAGGCAGGTCAGGGCAAAACCTTGGGCAAGTTTCCTTACTCCGCAAGCCTAATAATAATCCCCCCCCCAAAAATGCAATAATGAAATTTGTCATTTCAATCCAAGATTGTTTGTGGGATACTGCTGTGCACAATTGGCTGCCGCATTTCGCCCACAAATATACAGTCAATTCATTTTACAGTACATTCTGTGAAACGCTTTGAGATGTCTAGAAGATGTAAAAAAAAAACGCTATATCAAATGCAAAGATTATTATCATTATTATCCTGTGATATGCTTTGGGACGTCCTCCCTACGTGAAAGGCGATATATCAAATGTAAATCATTGTTGGAAGCCGATTCAATAACAACTTTTAGGAGAGAAGTAGATAATTATTTGGGAAGGACAAGTTTGCAGGGCTATAAGGTGAGCCCAGGCAAGTGGGATTGGTTTGGACAGCTCTTTTCAAAGGGCTGGCACAGACACGAAGGACCAAATGACCTGCTTCTGTCTGGATAATTCTATGATTCTAGTCCTTTCGTTGAGTACATGTGCTTTCAATTTTTAGTTTCAATATGTATACTCCACAAACAAGAAATGTTCCACAAACAATTGAATTAAAAATGTGAAAGAAATTAAAATGTGATGAACAGAAAGCAAGAAAATATTTTTTTTAAAAAAAGTTTATGCAGTGAGAGCTCAAGATGTATATTAAGAACAGGTCCATTATAGATTTTGACATTCTATGGTTCCTTTGTTGGTAGCATGCAGATAGTCCTTCAGGTCTTCACATCAAATTATTTCAGTGATCTTCATTAACTTTTTTGGTTCGATAAAGCCATGCATAAGTTTGGATTTTAATGTCCTTGGGCTGGGATGATTCAAGCAAAATTTGCTTACACAACAATAACTTTGATTTATATAGCGCCCTCCACGCTGGACGGCGTCTCAGAGCGCTTCACAATAACAGATCCCAAACCCGAGCCAGCGGGAGGGAGGAAAAATTTCAGAGAGTTAGGGGCTGCAGAGGGGTGGAGAGATTTGAAAACGAGTGAGGATCTTGAAATCAATCCTCTCCGGGACAGGGAGCCAGTGAAGTCTGACAAGGACTTTGGTAATCGGGGAGCGAAGTTCAGTGCGGCAGAGTTCTGAACACTATTAACAGTAAAACCTTCGTTATCCGGCACCATCGGGACCCGCCCGGTACCGATTAATTAAATATGCCAGATATTCGAGCGGCAAGTTGCTGAAAATCCTACACAAAAAATTAACTTATTTTAAAACATACCATATTAATACTAGACTAAATGATAAGAATATTGAATGGATGGATACTTACCAATAAAACATTCCAGCACACTCGGTAAAATTATCGGTAAAAAAGCATTCCAGCGTTCGGTAAATTTAATAAGTGCACATGAGCCACACATGAGCAAAGTTAGCGTATCACGAGTGTCCTGGATCTCCCAATACAACTGGGAGATACTGGTTGGTTGAGTATGCCGGTTGATTAGGTACCGGATAAACAAGGTTTTACTGTACATGGGAAGAAAATCTGAAATCAATTTTTTGTCAAAGTATGAATTCACCTTCAATGTTCTAAGGTATTTTCTACTTCTTAATAATTCCTGCATTTGATATAGTGCCTCATCATGTCGTTTAGATATCTCAAGCGCTTCACGGAATATAATGTAAAGTGGATAAAATATTGAGGAGATTCCTTCCTTCTTACTTTGGCTGTGATATTAGTCAAGCCTAAAGCCATTTCATTGCCACATTGGAAGCTTGTGCCTTGTAGTGATGTGAGAGCTTTTTCTGGAATAATCTGATCCCAGAAAAGCCCACTTCTGATTTTATCTCATTAAAATGTCTATGTTTAACTCTTTCAAATAACCTATTTCAAATAATCTAATTCTGTATTATTTCTTAATTATCATAAAATCTCTTCTTACCATCCCAATCTTTGTTTGACATTACTTAAACTTATTTTTACAAATTTTAAGTTTCCTACCCGTTCTGTGCTATTTCTATTTTCCTATTTAAACTTTAAATAGGTAATCTTAAACCAGGAGTTTTGGCCAATTAGTAATAGGTCACATAATTGGCTTAATCTGGTGGTGTTCAGAAGCATTATTGCTCTAAGTACTCATTGAGATAACTTGGCAACTCTGGGCTATATCAGGAATTCCCAAATTTTCTGGGGTTAAGTACCCCAAGGTTTAGGTGCAGCAAGCCTTATGCTTTCCGTCACAGCCTCTACAAAAGGCTGACCTTAAATACCATAGGAAAATGCCTCTCTCACACTTCCATAGTTTAACTAGGCATCTATAACCTTTTGACATTAGGTTCTGGTATGCCTCCTGGCTACTTGCCCCACTTCCCCAAAATTAAAACAAACCCCAGTTTAGGAAATCTTGATGTGCTCATGGCTTTAAAACTGTTATGAAGCTGGTTGGTGAGTCAGTAACTGCTGGGTGATCTATTTAAGATAGTTAGGAAATGAACAACAACAAAATTACACTTGTATAGCACCTTTCACCTCAGGAGGACGTCCCAAGGTGCTGGATAGTCATTGTCTTAGACCTAAGCTGAGGTCGGGACGGTGAGGGTGATGGGAAAGGGGCAGATTTGCGATGATCAACAGGACTGTCGAAGAGGAGGGTCTGGAGGTGACACTTGAAGGAGGCCAGGGAGGGGGCAAAGTGGCGGGACTGCGGGATGAAGCCAGAGCCTGCTGAACAGAGGGAGTGGGCAGGTTGGTAAGGGGTTAGAAAGTCGCAGAAGTAGGATCAGGCAAGGCCATGAAGGACTTTGAATGCGAGAACCAAGATCTTGAATTGGATCCTTTGTGTGATGGGGAGCCAATGGAGTCAGGCGAGGATGGGAGCAATGGGGTCACGATGATTGGAGTGGTAGAGGACACGGGCCGCAGAGTTCTGGATTATCTGCAACCTGTGGAGGGAGGAATTGGGAAGGCCGACAAGCATTGGCGTTGTCAAGCCAGGATGTGATGAAGGTGTAAATGAGGGTTTCAGCGGCCTAGGGGGTGAGGTAATGGTGGAGTCGGTCAATATTAAAGAGGTGAATTTCAGCAATTATATGGAAGCATCATTAACTTCACCAAATCACAGTATAAATATGCTGTCCAAATCTCTACTGTATGTGAACATCAAACGTGTATATATATTAATCAGTTATTAAAATTCTGAAGTGCAGCCTCTTATAATGGCACCATCTAGGGGCCATTGTGTATATCTTTTCACGTAATTTGTTTCATGGGATTTCCCCCATTTTATATATTTAGAAATTAATACACAGTAATGCCTATTGTTCATTAATAATGACACTCAAATTCGTGAAGCGTTCCATATTTTTTCAGCACCTTGGGACATTCTCCCAACATGAAAGGCATTCCATAAATGTAATTTTGTTGTTATTGTAATAGGGAACAGTACAATTATCCTTTATTTTCTCTTGAAACCTCTTCAATGCTTCCGAATCTTCCTTGGAGTGTGTCGACTATTTACCTATGGTATACTGGAAATGAGCTATATTTCGCACCTCACACTGACTAACTGACATTTTGCGCCTTTTTTAAAAAAAGCCGACTCATCAGGTCAGTGCTGATATCGGTTCCTGTGCATGCATGTATACAATATATGGAAAACGTCACTTTGAAAGCAAAGCCAACAATGATTCTTACATATGAGCAGTAGGCAGAACGTGATGACCTGAACAGCAATCTGTTGTCCTGAAAATCAGCTATTTTATAATACTTTGCTACAACATAGTAGTGTCTTGAAATGTTGCATTAACAAATGCACTTGTGGAATAAGAATATTAACAACAACAACAAAATTACATTTTTATAGCGCCTTTCACGACAGGAGGACGTTCCAAGGCACTGGGGAGATACTGCTTCAGACCTGAGCTGAGGATGGGAAGGGTGGGTGGCGGGGGGGAGTTGCCGATGGATCCATAGAAGAGTCTTGAGGCGAGACTTGAAGGAGGCCAGGGAGGGGGTGAGGCAGAGGGACTTTGGGATGGAGTTCCAGAGGTTGGGGGCAGAGTGCCTGAAGGCTTGCCCGCCAATGGTTGTGCAGGTGGGTCGGTGGACATGGAGCAGGCCAGAGCTTGCTGAATGGAGGGGGTGGGCAGGTTAGTTATTAAGGGGATAGGAGGGCATGGATGTAGGGTGGGACGAGGTTATGGAGGGCTTTAAATATGAGGACCAGGATCTTGAATTGGATCCTCTGGGTGATGGGGAACCAATGTAGTCAGGCAAGAATGGGGGAGAGGGGAGATGGGGTCATGCAGTTTCAAACGGTAGAGGACACGGGTCAGCCTGTGGAGGGAGGAATTGGGAAGGCCGATCAGCAAGGCATTTGCATAGTTGAACTGGAATGTAATGAAGGCGTGGATGATGGTTTCAACGGCTTTAAGAGTGAGGTAATGGCGGAATCAGGAAAATGTTGTGGAGGTGGAAGGCTTTAAATGTAATTAAATTAAGGGAGGCCATGGAATTATTGTGGCAGTGTAAGTTTGATGGGCCAAATGGCATTTCCTTTATTCCTAAATATATTGCTGTAGAAAACTATGGATTTAATGTAAACATATAACATAATTTCCGTTATTTATTTGTTTCTTAACCAGGAAATGATTGATGAAGCTGACCGCGATGGTGATGGTGAGATAAATGAACAAGAATTTTTGCGGATCATGAAGAAGACAAGCCTCTATTAATCCCAATCCTGTTGTTTTAAAGTGCCAGAGTAATTCTAGTTGTCACATTTTTTTTAATTTAAGCAATAAAAAATGAAAAGCTATTGTGTGTTGTAGTACATTATATTTGAATTCAATGAAAATCTATTAAAACATACAACATATTCTCACACATCACTTCCTAATTTTCCTCATTGTTACGATAACAAGTTGTTTGTTTCTTTTCCTGAAAGAATGGGAATGGAATATATCGTTAAACTTGCTGTTGCTCTTTATGGCTGAAATTCAATTTCAACCGTATTCCAGTTGCTTATATGCTGAAGATTTATTCAATAGCAATCTTAAAGTTGCATTCCTATCTTTAAAACCATAAGAATATTTTGAAGTAGTGTAATGTACTTAGGTGCTCCTTTATCATATGGCTAACTGAAATATTTGATGGCTTAATACTTGAAATGATTTATGTTATAGTTTTGACATTGATGACCCCGGTGGCTTCTCTTCTGACAACTTCATTGGACTTCTGTGTGTGAATTCTGCTTGTTCAGTATTTCTTCTGAATTTTCTGTCGAACTAACTGATAAATAGGGGACATCTCACCTTTGGAGTTCTTATGTGTTACCATTTTGAGTACTGAAAAGCCGATTCTGGGTAACAAACCTTTATCAGTGTTATTTTTTGGAAAATTGGTCATTCGTCTTAAATATCACCAATGTCAAATTATTACTTCAAACTCCTGCATATACTAATAAATTATGATTCTTGTGTCAGAAAAGGGTCATCAGTTTTGCTTCTTAAACCATGACCATTCTTTTATGTGATACAATTCTATTTGGATAGAAAAAATAATGAACATTTTTAGGTTCTACCTTTGATTCATTCTTCCTATCTTTCACACTGTCTCCACTTTGTCTGCTAACGGCTTTTGTTCTAGCCCCCACGCCATCTTGAGTGGCATTCCTCAGGGCTCTGTGCTCAGTCCCCTCTTCATCCTCTACGTGCTCCGCCTCGGTGACATCATCTGCAGGGGTAAATTTCTACGTGTACATGGATGACACCCAACTCTATTTCTCCGCTTCCATCCTTAACTCCAGGACTACCGGCGTCCTGACTGCCTGCCTGTCAGACATTGAGTCCTGGATGAGGGAAAACTTTCTCCAGCTGAATGTCAGCAAGACTGAGGCCCTCCTTGATTGGCTCATGTCAGCGCCTCCACATCTCAGCCACTGGCAGCATCAGCATCCACCGCTGCATCCAATGCCTTGAAACCCCCCGGGCTGCCGAAACCCTCACACAGGCATTCATCACATCAAGGCTTGCCTACGGAAACTCCCTCTTCATCGGCCTTCCCAGCTTTTCCCTTCACAAGCTGCAGATCATCCAAAACTCTGCAGCTTGTGTCCTCTCCTGCACCAGGCTTCGCGACTCCATCACTCCCACCCTCACCAGGCTCCATTGGCTCCCCATCCCCCAGATAATTGAATTCAAGATCCTCATCCTCACTTTCAAGGCCATGCACAAACTTGCCCCTTCCTATCAGCCTTGCTAACTCCCTACCAACCTGCCCGCCCCTTCCGTTCAGAGCTATGTTCAAACCCAGATTGCACAGATGATACAATAATGTTACTACAGTAAACCTAGTAGATCTTATCAGTTAGGATCATAGGATGATTTATGCAAACTAAGTTATGTGAAACTTGCATAATATGACTTGCATAAGGCGGATTTTATACTGTACCACTATTCCACTCGGCATCCTATGTTGGTCCATTTCAAGTTACTAAACCTTGTTACCTTGTTTCTAAGAATTCACCTTAAAGGGAAAGTTTCCGCCTATTTCCATCTGCGCAACATTGCCAGGCTCCGCAACTATCTTACCCCCCGCGCTGCTGAAACACTTGTGCATGCTTACATCACCTCACGGCTGGATTACGGAAATTCTCACCTAGTCGGCCTCCCCAGTTCCTCCATTCATTGGCTGCAGGCCATCCAAAACTCTGCAGCCCGTGTACTATCCCGCACCCGCCTCCGTGACCACATAATTCCCACCCTCGTCCGTCTCCACTGGCTCCCCATCCTCCAGAGGATCGAATTTAAGATCCTCGTCCTCACCTACAAGGCCTTACACGGCCTTGCCCCATCCTACCTAACCGATCTACTCTCCCCCTGCACGTCCACCCGGACCCTCCGTTCAACAGGACTGCTCCAAGCCCCCCGCCCGAACCGCCCCACCATCGGAGGCCGGGCCTTCAGTTTCTCAGCTCCCACCTTATGGAATGCCATCCCTCAATCCCTCCGTTTCGCCTCTTCCCTTTCCTCTTTCAAGGCCGATTTCCTCTTCGATCGTGCCTTTTGTTCCACCCCGAACTCTTTTACCTCCCCTTCGTGTTTCACCCCTTCCCAAACACTCCCCTCCCAGCTCGGGTCACACGCCTCTTGTTCAGCGCCTTGGGACGTCCTACCGACGTGAAAGGCGCTCTATAAATGTAAATTGTTGTTGTTGTTGTTTCCCTAAAATGAAGATAAACATTCTGATGGTTCTTTTGCAATTGTATGAACCAATAGTGAACTTTAAAACAAAATTTAAATCTACTTTGTAGTAGGGTTGTGTGATTTGTTTTCTCTCCCCAAAACAATATACAGCCTAATCCTTTAACATAATGAAAATAAATGTTTAATTTCTAATATGTTAACAAATCTGAATGCAGTAACGAGAAGAATAGCAGCATTTGCAGTTCGATGCAGTGAATAGATTGTTGAATGCGTGACAAAACAAAAATGAAGTGTCTTCAGCAGTGCATCTTATGTATATGGGTGGCTAGTGGGGTTTTTGTGGTCAGGTTATCCTATTTATTGTGAATTGAAAATGAACTGTATTAATAAGAGCCACACATTTGGAGCCTTAAAATGGTTTCAGCTGATTGAAAGTCCCATTTCTTAGAAACTTGGTTGAAATGTTTTCAGGTCAGAAGTCCCACTTCCAAAGTAGGGACTTATCCACTGTGATCTCCAGTTTATACTCTTAATTGATTAACATCAGTAAGTTATTGTTGTGTACAATGTGGTAAATGAAGGCTATGTTAGTAATAATCCTTACATTTGATATAGTGCCCTCCACACCAGGTGGTTTCTCGGAGCACTTAAATATGGTGTAGCCCGAGGCCGAGCCAGCGGGAGAGGGAAGGTGACTGTAGCGGGGTCAAAGAGAAAGGTCTTCAGGGCAACCTGAAGATGGGAAAGGAAGGGGTGAGGCCCACAGTTTTGGGCTGTAGTGGCTGTAAATACAGCCGCTGATGGTGGAGTGGACTATTCGGGCATCAAGGAGCAGGCTGGACCCAGTAGAGCGGAGGCATTGGCTAGTGCTGCGAGAAGACAGGAGGTTAGAGAGGTAGGGTGGGCGGTGCAGAGGAGTGGAGGGATTTAAACATGAGTGAGGATCTTGAAGTCGATCCACTCTGTGACAGGCTGTGCAGTTTGGCAAGGACTGGGATAATCGGCGTGCAAAGTTTAGTTCAGCTGAGAATGTGGGCGGCAGAGTTTTGGATGAGCTGAATTTTGTGAATGGTGGAGGAAGAGAGACCAGCGAGGAGGGCGTTGCAGTAGTCCAGCCAAACGGTGACAATGGCATCAACCAGGGTTTCGGTAGCATTTGGGGAGAGGTATTGACAGAGACGGGAAATGTGGCGGAGATGGAAGAAAGCTGTGCTGGTGAGGGACCGGCAGTGGGGGAGGAAGGCTAACTGATAGGTTCAGAGAGTATTAAGAACAGGTTGAGGAGGGCAGAACCATGTGACAGAAGATGTCAAAAGGAGCCAAAGAGTATGGCTTCTGTTTAGTTGAAATTTTAAAATTGTTGCAGTAAAGTTGCACTCATCCAGCTCTTGATGTCCGACAGACAAGCTGACAGAACATCAGGGGACTGGGGGCCACAACTGGAAGTGGAAAAGTAGAGTTGGATGTCATCCACATACATGTGGAAGTTAATCTTATGTCTGCGGATGACATCACCAAGAGGGAGCATGTAAATGAGGAAGAGAAGAGGCCCAAGGATCCTTGGGTGACCTGGCTGGTGACTGGATGAATGCAAGAAGAAAAACTATTTGCAGAAATGTAGTGCTGGCAGTTTGTAAGCTACGACTCGAACCAAGTGAGTGAGATCCCATTAGGTGGATGATGGAGGACATGCAGTGGAGGAGGATGGCGTGGTTGATGGTGTCGAACGGGCAGAGAGGTGAGGACATTCTTTGTGACTTTTGCAAGCGCTGCCTCTGTACTGGAGCAGGGTGGAAGCTGGACTGGAGGAGTACAAGTAGAGTGTGGAGGGAGAGGTGTGCGAGAAGTTGGTTGGCAACAACACGTTCCAAAGCTTTTGCAAGGAAGGGCATGTTTGAGATAGGGCATTAGTGGCTGACGTTGGAAGGATTAAGGTGTTTTTTTTAAGGAAGGGAGTAATGATGGTGGTTTTGAGGGGGAATGGGATTCATCCTAAGGAGAGGGGCTAATTAATGTTGGGCAGTGGGCAGAAGAGGGGGAGCTGGGTGATCAGCAATTGGGTGGGGAAGGGGTTGAGACAGCAGGTGGGGGTTTCATTGTGGTAATGGTGGATGAAAGGGAGGAAGGAGTGAAGGGGCAAATGTATGTATGATAGGGGCCGTGGTAGGAGCTGAGTTCAGGGTGGGTGAGGGAGAGAAAATGGGGGTAGTGATAGGCGACATGGAATAGAAGGATGAGGCAGCTAGGCGGATGTTGTCAATTTTGGGGGTAAGAAGTCCATCACCGCTTTGCAGTTTGCATTAGATGTGAAGATTGAGGGTGCTTGAGGGGGCACACGGAGGAGGTGGTGGGTGGTGGAGAATAGGATATTGGACTTATTTTTGGCCTCCAAAATGATGTTTGGGTAGTGTGCCATTTTTTCTTGAGACAGGGAATCGGAATAGCTGTGAAGATACTCGAGGCACATCTTCGAGATGTCTCTAAACGCTTTACAGAAGATACTGTAAGTATATTATGCGGGTGAAACTCGGTAGCCAATTCCGCACAGTAGTGTCCCCCAAACAGTCATGAATTGAAGTGACCAATTTTGTTTTTTAGAAGGAATTATTACCCCAAGAAAAGTGAACCACCAATCGAATAACAACCAGATTCCTACTTACTACTAGGTAAACAGTCATGTCAAGTAAGGAAACTTGCCCAAAGTTTAGCCGTGCTGGGAATCAAACCCAGGTGAGTGCTGTAACCACTGAGGTAGAAGAATCCATTATGCCCTGACCAACTGGGAAGTATATAAATTATTCCAAATGTGAGCTTTGGTCAATCTTGAAAGAATCTTATTTCATCGTGCCCACATTCTATGGTAAATTGCTTTCATCAGATTGCAATAAAATTAAAATGTACAGTTTTGGTGGTTTCCACATCCCCACTTTGGAACATGCATTAAATACTAAAATTGAATATTTTATGTAATAGAATTACATAAAACATTGCATAATAGAAACAAGTAGTCCATGGCAGTATTTACCATGAGTCCCTCTTTCCATTATAATACCCCTCTCCTATACACCTCGCTTCCTTTCTCTCATCTATGTATCAAGTGTCCTCTTAAACACAGATACTGCAATCATAATAATCATAACCTTCCTTGAATTTGGAAAATAATCCCTGGTAACATTCCAGTAAATATGATGCATTCATGAATATTGCTATATCCTTCCTGTAGTAGGGCAACCAGAACCTTGTATAATATTCCAAACATAGTCTTTTGTATTCCTCTGGATGTAAAGCCAAGAATAATTTATTTTATTTATTATTTATGGTTGATTAGATTTAAAATAAGTGGACATGAAAGGTGTAAAACAGCAGATATTTTTTGTTTAAAATAAGATACTCTATTGTGTGTTGTATCCTTCATAATTTATTGTTTAGTGTGCAGTGCCGAAGCTGCTAAAAGAGTGAAGCTTTCATAGATTTTTTTAAAAAAAGTTAAACTATAACCCAACTCAATCTCTCTGCCTCTACCCTTGACTCAGGACTACTACTGTCTTGACAGACTGTCTGTCAGACATCGTCCTGGATAAGAGCTAACTTTCTATAGTTGAGGACTACTACTGTCTTGACAGACTGTCTGTCAGACATCGTCCTGGATAAGAGCTAACTTTCTATAGTTGAATGTCAACAAGACAGAGGCTCTACTGATTGGCTCGCACCAGCGCCTTCACGAGTCAGGCGCTGGCAGCATCAACCTCTATGTTTCCTCACTCGACCTCTCCAAGCCAATCAGGAACCCAGGTGTCTTGTTCGATCCTCAACTGTCTTTCCTCTTCCACATCCCAAGCAATGACTTGCTCTGCTGTTCCTCATCTCCACAACATTACCCAACTCGACCACTACCTCACCCCCAAAGCCACTGAAACCCTCATCCATGCCTTCATTACATCCCGGCTCGACTTAGTAAATGCTCTGTATGTCATCCTTTCCAATTCTTCCCTCCACAGGTTGCAGATGATCCAAAATTCTGCGGCCCTTGTCCTCAACCATTCCAAACTCCGTGACCCTATCTCCCCCATCCTCACCCGACTCCACTGGCTCCCCATCACTTGGAGGATCCAATTCAAGATCCTGATCCTCACATTCAAAGCCCTCCACAACCTCGCCCTAGCCTACGTCTGTGACCTTCTAACCCCTTACCAACCTGCCCGCCCCCTCTGCTCAGCAGGCTCTGGCTTGGTCCATTTCCCCGACCCATGCACCACACCGAGCCTTTAGCCACTCTGCCCCCAACCTCTGGAACTCCTCCACTTCGCCCCCTCCCTAGCCTCCTTCAAGTCCCGCCTCAAAACTCTCCTCTTCGATGGTCCCATCTGCAACTCTTAATCCCCCACTTCCCTCCCACTAATGTGCCCAGCTCGGGTCTGACACAATGACTGTCCAGCGTCTTGGGACGTCCTCCTGACGTGAAAGGCACTATGCATGTAATTTTGTTGTTATTGTGTTATTTCCTCTAACAGAAACTGGTGCCCCCTATATCAGGTAAACAGCTGAAGGATTTTTTTATTTTCTCTTTTAATTGTTTGTTGTTTGGCTTTAGATTTTCCATCAGTAAAAGGGAGGGAAGGTGACTCCATGGCCTCTGCATATTTTTTTCCCCAAATGTGCTTTATGAATCATACCTCATTTTAGGTAGTTTACTTTGCTCATAGCAAAGGGAATTGAACGTTAGTGGGGCCAACTAACTTGGATCAGCAAGAAGCAGGCAAATCTCATACGGGCTGTTTACTTTTTAAAATTATTTTCTCAACTCGGAAATGTCCAGGTCACAACCAGAAATACTGGGACTCCTCAATTAACGTTGGGGACGTGTTCTTGTAAAGCGCGACTTTAATTGAAACGACGTATAGCGAAACCTGGATGACCCTAATGCTATAAATAGACCCTAATGCTATAAATATGGGTTACATTGCTTCGGTACAACAACATTATATTTGTATTGCGCCTTTCACATCAGGAGGACGTCCCAAGGCACTGGAAATACATTTCTGGTCTAAATTTTCTTACACTAACTATTAAATAAAGACCCCAAACAACATTACTTGTATTGAAAATTAAAATAAATGTTTAATAAATATATGAATAAGATTTTAAAAAAATACAATAGAGAGAACACTCACCTCTAGTACAGATCCTCAGAGAGGCTCCTCCCTCCCTTCCTGCATCACGACACATCACCATACAGCTGATCGCTGGCACGTGTTTGCGCCTTCGTACATTTTTTCTAAAGTTGTTGAAATATACACATGAGCAAACACGTGCCAGCGATCAGTGGTTTGGTGATGTGGCATGAGGGAGGGGCTCCTCTGGGCAGGTAATCCAGCCATTACCCACTGACCACATCAACCATCTCCAGTGAGTGTTCTCTCTATTGTATTTATTATCTTATTTATATATTTATTAAACAACTAATATCAAATGTAATCAGCTAATATCCCTTCAATTAATCCAATTTTCTAAAAAAAATTATTAATTCAGCAATGATGTATTATTCCTATCACACCTTCGCTCGACCATTGGTGCCCGTGCCTTCGGCCACTATGGCCCAAAGTTCTGAAACTCTCTCCCTCAATCTAGCTGCTTGGCCCCATCCCTCCCAATTTCTAATCCCACCTAAAGATCTTCCTTTTTGATTGTGTTTACGGTCACCTTCCCCGTCTCCCCTTGTCTCATGTACGCAGATGACACCCAACTCTATTTCTCCACTTCACTTTGCGACCCCCAGTCCCCTGATGTTCTGTCAGCCTGCCGATCAGACATCAGGAGCTGGATGAATGCAAACTTCCTTCAGCTGAATGTTGACAAGATGGAAGCCATACTCTTTGGATCTTGTCAACGTCTCCAATCGCACGGCTCTCACCTCCTCCACCGGCCCGGCCTGCCCCTAAAACTCTCTGCACCCGTTTTGTCCTCCACATCCGGTCCCTCACCAGCACTGCCTTCTTCCACCTCCGACAGATCGCCCATCTCCGTCAATATCTCACCCCAAAAGCCCTTGAAATCCTGGTCCATGCCTTTGTCACCTCTCGGCTGGACTTTCATAGATTGAGTTCAAAATGTGTACTTGAGAGATGGTAAATGAGATTTTAAAATGTTGGTTAGATTATAAAGATACAGAGAGGAAGCTTTACTGAATTTACACTGATATATAATAACACCCTGTTGATTTGCAGTTTATTATACTGTACTCTTAAATTAAAAAGAAAAAATAGATTGGTATTACCTAGCCCAGGAAATGGAGTGCTGTAGGTTTAACTTGCTCCTAATCAGTCTGAGACACTGCACCATGCGAAGGGAGCTTTATTAATGCAAGTTATTGTTGTTGTTGCTTCAATTGTGCCTCCTTTCACAGCTCGCAGAACAGCATTGATATCCATATGGTCTGTGGTGTGTGTCGGTCATGTTATTTGCCACCCAGATGCCAATGGACGCTTCCAAACACCTGCAAGAAAATTGAATGGGAGAAAAGGGAAACCTAATATGAAGGTCACACATTTTTCTAAATGTTTCTACTGACCGTGCTCATAATCTGGTATCAGTCGAAAGTCATAGAATCATAGCCTCCTTTTGTGCTGCAAAATTCTATTTGGCCCATCGTGTCTGTTCCGGCTCTTTGAAAAAAACTATTCAAATATAATCCCACTCCCCATCTCTCTTCCCATAACCTTGCAAACTTGTCCTCCCAAGTGATCCATCTACAAACCAAGCATGCACAAGCAAACACCAAGGTTCATTGCTGTGTCTCAATTGGAGATGAACAGTCAGTCTAAATGCATATAAACCACTAGCTGGAGTGTTGCTGTTAATCTGAGTTAGAGATTTATTGTGAAGGTGTTGATCTACCAATTCTCTGTTCATCAAAGACTGAGGTTCAGCTACCAATTTCTTGTTCTGTGAAACTTCTTTCCCTTCTACTTCTCTTCCTGGATTCTGCCTGTCAGATATCAAGTTGTGGGTGAGGTCTAATTTTCTCTAGTTCAATGTCAACAAGCCAGATCTCTTCTGCTTGGCTCCTTGGGATGTCCTCCCAACGTTAAAGGCACTTTACAAATGTAATGTTGTTGTCAGTGCCTTCTCACCTCAGGCACTAACAGCATCAATTTATGTATGTGCATACTCTACCTCACAAACCTAGGTGTCTTATTTGACTCAATTGTCCATTAAACCCCACATCCATTCCCTGACCCATTCAGCTTTACCCAATATTGCAATATTGCCCCTCTTCAATCATTATCTCCTTAGCCACTGAGACACTTACCAATGCTTTCATCATATCCAGACTGGTCTACACCAACTCTCTGGCTGCCGGACCTCCCAACTTCCCCCCACAACTGCAGACCACTCAGAACTCTGTAGCTGCTGTCCTCTCCCACACTATGAACCCATCACATGCATCCTTACCCAGCTTGGGTAAACAACAACTTGCATTTATACAGTGCCCTGCAGACCGCATGAAAATTCAAACCCTTGACTGTCCAGCACATTGGGATGTGAAAAGTGCTATATTAAGGCAAGAATTCAAATGGCCTTTAAAATGCACCTCTTCTATTATGCCTTTGGACAACCTTCTTTAAATCCTATTTTTCAGCCCACTGTACACCATTACATTTGTCAAACACTTTGAAACCTTCTGTTGTGTGAAAGGAGCTACACGGATATTAATGCAATTTAGTGTAGATCTTTTTGTTAGGGCTTATCTGAACTGTGAGCCCTACCTCCTCCAGCCAGCAGTGTCAAGTTCTCTTCCCTGCTGAGTAGTCCCAGCGACTTCTGCTTTTGTTTCAGATTTTCCAGAATCTGCAGTATTTTGCATTTTTGTATAATATAAATATAATTTGTATTGTATGTGTATAATGGTTTTAATGTCAAACATTTTGTTGTGTTTTCAGGAAAATCCTAAAATATGGCTTCTAAATATTAACAAACGTGTTACTGCATGGAGTCCTGTAGCTCAGTGGTTGGAGCACTTGCCTCGTAAGCGAGAGACCTGGGTTTGATTCTAGGCAGAGTGAGTTTCCATACTCCACACACCTGACAATAATTGCTCCATTTTTTTTTAAAGATTGGTCACTTCAATCCATGACTGTTTGTGTACTACTGTGCACAATTGGCTGCTGCATTTCGCCCACAAATATACAGTCAATTCACTTTACCGTATATTCTGTTAAGCGCTTTGAAACATCTAGAAGACGGGAAAAGCACTATATCAAATGCAAGTATTAGTATTGATTTTGTGCAGCATAATTACCCAGAAAGATATAGTGTAAACTTGAAAGTACAATTCGCATGATTTTGACTTGAAGTGATATGGAAAGAATGCGGTTTTTAATCATAGGACGGAATTAGTGATGAACAACATGAGATTTGTGAGTGCATCAAATGTCACAAGATTTCACATTAGGATATAAAGAATATGTTACTGCGCATCTCATTTTTAAAAGGTTTTCCATTGCAAATGTGACACAATGACCCCAAAAATTTGAATTGACAGATGATGGAAAAAGAGAGGTTGTGAAACTTCTGTTAGCTCAGGACAAGTGCATGTTGCACTGTTTCATTGTTTCACTATTTCATAGCATAACCACGTGTCAGTACTGCAAATCGGTTAAAAAAAAAGTTGTTCACTTTATGCTCAGCAAATTATGATGTGAATGGAAAACTTTGTCTACTTTGGGTTTCTATTTCCCTCATAGATGATGCCCAGTGTGCTGCATCTGTGCAGCATATTGCTTCATAATTGCACTGATCCACCAAGAAGTACCGAAGTGTCTTCGCCTCTACCAAATCTTCCTTCTACTCCAAGATAATCTTACAGGCCAAGGATAACCCCAGGCTCCTCTTCTCCACTAACTGTCTCCTCCATCCACCTTCCCATGCCTTGCACAATCTCTCCTCCAATTCCAACTGTGAGGAGATGCTTGACTTTCTCAAATTCATCCATTTGGCTATCGTTACCTCGTCCACCGCTAACCTCTCATTACCTCCCCCTCATGAATCCCCCCCCCCGCCCCCCCCCCCCCCCATACATCTTTGACCCTATCTCTCCCTCTTTCCTCACATCTATCATCTCTAAAATGAAGCCCCACCACCTGCTCCCCCATCCCCACCTCTCTCTTCACCTCCCACTTCCACCTCCTGGTCCTCTCCTAACCGATATCACCAACCTCTCCTTATCCACTGGCATTGTTCCCACCCCTCCAAAAACAGCTGTCATCATCCCCATCCTGAAAAACCTTCTCTGGAACCATCACCAAACTCGCATTCTTCTCCAAGACCCTGGAATGAGTTGGCGCGTCCCAACCTTTTACCTTTTCTTTCCCTCTTTGAACCACTCCAGCCCTGGTCAATACCTCTTAACAATATTCTGAACATCTGCGACCAGGATTCCTTTGCCTACTTATCCTCCTCGACTTCTCTGCTGCCTTCGACACTGTTGACCACTGTATCCTCCTACACTGCCTCTCCTCTCAGCTCAATCCTCAATGGATCTGCCCTTGCCTGGTTCTGATCTTATCTCTTCTATCGACTCCACTTTGTCACCACTAACGGCTTCTTCTCCAGCCCCCACGACATCACATGTGGTGTCCCCCAGGGCTCTGTCTTCGGCCCTCTCCTTTTCAGCAGCTGTATGCTCCTCTATATCATGGTGACATTATCCACAGACAAGGGGTCATCTTCCACATGTATGTGGATGACACCTAACTATCTTTCCGCCTCTACCCTCGATTCCAGGACCACTGCTGTCCTATTAGGTATCAAGTCCTAGATGAGAGCTAACTTTCTACAGTTGAATGTTAACAAGACCGAAGCCCTTCTGATTAGCTTGTGCCCCCACCTCAGGCACTGGTAGCATCAACCTCCATACATGCACACTTTACCTCACCAAGCCAGTCAGGAACCTTAGTGTCTTGTTTCATCCCCAACAGTCTTTTCTCCCCCACATCCATGCCATGACCCACTCTGCCTTCCTTCATCTCCGCAATATTGCCCAACTCCAGTATTACCTCACTCCCTCAGGCTGCTGAAACTCTCGATTATGCCTTCATTACGTCCAGGCTCGACTATGCCAATGCCCTGCTTGTCGGCCTTCACAACTCCCTCCACAAGCAGCAAATCATCCAGAACTCTGCAGTCCATGTCCTATCTCACATCAGGCTCTGAAAATCTATCATCCCCCATCCTTCCCAAACCTTGGCTTCCCATCACACTGAGGATTCAATTTACGGTCCTGGTCCTCATCTTCAAAGTCCTTCATGGCCTTGATCACCAGCCCCTTCCGCCACCCCACACTTTTTGACCTAACGCTCTACCAACCTGTCCATTCCTTTTTCTCAGTGGGCTCTGGCCTGCTCCACATCCCCCACCCCAACATCGGCAGGTGAGCCTTCAGCCAATCTGCCCCCAACCTTTGAAATTCCACCCTCTTCCTAGCCTCCTTCAAGTCCTGCCTCAAGAACCCTCCTCTTCGACCATGCCATAGGTCACCGCTTTTCCCCTCCCTTCCCTCCACCTTCCCTGATCCCAACTCCAGCTCGGGTCTGAAACCCTAACTGTCCAGTGCCTTGGGATGTCCTCCTGATATCAAAGGCACTACACAAATATAATTTTATTGTTGTTGATCTACTCTAATCCCATGGAGTGAGTGAACAAATTTATTTTTCGGGAGAATTGTTAGCTCGGACACAGTTATAGTACCATGGGATCTTTAACGCCTGAACAGGAACACTTGGTTTAACATTGCATCCAAATCACAGCATCTGACAATACAAGATATGTGGGGACACTGCTGTGCGCAATTGGCTGCCACACTTCACCCACAAATATACAGTCAATTCACTTTACAGTACAGTCTGCGAAGCGCTTTGAGACATTGTTAAGATGTGAAAAGCACTATATCAAATGCAAGGATTAATATTTTTATTATTATTATTAATCCGGAACTGCATTGGAGCATCATCTTAAACTGTATTAGCTATTAGCTCAAGTCAGAAAAAGGCAACATATTAAGTGCTTCAGTTCCCTTTTGTTCCTAACATACATAGATGTTCAGACAGTGCAATGTAATTAAAATTGCCAATAATACCACAACAACAAAATTACATTTATAGAGCGCTATTCATGTTGGGAGGACATCCCAAGGCACTGAAGGGTGGGAATGGGTGGTGTAGAATCAGAGAAGGCAGACAAGATATATTTTAAAAATCAATAGGTTATTAATCTAGGGTGAATCACAAGCAAATGAAATTCAATACATATAAGATACTACATATAGGAAATAAATACAGGAGATGCATATGCATAATGGGTGGGTCAAAACTCCACAAGGGTTTAGCTGAAAAAAACTTCAGATCCGATCTTCCTAGACTTGGTCTGTAAGACTATTTTGCATTAAACTTAACATGGAGCCAAAATGTAGAATTTGGCTAAAGGTAAATGGTATAGAGGCATGTATGAAGACTAGTAAAATAGAAAGTAAACTCAGAACAATAGTTTCAGAAATGCTAAAACAGTAGGACCAGAGGGCACAGATTCAGGACTGTAAAGATCAGTTATATTTCTTCACTCAGCAGGTAAATAATGACTGGAACAGATAACAAGAAAAGTGATTGAGGCCAGGACAGTGAACTCATTTAAGAAATAGCCTGATCCTTTAATATTCTTAAAGGATGAGTTCAAATGAACCAAAGAATCTTCTTCACCTGAACCTCTCTTGTGGGATCCCTCCAGTACTAAATTATGTTTATACTTCCCTACTAATTGTATTTCAGGCCACACAGAGTCTAATTCTCGTCTGGATCCACCAGGAACTGGGCTGCGATTGTCAAAATGTATATAATATAATAATCCTTGCATTTGATATAACACCTTATCAAATCTTTGAGAGATCTCAAAGCACTCCACAGAATAGAATGTAAAGTGAATTGACTGTATATTTTGTGGGTGAAACGCAGCAGCCAATCGCGCACAGCAATGTCCAATAAATAGTTGTGAATTGATTTTTTTTTAAGGACTTATTACCCCCGGAAAGCGATCCACCGATCAACTAAAAACTGGGTTCCTACTTACTGCTAGGTAAGCAGAGGTGTGTTGAGTAGGGAAACTTGCCCAACATTTCGCCCTGCCAGGAATTGAACCCAGGCCTCTTGCTTGCAAGGTGAGTGTTCTATAATATTATTTAATCCACAAAACACATCTTTTACTCAAAAGGATATGGGGTTCTTATCTTTCGCCCCAATTTTTCCTTTGATCCAGCCTTCTGTTTTTAGGTTTTACCTCTAAAACTATATGGTTTCCTTTGAAAGTTTGTTTCTTCTATGGTTCTTGCCCTTGTTGCTTCCAATTTATTTCCTGTGATCTCAATTTCATTAATACTTTCTTTCCGAACACCTGTTTATATTGTCCTACTATTTCATCTGTCTCCCTTGCCTCGCTTTCCTCTATTTTCACATTCCTAATTCTTTTTAACATTCCCATTTTTATTATATCTTCCAATCCTAATAAAGTATCAGATTTTATTTTTATAATGTAGAATTTTATTCTGTACAGTATCGAATTAGCACTGAATTACTTTCCTTACTTTTTTACACCATAAAGATACTATTGTTTTCTTTTTCTTTTGTGTGTACACTCTTTATGAGTTCCACTGCTTCAGTGTTGTATTAATCTTCTTGTTGACTTGCACTGGATTCTGTAGCTGAGCTATCAGTCCTTTCATATTTTCCTGATTTAATTTGCCCAATTCTGGTTCTCTTCAGATCATTTGACCTCTTGTATGCAGTCTTTCTGTTTGACTTTTCTCCAATGCTTTATATCTGCTATATCTCCCTACATTTTATTGTCTATTTCTGCATAATCTTGCATAATGCCCATACCTTTTGCATTCGTAGCTGAAGGAAAATACTGATATGGTCACAGGCAGAAGAATTCTGAATAAACCAGTATGGGTTAGTTAGAGGAAACCGCAAGGTAGAGAGCAGAGTGCAAAAGCGAAAAGTCAAAAACAAGTTTATATCTTACATTGTCTGGAATGTGGGTCAAAACATTGGTTAGACTAGCAGACAATGGAAAAGTATAGCATGAGCTTAGCATGCAAGTAATGGTTGTCTTAAAGCATTAAGGAAGATTCGTTGAGGAATTATCATTGGTTAAGTAGGGGTATATAGACCTGCACATGTGTATTGTAGTTTGTTTGAACCACAAGATACATGCCTGGATTGTAACCTTGTTGCAGTGCTGCAATAAAGGAGAACTTTTGAATCTACTTGGTGTCTGAGGATTGCTTATTTGACATACGGAAACATTGATGATCCAACATTTTAGACATTGATGATCCAACAGTAGGATTCCTTTCCTTCCGCAAGACATCTCCTCAAACAATGTTCTAATCCGCATTTGTCACATTTGTCCATTCTGTGTGGCCTCCCTCTTGGCCTGTATGTTCTGCACTCCATACTCTAAGTCTGTATCATCCCAACTTTGCCCATTGGTTAGTTCATCTATTTTCATTTCTATTTCTCTATCTATCTCTCTCATATGTATTTTTGTCACCTCTTCAATCCTTACTACAGTAAAAGCCATCTCATCCAGCACCCGATTAACCGTAACTTCTGTATAACCGGCATCACAAAAAAAAGGTCCACATTCGATTAACCGGAATTTATCCTGAAAAATGCATTGGAAAAAAAAACATTTTTCTGCGTTTTCGGACAAATATCTGGCACACGCTTTAACCAGCATTGGCCAGGTCCCGAGGGTGCCGGATAAACAGGCTTTTACTGTATTTCCATTGCCGATTCTAACGTTAGGTCCTCTTTTCTCAAAAGCTTTCCTCTTAATTTAGTATCATTTATACCAATTACGATCTGGTCATGAATCATTTTGTCTCTTAATGTTCAGTAGTTGCCATTATTACTTCGGGATTTCAGTACCGCGCAATACTGATTGAATGATTCTGTGGGTCCCTGCTTTCTTGTTCCAAACTTAAATGATTCAATTACTGCATTATCTTTTCCACAACAGATTTCTTTCATAATATTCATCATCTCATTCAATGCATGTCCACCTATCTCTCTAGGGTTGCAAAATATTCCTTTGCTTCCTTGCCTGCTCCATTTGAAAATACCGCAGACTGCTTTTACTGTGGCAGTTTCATTACGTTTGCTGCTTGTCACAAATGTTAAAGTCTCCTTCAAACCGTTGGCAATTGTGCCTTAAACTTCCAAACAACTTCAGTGGCCTTGGTTTCTGCACATACCTTGGTACAGCATTTAATTCTACTTCTCTCTGTATTTTGCTTTTCAATCCATATTCCCTCTCGTAGTCAGATCCCCTCCAGGTTCTGTTTACAGTTCTGACACTGTGTAATATTATTTAATCCACAAAACACAATGTAGATAGATTCACTCAGTCAATTCAAAGTTTTGTTTTAATAGCCTTATCTACCTGTCCTGCTACCTTCAAAGATTTACTTACATGAAGCCCCAGGTCTCTCTGTTCCTTCACCCCATTTTAAGATTGTACTATCTAGCCTATACTGCCTCTCCTTCATCCCAAAATGCATCACCTCGCATTTCTCCACATTAAACTTTATCTGTCACGTGTCTGCCCATTTTATCATTCTGTCTATGTCCTCTTGCAGTCTGCTACTATTCTGCTCACTATTTACTACTTTTCCTGACTTTGTAGCAGCTGCAAACTTGAAAATTGTACTCCCTATACCCAAGTCAAGATCATTAAAAAGAGCAGTGGTCCCAGTACTGATCCCTGGGGGACGCCACTGTATACCTCCCTTCAGTCAGAAAAACAACTGTTCACCACAAGTTTCTGCTTTCTGTCTCCCAGCTGGTTCTGGATCCATGCTGCCACTGTCCCTTTAATACCATGGGCTTCTATTTTCCTTACAAGTCTCTTACGTGGCACTTTGTCAAATGCCTTTTGAAAGTCCATATAAACTATATCAATTGACCTACCTTCACCCACCTCTCCGTCACCTCATCAAAAAACTGTTATCAGGTTTGTTAGACAAGATTTACCTTTAACAAATCCATGCTGGCTGTCCTTTATTAACCCATATTTTTCTACGTGAAGATTTATTTTGTGCCAGATTATAGTCTCTAGAAGTTTCCCCACTACTGATGTTAGACTGACTGGCCTGCAGATCCCTGATTTGTCCTTCTGCAGCTTTTTGTACAGGGGAGTAACATTAGCCACTTTCCAGTCCTTTGGCACCACACCTGTGTCCAAGGAAGATTGAAAGATTGTGATAAGAGCCTCTGCTATTTACACTTATACTTCCCTTAGTAACCTAGGATGTATTCCGTCCGGACCGGGTGACTTATGTACCTTGAGCACTGTCAACCTTTTCAGTACTTCCTCTCTGTTTATACTTATCCTATCCAATTCCTCTACCCTCTCCTCTGAAACAGTGGCATTTGGCTGCATTCTCTTTTGTGAAGACAGATGCAAAGTACAGTACTCATTCAGTACATCATCCATGCCCTCTGCCTCCACAATAAGATTTCCACCTTGGTCCCTAATTGGCTCCATCCTACCTTTGACTCACCTTTTATTTTTGATATGCTTATAAAATACCTAAGGTATCCTTTAATGTTACCCACTAATCTTTCATCGCATAATCTCTTTGCCCTTCTTATTTCCTTTTTCAGTTCTCCTCTGTACTTCCTATATTCTATTTGGTTGTCTTCTGAATTTTGCGCCCAACATTTGTCATAAGCCTCCTTTTTCTGTTTTATTTTAATCCCAATTTCCTTAGTCACCCAGGGAGGTTTACTTTTTTCCTTTAAAAGAATGTAATTGTTCTGTCCCTGAACCGTGTCCTCCTTGAGGGCTTCCCACTGCTTTTTAACTGTTTTACCAAACATACAATTTTATCAAATTAATCTGTGATCACCACATCCCAATAATTTACAAGCAAACACCAAACACACTTAATTTCTACACATTTCAACCTCTTGTGGAGTAAAAGCAAATGGGCCAAAGATCTGTAGCCAAAGGAAAAGTGTCTTTAATAACAGTGTAGAGTTTTACCCACAAGTGACGTGTTTAATTTCACTTCCGCACTCCTAACACTGTAACTTTGACTAGTGGAGCTTCTCACCTCTCACTTCTGTAATTAGTTGATCATAAACACTTTCCAGTGCTCTGTATAAATATTAGTTGCATGCTCTCAGTTTCCAAGGTGCACAAAAAATAAACTCATGTGGTTTTGTAACCTGTTTATTGTTTTTCATCTGTAGCGAGAAAGATGATCACACTTATGGAACATTGAATGTTTTTGTTTTCAGAAGAGAGAATTAAATTACAGGTACATATTTCACCAGAATGTTGAATGCTGGGATCCTGTGAAAATGATCATATTGTATACCTTTAAACTATATTAAAAACAGATAAAATATAGCTGATCAGAAGGTGGTACCTTTTTGGCTAATTTTCTGAAACAGTACCCAGATATTCCATTGAAATGCGCATTGTTCTTTATCAATGATAATTTTTGCATTTGATATAGCAGCTTGTCATATCTTTGAGACATCTCAAAATGCCTCACAGAATATATTGTAAAGAAGATTGACTGTGTAAGGTTTATTAATAATAATAATAATCCTTACATTTGATATAGCGCCTTATCACATCCTCAAGACATCTCAAAGCGCTTCACAGAACAACAACAACAAAATTACATTTGTGGACTGCCTTTCATGTTGGGAGGAAGTTCCAAGGCACTGAACAGTCAGGGGTCAGCACCTGATGAAGAGGGAGTTTCCGTAGTCCAACCTTGATGTGACGAATGCCTGAGTGAGGATTTCGGCAGCCTGGGGGGTGAGGCAGTGGTAGTCTGGCAATGTTACGGAGGGTGGTAGAAGGCAGTGCTGGTCATGGCATGGATGTGGGGGAGGAAGGACAGTTCAGGGTCAAACAAGACAACAGGTTCTTGACTGACTTCTTGAGATGGAGTGTGCAGCCCTGCATGCTGATGCTTCCAGCACGTAAGGTATGGAAGTACTGACGTGAGCCAATCAGGAGGGCTTCAGTATTACTGATGTTCAACTGAAGAAAGTTATCCCCCATCCAAGACTTGATGTCTGACAAGTAGGCAGTGAGGACGCCGGGAGTCCTGGAGTTGAGAGATACAGTTGGGTTAAAATTTATCCCATGTCTGCGGATGCTATCACTGAGTGGGAGCATGTAGAGGGTGAAGAGAATGGGACCAAGGATAGAGCCCTGAGGAAAGCCACACAAGACAGTGCAGGGGCTACAGGAAATGCCATTGGTAGACACAAAGTGGAGACATTATGAAAGATAAGACCTTAACCAAACAAGGGCACAACCTTGAAGGTTGAGGTGAGAGGAGAAGCAGTGGAGGAGGATCGAGTTGTCCACAGAATCGAAGGCAGATAGGTCGAGGAGGACGAGGAGGCAGAGGAAGCCCTGATCACAAATGGTCAGGATATCATTCGTGACCTTGACCAGAGCAGCACAGAAATCCGATTGGAGGGGCTCATGGAGGGGCTCATGGAGGGAGTGGGATGAGAGGAATGAGCGAAACTGGGAGGCAATGACTCTTTCGAGGACTTTCAACAGATAAGGGAGATTGGAGAGGGGCCGGTAGCTTGGAAGCTGGGATGCGGCAAGGAAAGGTTTCTTCAGAATGGAGGTGATGATGGCGTTTTGAGAGGTGTTGGAACGGTGCCAAATGAGAGCGACAGGTTGATAATGTCAGCGAGTAGTGGGGCAAGGATGTGGAGCTGGGAGGTAAGGAGAGGGATGGGGATGGGGTCCAAGAAACAGGTGGTGGGCATCATAGCGGATATGATGGTGATGACAGAGGAGGGGAAGAACATACGGTAAAGTGAATTGACTGCATATTTGTGTGCGAAACGCAGCAGCCATTTGTGCACAGCAGATTCCCACAAGCAGTCATGGACTGAGACATAAATTATTATTATTTATTGTTGAAATAGAACAATGTGCACTTCCCTGGGCAGTGTTTAAGCACTCCAATATGGCATGTGGCATAAAGAGGGCGTTATATAAATGCAAGTCATTGTTGTAATTTTTGGTAAAACGGGGATGCCAATTGCTTACACCGCCAGTGTCCCACAAACAGTTGTGGATTGAATGATTACACCAGGAAAGCGATCCAACAAACAACTAACAACCAGGTTCCTACTTACTGCTGGTTAATAAGAGGTGTGTGGAGCAAGCAATTTTGCCAACTCAGGTTTCACCCCACCTGGGGATCGACACTAGGTCCATTCACTTGCAAGGCGAGGTTAGAACCAATAACCTTATGGAACTCCATTCCACATTTTAAACCACTTTATTACACAAATATATGCATATTCATGCAAGGACTCATTTTCTTCCCAAGTTCCATGAATTTAATTGAAATATTTGTTGTAAATTTTAATTAAAGAGCAGTTTAGTACCCTTCAGAACAATCATAAACAGCCATCAGAGAATTTCCACGTGTTCCCTATTCCTATGGAGTCATTTTAAGTTTACATTAATCAAGAATGGTTTGCAGGATTCATCAACAGAGGTCTTCTTGAATCTCTATCAGTCCATTAGAGTGGAGATCCTATGTGTCCATGTGGTGTCCCTATTTGCACAACTCTAATTCTTTACCACACATTAGATTCCTGGAGATCCTTAATTCCTTAATGGATTGGTTAGATCACTCACCTTGCAAGCAAGAGTACCTGGGTTCAATTTCCGGGCAGAGCAAAACGTTAACAAGATTTCTTCCTCCACACGCCTGGTTACCTACCAGTAATAGGAACCCGGTTGTCAATTGGTGGTTTGTTTTTCCAGGGGTAATAATCCCTTCAAACAAGCGAACAAGTGAGCGAGTGAGTGAGTAAAATAATAATTTGGTCACTCAATCTACAGCTGTTTATGCGACACTGCTGTATTCAATTGATAGTTGCATTTCACCCACACAAAAAAAATTACAGTTGCATACTGCCTTTCACATCGGGAAGACATCCCAAATATTATTTTTGTGGAAGTCAATTCACTTTACAGTATATTCTGTGAAGCGCTTTGAGACGGCTAGAAGACATGAAAAAGCGGTATATCAAATGCAAAAATTCTTGTTATATTATTAACTAGCCAGAGCAACCACCCACCACCACCCCCACACACACACCCCATCACCACCACAAGCACCAAATAAAAACTATGTTTGCAGGTTTAAGTGACACACAGAAACCTTCCGTTCACTCATGTATATAGCATGTATATAGCATGTACACTCAAACCCCACCTCTCACCACCATCACCAAAAAACAAAAGGTTCAGTTCAGCTTGGCTCGGGGGTAGCACCCTCACTTCTGAATCAGAAGATTGTAGATTCAAGCCCCAAGTTAGGATTTGAAATCACATACTCTAAGATGCCACTCCAATGCAGTGCTGGAGATGTGTGGCATTGTTGGAGGTACCGTTCTTCGGATGAGATGTTAAACCCTCTGCCTGTTCGGGTGGATGTTAAAGATCCCATGGCACTATTCGAAAAGTATCCCAAATATAATTGGTAATTTACTCCAAGGTTGATTATTGTGGGTAATATTCCCTTCAAAAAAAAACTAACAATAATTTGATGACTGTTTGTTAGTTACTGCTGTATGCAATTGGCTGTCGTGTTTCACCCACAAAGTATATAATCAATTCACTTTACAGTATATATTTTGAGACATTGCCAAGATTTGATCAAGCTATATTGAATGCAGGGATGATGATGATGATTATTATTATTGCTGTGCTGCCACATTTCATCTGCACACAAAAAAAATCAATCCACTTTACAGTAATATCCTGTGAGGCACTTTGAGATGTCACAATAACATGAGAAAGTGCTACACCTAATATAGTACAAGGATTGTTATTGTTAATAAGTAAAATCTGTATTCTTACAATTTATTTCACTGTAGAAGATAATGAAGTAATTTTTTCCATATATCTTAATGGGTTTCTTATTTAGGAAATGGACTTCTCCTAGGGATGAATAATTGAGATTGCTGAGGTGTTGGATATCGGTGACCAAGCTGCAAAAACAGATTGGATTGGAGCAGCACTTCCGTGAGTTTCCTGATTCCTTAATTAAGATTTTAAAAAGGAATACTGCAAAATGAACCCCCACTGCTTTATAAACTGGCACTTTCTCATGATTTCTCAATTTTTTTTCGCTTTATTTTTCCATCGTCTCACCTTGATGCTTATCCCAGGTCTGTAATAGAAAGTGTTTTCCACCATTAACATCTATCCATCCAGCTCTTTGAAGATCACAAATGGTCACCATTACCAGACGATAGAGTGGTAAGGAGTAAGGGTGGTGCATGCAAGAGTGTTATAAAGTAGGACGACAGTGTACATTGTCAATAAAACAAATTTGTATTCTTCCCTTCATTCCAAGTGGACAAGGACATAGAATCATAGAATCATACAATTATACAGCACAGAAGGAAGCCATTCAGTTGGCTCATTTGAAAAGAGCTGTCCAAACCAATGCCACAACCCTGCTCTCTCCAAATAACCCTGAAAACTTGCCCTCCCCAAATAACTACAGTAAAAGCCCATTTATTCGGCACTCGCGGGACCCGGCCATTGCCGATTAAAGCACGGATATTCGGGCACCCGCTGCCAAAAACCCACCACAAAAATATTAAGGTTCTTTTAACACATACCATACACACCAGACTAAATAATAACAGATAATAACAGAAAATGGTAGTGATATTTATTGTTAAAACTACTCTCTTGCACTTCTCACCTTTACTGGTTGAGGTTTATAGTCCAGCGATTCCTTTTAAAATGGAGGGCGCCAAGCGGGTGAAAAAAACGGCAGTGCAACTTTAAAGCCTTACCAGCGGCAAGCCGATAACCCTAGACTCTACTAGCGGCAAACTGAAATACTGCACCTGCGCGACAATGAATCACAAATGCTCCACTACTATTGTTCCGGATAAGTTCCGGTTGATCGAATAAGGACTTTTTTTTGGGCGTGCCGGTTATACTGAGGTGCTAGTTCATTGAGTCATGGATAACGGGCTTCTACTGTATCTACTTCTCTCTTTAAAATTGTTATCGAATCGGCTTCCACCACTGTTTCAAGCAATGCATTCCAGATCCAAACAACTCACTGAATGTTAAAATGCCTCCTCACCTCCCCTCTTTCTTTTAAAAACTATTTTAAATCGGTGTACTCGGGTTACCAATCCACTCACCAGTGGAAATGGTTTCTCCTTGTTCACCCCATCGAATCGCCTGATAACTTTGAAAACTTGTACTAAGTCTATAATAATAATACATTACAAAGAACATGCAACATTTATTAAAATGGTATCAAAAGCCTTACCAGCGGCAAGCTGGTAAGGCTTTTGATACCTTTGAGTCCTTTTGAATTACAGGAACTCCCTGGTCCTTACCCACCTACCAATCTGTTAAAAGTCCAATTTATACAAATGCAATGCACATTTTTATAGTGCCATTCATGTTGCATCTGATGGTGAATGTTTCAAAGCGCCTGAAATAGGTTTGTATTATATGGGGGTGCACACTGCAGGATGTGATATACTACATCACTTACCATATTTTTCCCCCTAATGTTCATTGTGGTTGTTATTTCACTGGAAGTGTGAAGTGGTCTTTTCCTCTGACTGAACCATAATAGTTTTGTGTGCATTCAACCACATGTTGCACTCCCACCCACAAAAATATTGTGGGTTGCACAAATGTGATAGAAACATAGGAAAACAGGAACCAGAGGAGACCATTCAGCCTGTTTCATAGAACAGCAGCACTGACAGACCTCCGTGCATTTTGTCTTCATTTCCCTCACTTTCTTGCTAAGTGAATATCCTCTTTGTGTGGGAGGTGAACCGGCTCCAATGTGACATGTCTGACAATGGAAAGTCAGAATTGAACCAGCCTTCTGTGGTGGTCTTGGTAGTGACCAATGTTATTATTATATATTATAGCAATAATAATTTGGTCCCTATATCTGCGGCTGTTTGTGGGACACTGCTGTGAGTAATTTGCTACTGCGATTCACCCACTGAGCTACAGGACTCCTATGTAGGATTTGGAAGGAAGGTGGAAGGAATCACACATGTCCAATTATATCCTACTTTATTGTCCACAAACATGCATACCAGGACCTGGGCAATGAACAGGAGCTGGAACATAGGTGTATTGAGGTCATGAATGCATCTCTCACTGAGATAAATCAACAGCAAAATTACGTTTATATAGCACATTTCATGTTGGAAGGACATCCCAAGGCAATGGACATTCAGTGTTTTAACCAAAGCTGGGGTCAGGATCGGGAAGGCTGGTGGGAAGCGGGTGTATGGGGGTGACAGATGGCACCGTCGAAGAGGGGGGTCTTGAGGTGGAACTTGAAGGAGACTTGATAGAGGGCAAGGTGGAGGGATTGCTGAATGGAATTCCAAAGTTTGGGAGCAGAGTGGATGAAGGCTAGTATGCCAATGGTGGGGCGGGTGACATGGAGCAGGCTGGAGGGAACGGACAAGTTTGTTGGGGGATGGAGGTCACAGAGGCAGGGTGGGGCAAGGCCATGGAGGGCTTTGAAGGTGAAGACCAGGATCTTGAATTGAATCCTCTGCATAATGGGAAGCCAGTGGAGTCGGGCGAGAATGGGGATGATAGGTTCACGGAGCCTGGTGCAAGAGTGGATACGGCTGCAGAATTTGGGATGATCTGCAGCCTCCAGAGGGAGGAATTTGGGAAGCTGATAAGCAGGGCATCGGCATAATCAAGCTTGTATGTAATAAAGGCATGAAAGAGAGTTTCAGCGGACTGTGGGGTGAGGTAGTGGTGGAGCCGAGCATTATTGCAGACGTGAGGGAAAACAGAGCATGGCATGGATGTGGGGGAGAAATGACAGTTGAGGATCAAACAACACATGTAGGTTCCTGACAGGCTTGGCATCCCTGGAGGTTTATACTGACATGCTGACAGTGCCAGAGGTACGGACGCATTGGCGCAAGGCAATTAGGAGGGCCTCGATCTTGTTCAAATGCAAGTTAGCTCTCATCAAGAATTTGATGTTCAACAGGCAGTCTGTCAGGACAGCAGTCGTCCTTAATCGAGGGTAGAGGCAGAAAGATAGAGTTGGGTGTCATCGGCATGTGGAAATTGACTCAATGTCTGCAGATGATGTCAGCAAGGGGGAGCAAATAGATGTTGAAAAGGAGAGGGCTGAGGACAGAGCCCTGGGGGACACCACATGTGATGGTGCAGGGGAAGGAGGAGAAGCCATTAGTGGTGACAAAGTGGAGACAGTGGGAGAGGTAAGCTTTGAACCAGGCAAGGGCAGGTCCCCAATCATTGAGCTGAGAGGAAGAGTGGTCAACAGTGTTGAAGGCAGTAGAGAGATCGAGGAGGATAAGGAGACAGAGAGGTCCCTGGTTGCAGATGTTCAGAATGTCATTAGAGACTTTGACCAGGATCTTTTCCTTGCCATGGGAAGCATGAAGCCGAATTGGAGGGGTTCAAAGGGGGAATTGTCGGGGACGAGCGAAGCTGGGACACAACAACTCATTCCAGGGCCTTGGAGAGGAATGGAAGATTGGAGATGGGGCGGTAGCTGGAGAGTAGGGATGGCTACAGGGAATGTTCTTTCAGGATGGGAGTGATGATAGCTGTTTTTAGGGGGCTGGGAACAGTGCCAGTGGATAAGGAGAGGTTGATGATATCAGTTAGGAGAGGAGCCAGACAGTGGAGCTGGGAGGTGAGGAGAGATATGGGGATAAAGTCGAGAGAACGGGTAGTGGGCTTCATTTTAGAGATGATGGAGGTAAGGGAGGAGGGAGAGATAAGGTCAAAAGTGAATGGGGGGAATGTGTGGAGTTTGGGTCATGATGGGGAGGTAATGAGGGGGGAGGTAATGAAGGGGTATTGGTAGACGGGGTAGAGTTAACTGAATGGATCCCCTCAATTTTGAATGCAATGGTAATGATCATTTGCTTGGTGCACTATTCGATACCTGACCTGAGATCAGTTGAAGTCTCAATCTTTTTGTTGGTTTGATGGGATGCCATTGTCAGGATACGTAGCCCAACTTGATTCTTGATATTCTTTTTTTAAAAACACTTGATGAGAGTTTTTGAGACCACCATTCATGGAGAACTTCAGACTTCAACTGATCTCAGGTCAGGTATCAAATATTGTACCAAGCAAATGATCATTACCATTGAGGGGATTGTGGGGGCCCATTCAACTAACTCTACCCGGCATCTACCAATACCCCTTCATTACCTCCATTCGCACGGCTCTCACCTCCTCCACCTTCCCGGTCTGCCCCTAAAACTCTCCAAATCTGTGTGCAACCTAGGCATCAGGTTCGATCCCCAACTCTCCTTCCTCCCTCACATCCGGGCCCTCACCAGCACCACCTTCTTCCACCTCCGATGGATCGCCTGTCTCCGGCAATACCTCACCCCAAAGGCTGCTAAACCCTGGTCCATGCCTTTGTCACCTCTCATCTGGACTATTCCAATGCTCTCCTTGCCGGTCTCCCTTCCTCCACAATCTACAGAATCCAGCTCATTCAGAACTCTGCCGCCCACGTTCTCACCCGCACCAAACTTTGCTCCTCCATTACCCCAATCCTTGCCAGACTTTACTGGCTCCCTATCCCAGAGAGGATCTACTTGAAGGTCCCCACCCTTGTCTTCAAATCCCTCCACTCCTCTGCACCCCCTTACCTCTCTGACCTCTCTCCTCAAACCAGCACCTGTTGCCTTCCCTCGACCGGGTCTGGCCTCCGTATCCCCCAAATCCTCTGCTCCACTCTCGGCGGCCATGCCTTCAGCCACTATGCCCCGAGGCTCTGGAATTCCCTTCCTCACTACCTTTGCTTCGCCCCTCTTTTTTCAGCTTCAGGTCCCAGCTGAAGACCTTCATCTTCAACTGCGTCTTTGGTCACCTTTCTACCCTGCCCCTGGTTCGGTGCCGGGATCTGCTATTGTGAAAAGATCTGAGACGCCAGCCGGCGTGGAGAGTGCAATATAAATTTAAGTTGTTGTTGAGAAAGGACTGCTATTCCATCAACTCCTTTCATTTGCATTTAAACTAAATGGACTTGTGGACTTGCTGTTAACCAAGTATTGGATTTCATTTCTCATCCTGTAACTAAGATTTACTTTAGGATAATTCTTAATAAAATCCATATGCTGTTCTGCTTTTAATAAATAATAACAAATCAGGAAGTTAAATCACACAAAATATTCATTGCCTTGCTCCAAAATGATTTTTATTCATATTAATTATGGATTATGAGTGTTGGTCACTTATCGATGAGATCTCTTTTTATGTGGCTTAGCAGTAGTTGATGAAGTCCTTACTTCTGTTTTTGAAAGTTCTTTTCTTGAACAGAGGAGTGGGGAGTAAGGAAACTTGCTCAAGAATTCATTCTGCCCAAGATTTGATCCCACGTCCTCTAGCTTATGAGAAGAGTGCACTAGCCAATACACTACAGGACTCCACAATAATAATCCAAGCATTTGATATAGAGTTTTTGACATCGTCGAGTTGTCTCAAAGTGCTTCACAGGATATAATGTAAAGTGGATTGACTGTTTTGTAGGCATATACTTGCTATTTTTGCTATTTATTTGCTTACCGGTAGCTAGATACAAATTAAACAGAAACTAAAAACCTTTGACATATTCCTGTGTATGGAAGAAAAGCTTCCATACATAGCTTTTTAATAACTGCTACCTGTTTTATTCAGAGCAATCTTCTTCTATTTTATAATAACAATATGATAATAAGCCTTGCATTTGATATAGTATTTTTCCTTTCTTTTTGTCACCTTTATTCCCCTCCCCCTGGTTCAGCCCCGGGATCAGTTATTGGGAAGCGCTCCGAGATGCCATCCGGCTTGGAGGGCGCTATACAAATCCAAACAACGATGATGTTGTTTTCACGTCTTCTCGACGTCTCAAAGCACTTCACAGAATATACTGTAAAGTGAGTTGACTGTATCCTTGTTGGCCTGGTGGATCATGTGTCTGTTCCCTCATAAAATTGCCATTTACTTAAAGATACGTAATCAATTTAATGTGATTTTCTGAAGGGTGAGTCTACTTTTAAACAACATTCTGCTTCCTGCTTTGTTTGTGAGATGTAGGGCAGAAATGCCTTTTATTTTCACATGCAGCAAGCTTGCAAAACTGCAGAAATGGGTGGACTGATGTATAGCTGCATAATTTCAGATCTCAAGGGTAAATAGATAAACAGTATGCCACATTCAAAAGAGCAAATCAGGGGTATAGCGTGCATGCCAATACATATATCATTTGCAAGCAGCAATTGTTACAATTACAATTGTGGTGAATGCCCTTGCTACATTTAGAGGCATCACGTATTACTTGCATGGTTATTACATGTGCATTATTTTTTGTAGTTAATAATGTCTATTGCTTTGGCACGTGAAGTTGGTTGCTATTTTTAATAAATGTACGCAGCTTTCATTTATTCCCTTTCATTTAAAAAAAATGCTTGCATTTCCAGTTAAGTGTTTTTTTTTGTTCAAAATGGATACACACTCCAGTTTTCAAAGGTTAACATTGACTCATTGCCTTTATGGTTATATTAAAAGTTTTTTTTAATCTGTGTGTGATCTGTGTGTGTCCACTGTATCTGCCTCTGAAAAGTTACAGCACAAAGAGGAACAATGATTTTCCGCAATATTTTTCTTAATGTTTTTCTAAATTTCAACTCTAATTTAGACTCTCATTCTAATATCGTTAATAACACTGAATTGTAATCTTGAGACACAGGATCATCTACTACCTTCTAAATTGTCTTGCCCAGTGCTTTGGGACGTCCTCCGGAAGTGAAAGGCGCACTATAAATGTAATTTTGTTGTTGTTGTTGTATGTTGAAAAGGCACATGTATTGAGGATGTGTGAATGTGCATTTGTATACCTATCTGGTTAAAAACTCACACTTTAAGAATGTTTTTCTCCTCACAATTTCTTCCTTTATTTGAAGCACGATACCAATTTTGTAATAAAATCACATTAGTATCATCCGCTGTCAATGTTTGTAACTAAGACTATAAGAAAGGTATAAACACAGTTTGATTTTGACCCTCTTTTCCTGAAGTTGCTGAGTCTAATCTTGATCACACATACACAGAACTTTCCAGTAGAGATCACTGGATTTGAGTCAGGAGTGAAAATGTTCCCTTATCCAGCCTAGGTCCTGAGTCCTGAGGTCAAGTGTAATCTACTGCCAGACTGACTGACTGAGATCAACTAATGCATGATAAAGTTAAGTTCAAACTTGGGTTTTCCTGTCCTGTATGACTCGGTTACACAAAGCGATTGTATAGAAGTTACTAATTGAACCATTGGGAAAAATATATTTTTCTGACTTTGGAAATAGTGAGATGGACTATAATCATCTTTTCCGGACCTGTGCATTTCTATGTTCCGATGATTATTTCACTTAAAAATGGCACTACTGTGTTTTATTAAAACAGCTGAGCGTACGTTATTTGATACAAGTCTAAGTTACAAATTGCATAAAAGCCTAAATTACAAAATGCCTTTCATGTTGGAGGACGTCCCGAAGCAATGGATCTCTTTTTATGTGGCTTAGCAGTAGTTGATGTCAACCACCTGAGCTAGTGGTTGACATCAGGACGGGTGGAATGCAGAGAGGATGGGGGCAAGAGGGTGACTGAAGACGTGGTCAAAGAGGAATGTCTTGCCAACTTTGATAAATCCTTTTGCCTACAACACAATTTGTGCACGATCTAAATTCAACCATAGAACCATGGAAATTTTCAGCACAGGAGGAGGTTATTTGGCCTATCTTCATCTCCGAAAGTCCTAGCCATTTTGTCCCAATCTTTTTCTCAATCTACAACAACAAAATTAAATTTGTATAGCGCCTTTCAAGTCGGGAGGACATCCCAAGGCACTGGACAGTCAGTGTTTCAGACCCAAACTGAGGTCGGGATCGGGGAGAGTGGAAGGAAGGGAGGGAAGTGGGGTGATCAATAGCACCATCAAAGAGGAGGGTCTTGAGGTGAGAGGCTAGGATGCGGCCAAGGCAGAGAGATTGCAGGATGGATTTCCAGAGTTTGGAGGCAAAGTGGCTGAAGACTCGCCTGCCAATGGTGGGGTGGGTGGCTCAGGAAACATGGAGCAGGCCGCAGCCCACTAAGCGGAGGGAGAGGACTGGTTGGTAGGCGGTTAGGAGATCACAGAGGTAGGGTGGGGTAAGGCCATGGAGAACCTAATTTTAAAATGAAATATAATAAGGAGAAGGGCAAGATTTGATTACGGAGGAATACATTACAATCTTATTTTAAAAACAGTTAGTCCTCAAGCATCTGAACTTTAATATTTTTGTGGACACCTTCTATTTCTAAAATGGCGATGGCATATTGCTCTGTTTAACGTCACCAGCTCTTACAGTATGATTTCTCATTCACGCAATCACTTCGAGGCTCGACTACGGGAACTCTCTCCTCGTCGGCCTTCCTAACTCACAGGCTGCAGATCAGTCAGAACTCTGCAGCTCCTGTACTCTCCCGTACCAGGCTTCGCGACCACATCACTCCCACCCTTGCCCGTCTCCACTGGCTTCCCATCCCGCAGAGGATGAAATTCAAGATCCTCATCCTCACCTTCGAGGCCATTCACGGCCTTGCCCCTGTCTATCTCTCCGACCTGCTGTCTCCCTATCAGCCCGCCGGTCCCCTCCATTCAGCGGGCTCTGACCTGTTCCATGTCCACCGCCCTAACCGCCCTACTATCGGTGGCCGGGCTTTCAGCCTCTCTGCTCCCACACTGTGGAACTCCATCCCGCAATCCCTTTGCCTCACTTCCTCTCTTTCCTCCTTCAAGGCCAGTCTCAAGACCTTCCTCTTCAACATGCCTTCTGCTCCCCTCCTAACTCTTCCCCCTCTTCTGCTCTCCTTCCCCTTCCCCCTACTCCGACCCTTCCCCCTCTTGCTCGAGTCTCGACCTGATTGTTCAGTGCTTTGGTACGTCCTCCCGACATGAAGGGTGCTCTATAAATGTAATTTTGTTGTTGTTGTTTCTCTCTTGCCATTCCCTGTTCAAACCCCTGCAATCTGACTTCCGTGCTGCCCATAGTACGGAGACAGCCCTTGTCAAATGACATTCTAAACATCTGTGATCAGGGCTATCTGCCTCCTTGACCTCCTTGACTTCTCTGCTACCTTCGACACTGTCCACTCCATCCTCCTACACCATCTCTCCTCCCAAGCTCAAGGACCTGTAGAAAGGTAGCTCTCATGCAGGATTTGATGTCTGACGAGCATTCTGTTAAGACAGCAGTGGTCCTGGAGACAAAAAGGTGGAGTATAATTCGCATACATATGGAAGTTGACCCCATGTCTGCGAATGATTTCACCAAGGGGGAACATGTAGCCATTGAAGAGGAAGGAACCAAGCATGGAGCCTTAAGGAACATCGCATAAGACTTTGCGGGGGCTAGAGGAGAAACCATTTGTGGAGATGAAATGGAGATGGTGTGAGAGGTACGAACTGAACCATTCAAGGTCAGAACCATGAAGGTTGACGTGAATGGAAAGGCGATAAAACAGCTTATCATGGTCTACATTAATATCATTAATGTCTTACCATAACCATATTGCCCCGCAATCTTTTCTTCTCCAATTTGAACATGCCTATTTTACCTAATCACTCCTCATAGTCCTGTTATTTATTGGAAGTAAAATGCAGGGGCCATTTGTTTGCACAATGGAATACTGCATTGGAGTGTCACCTTAGACAATGTAATTTGAAGTCCTAACGTGGGCTTGAACGCACAACCTTCTGACTCAGAGGTGAGAGTGCACCAGGCTGACACACTTAACAACAGTAACCCCCAATTTCTGGGTACATAGTAGTTTAAGAAAAAACTCCCTTTTAGATCATTCTTATTCTGAATTTGACTTTCTGCTGATACCTCACTTCAACCCTTGGAAAAACAAACCACACAAAACAGGCCTGAATGGAACAAAACCAATCAACTGTCAGTTGAACCGAAAATAAGTTATTTCCTACAAATAAAAAAAATGCATTTTTGTAATTGTCCTCAACTGCAAAATAACATTCAGGTTCCAAACAGGCTTTAGATAAGAATCTGTTACAGTTCATTGAGTTCATTGAGTAATAAAAATGTCCTTTTTGCTGCAAATTGTCTGACTCATGAAGTTTAGACTTCGCTACTGAAAGTCATCAGGTATGGAGATTTCAATTCCTCTGTTAGATTGTGTAGGTGTATTTATTACCAGAAATGGCCACCCTATGCAAATCAACATTTGATTAAAAACTGCAGAAATGACTTGAACGTGCAAGATGAAAGTAGTCAAACAACCTGAATCAGCAAGGGCTCACTCTTTTCTGATTAACAAAGTACACAAAACCTATTTCCATCAACCCAAAGTATATAGTTTCAGATATTAGATGCTTTTGTGTGGTTTCAGACACATGCACCCACCCAAAAGTGTAGATATCTTCAGCATTCTCACTTATATAATTTGTCATGTAATAGAGGCAGTGTGGGTCAGCAATTTGAAGAGGTAATATCTCTTCTACTACTTGATGAAGAAATTGATTGAGAGGTAAGAGAGATGAAGTAGTGCAGGATTATTTTCTTAAATTTCTCTTTCTTTTTGGAAGATGGTCATCAATGGCCTTTTCTAATCCTGTACATTCCTATGATCTAATGCATATTTTGCTTCAAAATTACAATATATTTTTTGAAACAGTTTTCAAAATTCTCAAACATAAGCCCAAATTCTGATGTCAGATTTTATAAAAACCTGTGTGTTTTGTTCCTTATCCTCATTTTTTCCTTGTAAATCTCATACTGCTGCTTCTTTCTGCAGGAGTCAAAAGTGATTGTGTCTGTGCAATTGACCACCTGACCACATGAAGTCCTGTGGCCCAGTGGTTAAAGCATTTGCATCGCAAGTGAGAGACCTGGGTTCGATTCTTGGCAGCGCAAAACCTTGGGCAAGCTTCCTTATTCCACACCCCTGATAATAATCACTCAAGAAAAAATCCAATAATAATTTGGTCACTCAGTCCACGACTGTTTGCGGAAAACTGCTGTGCGCAATTGACTGAGGTGTTCGTCAATTCACTTTAAGGTTATTCTCAAAGACCTGACATCTTAAAGTCGTGAAAATTCACTATATCAAATGCAGGCATTATACTTGTATATTATTTCACTTTATCTTATTGGAAAGGGTGTAACTATTCAAGATTACACTCTTACCTTTCTCTTTGAGACGTTTTGAAGATGTGATAAGGCACTATATCTAATGCAAGGATCATTATTATTATCAGAAGAAGACAATAGGGAGTAATCACAAGATATCTGTTCACACAAATAGTTGGCAAAATATATAATACCTTCCACAAATTGCTTAAGGCAAATGTGTAACAACATTTAATAGAAATTTAGAATAAATATTTGAGAAAAATAACAAGGAAAGGATACACAAAAAGATCAGAATAGTATTAGAATAGATATGTCCAGGAGGGGAAGTCACCTGCTCTGCCATGCCTATTTGAAGCGGCCACTAAGAAGGTTTGTAAGACACTTTCACCCTTTGATATTCCTTACCTTCCTGTAGAAAAATAGTTGACCTCCACCAGCTGCCTTCTGCTAATGGTCCATGCGAGATCAGTAACTCACCTTTGGTGAAGTGGGTGTCATTTCTTAATGGTATTCTATCAGCATACCAAATCTTTGAGGAGCAAATAATTTAGTAGGTGCAGGGATTTATATATGAAAAATCGTGGCTGATGGTGATAATGGAGTCTTGTAGCTCAGTGGTTAGAGCATTCGCCCTGCAAGCGAGAGACCTAGTTCAATTCCAGCCTGGGTGAAACCTTGGGCACGTTTCCTTACTCCACACGCCTGATAATAATCCCTCAGAAAAAATAATAAGAAATTGGTCATTTCAATCCACAACTGTTTGTGGGACACTGCTGTGCACAATTGGCTGCTGCATTTCGCCCACACAAATGTACAGTCAATTCATTTTACAACATATTCCGTGAAGTGCTTTGAGACACCTAAAAGATGTGAAAAGCATTAAATCAAATGCAAGCATTATGATTTATAGTATTATAATTAACCCAGTCGATTGGGACATCCTCCAACATGAAAAGTGCCATACAAATGTAATTTTGTATTGTATTGTTCAAATAAGCAAGCAGTCAATTATTGAGCATTCCCCAATTTGGAAGTGGAACTGTTGCCCCTCCTTCCCTGCACACACACATACACAAGCATTATTCTGAACTGTTTTTCCTGAAACCCAATTACTCTGTACATTGAGGCTGCGAAACTAGTGTAGAATACCATATTTACTAAAGAGAAAATATCCTGAGCTAATAAGCTTTCTTGTTAACTGCTGGCAGTTCAATGGTGTGAGCTAGAAGACCAACTATGGGTATCTGCTTCTGGGCACACCATTCAGAACTGTGCTTATGTATGTGTGTGTGTGTTTGTGTGAATGGAGGTGTGAGAGAGAGAACGTAGGCCCTTTTGCTAGGATAATGCATAATGCATACTACTCATTATATAAGTCTGTGTTCAATCAGATCGGTTCACTTTTACAGAACTGACAAGGCAGTCAGTCAATGTAATAATGATTCAGTACAGTCATAAAGCAGGTTGATTGAACCTAATTGGACTGCATCCAATTATGCACACATACAACATGCATCTCCTTATTCCATTTTTGACTTCTTGTCTTTGCACCCACAAGAAGTCAATGACTGAACAATCTGCAATTACAATAAAACAAGCTTTCACATTGCAGTCTAAAACCTGTTGTTATGTGACTTTACATTGGTAATAAGAAATGCATCAAGTATTCCTGTCAGTAAAATAATATAAGTAGTGAAACTACCATTACCAAAAAAAACGGTTTTGTAGTTAATACAGAAACAAATTTGTCCTTAAAAAAGACAGCTTAACCTAATGAAACACAGTAGTTCCAAACACAATAGTTTGGAGCTAATGTCTTGCCTTGCTTTTTGTGTATGGGCTGGTAGCCAAGGGCAGAGAGATGTGTATTTTGACTGTTGGGTAGGAGGTGAAATGTGAGAGTTAACCCCAGAATTGACCTCTGGGCCCTTTTTTTTTATTCTTTCCTTTCTCTAGTGCGTCTATGTGAGTCATCCTGGCTCAGTTGGTTGCCCTTTCACCTCTGAGTCCTGAGCCCTCCCCGTCTTGAAAAAAGCTTCCCTGGACCCATCCCTGTACTCCAGTTCCCGCCTCATCTCCAATCTCCCATTCATCTCCAAGACCCTGGAACGAGTTGTTGCGTCCCAGCTTTGCTGTTTTCTTTCTCGCCATTCCCTTTGAACTCCTCCAATTATGCTGCCCACAGAACGGAGACTGGTCAAAGTCTCTAATGACATTCTAAGCACCTACAATCAGGCCTCTCTGTGCCTCCTTGTCCTCCTTGATCTCTCTGCCACCTTCGACACTGTCGACCAATTCATTCTCCTACTTCACGCCACTAACGGCTTTTTCTCCAGCCCCCCCATCATCAGGTGTGGCATCCCCCAGGGCTCTGTCCTTGGCCCAATCCTTTTCAACATCTATATGCTCGCCCCTTGGTGACATCATCTGTAATCATCACACACGACACCATCGTAATCAAACGGCAAATGGAATGTTGGCCTACATCTCGAGAGGCCTGGAATACAAAGGAGAAGAAATGATGCGTCAGCTGTACAGAGCGTTAGTCAGACCCCGCCTGGAGTTCCCCATTCAGTTTTGGGCACCAAACCTCAGGAAAGATGTATTGGCCCTGAAGGGCGTGTAGAGCAGGTTCACCAGGTTACCATGCTAATATATTGCTTTTAATTCCATGGGCCCTAATCTTGCATAGCAGCCTTTTATGTGGCACCTTTTCGAATGCCTTCTGAAAATCTAAATACAGTACACTACATCTACTGGTTCCCCCTATCTAACCTGCTAGTTATGTCCTCAAAAAACGCTTAAAAGATTTGTTAAGCACGACTTCCCCTTTGTAAAACCATGTTGACTTTATCTAATCATGTTATAATCTTTCTCACCCAACTCCACTGGCTTCTCATCATTCAAAGAATTCAATTCAAGATTCTGGTCTTCACTTTTATAGCCCTCAATGATCTTGCCTCACCCTACCTCTGTGACCTCCTAACCCCCCACCAATCTGTCCACTTCGGCTTGCTCCATGGCCCCGGTCTACCCGCCCCACCATTGGTAGGCAAGCCTTTAGTCACTCTGCCATCAGCCTGTGGAATTCCAACCCGCAATCCCTCCACCTCACCATCTCCCAGCAAGTCCCGCCTCAAGACCCTCCTCTTCGAACATGCCATCAGTCAACCCTCATCTCCTCCCTTGCCTCCACCATCCCCGATCTTGACACCAGCTCGGGTCTGAAGCATTGATTGTCTAACGCCTTGGGATGTTCTCCCGACGTGAAAGGCGCTATAAAAATATAGTTTTGCCGTAGTTGCTGTTGAGTCAGAGGTTTGTAGGTTCAAGCTCCATGTTGGGATTTGGAACCAATAAAATGGTGTTTCAATGCAGAGCTGAGGGATGTGCTCCAATGTCAGATTTGCCATCCTTTGGATAAGACATTAAACCAAGGTTGTTATTTACGATGGAGTGGTTGGAGTCTATGGTGCTCAATTTCACCTCAGAAATACCGTCATCTATGATAAGGATGGATACGTTAAAGGAGCTTGGCGATCACACCACCATCTAGTTTTTTCCCCTCCGCCTAATTGTAAAAACCTCCCATTGCCAATGCTGAGTTCAACACATTCAGAGTTCTAGATGTTGAACTCAGATACATTGAAACCATCGGTACTTACTCCCAATATCACATGTAAGAATGAAGCAAAATGAACCAAAACATTTTTAAGGTTGAAGTTAGAAGCTTGTTCTAATGAATTGTGATTGTAACTATTCTGTGGCCACGTTTTACTGGGGAATCCAATCTCCCCATTATTCTTCCTGAGACAGATACATGCACAGATTTGCCTCTTTGGTATTGCTGCTGGGCTCTTCTCCTATGACATTGATATATAAAATTGCACTCCAAAATTAACTAATTCTGGCACACAACATGAAAGTATTGAGGTGGGGGGAGGACGTAGGAAACATAGCTATTAAAAGTGGTTTTGAATGCTACATTGCAAGTCACCCTCAATTGCAACAGTTAGTGTTAGCAACATGACAACACTGCCACATTTTACATGCGGTGAAGAGATGATCAGAGAAGGGAAGTGACAGTCAGCATTTGGCTTGCCTTGGCCTTTATCATGCCAAATTCATTTCTGGAACTTGGTGAAACAAACACCGAAGGCTGCAAAGGTCACTCCATTCTCAAAAGGATTGGTTCAATCAGCCGTTCAACACCTTAACCAAGTGAAGGTTTTTGTTTACTGATCATCACTTAAATAGAAAATTGAAGGAGATTCAGCTTGTTTCTGCCCACAGTGAAGTGCAAAAGTTGAGCAAAATCTTTGGTTGAATTCATAATTTTGTGGCTGCGTTTCGCCCACAAAAGATACAGTGAATTCACTTTACAGTACATTCTGTGAAATGCTTTCAGATGTCTTGAAGACATGATAAGGCACAATATCAAATGCAAGGATAATTATTATCATAAGACAAGAGTGTTTATTACACTTCAAAATCTCTCATGGGGGTTCTGTGTTCTAATGAAGCTCTGTTGATCAGAGATCTCTTTGCATGAAGCAGTCCAGATTTAAACCTTTATTAATAATAATAATCCTTGCATTTGATATAGTGTGAACATCATCAAATAGAGCCAACCCAGGTCGTGATATGCACAATTACATAATTAATTAATTTTGCCACCCGCATGCTTTCAGCTGGATTTTCATGCATATGGAAATATTGGAACATTTCATAAAACATTAGAATTATACAGCACAGAAGGAGGCCATTCAGCCCATCGTGTCTGAGCCAGCTCTTTGAAAAGAGCTGTCCAAATCAATCCCACTCACCGCTCTCTCCCCATAGCCCTGAAAACCTGTCCTCCCAAATAACTTATAAATAAAATAAACTTTGCGTTTGATGTAGTGCCTATCATTACATTTGGTATGTTAACACACATTATCAAGTTAAACTGGATCTTGGAAAGGCCTTATGCTTTTAACTTGCATCACTATAACATTGGTTATTCATGACTGTTTGTAGGACATTGTGTTCTGAAAAGTACCCACTATTACAATAGATGCTATGTCAAATGCAAGGATTATTCTCTCATCATCAGTGGTAATTATCATACTGAATCATTGAAAAGCGTGATCTAGACCTGTCTTTGTCAGTCAATGTGACAAGACAGCAGACATTGTACATAATAATAATCTTTACATTTGGTATCACCTTCCAAAAGGCTCACAGGATATACTGTAAAACACAGTGTCCGTTTTTTTGTAGGAGAAAGCAGCAGCTAATTTGTGCACAGCAAAGTCCCACAAACATCAAAGCAGTGAGTGACTAATTTTATTTAGTGGGGATTGTTGGTCAGGTGACTGGGAGAATCTCCCTTCTCCTTTCGAATAATGTATTGGGATTTTTGATACACATACTAAAAAGGGCTTGGTTAAACATCTCATCCAAAGAATAGAAAAGATGTAGGTTCACTCTAAACCAGTGGCTTCCAAACTTTGAATAGCGGCACCTCCCCTAACTCAGCAATGTTTTTGTTGCGACCCTCTCCTTCACACTCGGCTCCGCACACTCAGGTCCTCGGCTCCACCAGGGCTCCACACACTCAGGTCCTCGGCTCGGCCGCAGCTCCGCTCGCACTCGGGGGCTCCAGACTCTAAAGCTCCTCACCCCCCCAGCCAACGATAAGCGCCCCCACCAAGGGAGGTGAATTCTGAGAAATTAAGTAAAGTTTTGAATACACGTTATCATTCTTATACCACATTTTTCAAATAGTTATAATAATATGGTTTGTCAAAATCAACTCTGTAAATTGGTGATTGCGTCAAATTAAAGTCACTGGCACTAAGGTCAATTTTAATGGTTTAAAGTGAGGTAAAGTGGCGATTAATTGTAGTGGTGATAATCTTTTCATAGGCTGAACAAGATATTGGCTTTCATTTTTGTTTAAAAAACACACTAAGAATTTGGGCAAAGTAGGCCAAAAATAGAAATAGTCTATTATGAGATTATAAAGTTGGTAACATCTACAGCCACATTTACCATGCATTTCTTTCTAGCCTCCTCACTTGATTTACACAAGTAATTTAAATAGTTCCGAATTCAAATTCACTCTCGAATTTAAGACATGTTCTTGTTTTGCAGGCAGTCGCCTATAAAAACAAACGCATGAATCACGTTACTTGAATCTCTTCCATCTTTGCTACCAACGTGGCTGTGCACGTGATGGGAACTGCTGTGTAGCTGACTGAAGTAAGAATTATTTGGTGAGTAGATAGCTGCTGTAAGGGTTATTCAGATCCCTTTGTCACTGCCATTTCTGTGGAAGTGATCTTTCACCTTAACACTGATTGATAATATCTCCTTGATTGTAATCTCTTTGTAATTGCACTGTAGATTAAGGCTGCAACAGTTGTCTGGTTAAAGACAGCACATTGTGAATAAACCTATCACAGAAACAACGCAGAGGGTCTAATCCTCCACCTACATTTTCCTTTGCAAAACCGTGATCATAACCTTGAGCAATGCAGTGATATTTTCCCACTGGAAAGTCATTCCAAGACAGGGTAATTACACAATTGGAATTTTCATGGTATTTACCCTTTAATATGCATAAAGCTTACAGGCTTTGTGGAATCCTGTAGCTCAGTGGTTAGAGCACTCACCTTACAAACCAGAGACTTGGATTTGATTCTAGGCAGGATGAAACTTCCTTACTACACATGCCTGATAATCCCTCAAAAAAAATTGGTCATTTCAATCCACGGCTGTTTGTGGGAAGTGCTGTGCCGATTGGCTGCCGTGTTTCGCCCACAAATATACAATTAATTCACTTTACAGTATTTTCTGTGAAGCGCTTTGAGATGTCAAGAAGATGTGAAAAGCGTTATATTAAATGCAAGGATCATAAGAACATAAGAATTAGGAGCCAGAGTAGGCCATTCAGCCCCTCGAGCCTGCCCCGCCATTCAATAAGATCATGGCTGATCTTCTAATGTAACTCCACCTACCTGCCTTATCCCCATATGCCTGAGTCCCTTTGTCCATAAGATGTCTGTCAATTTCAGAATTGAATATGTTCAAGGACTGAGCATCTACAGCCTTTTGGGGTAAAGAATTCCATAAATTCACTACCCTCTGAGTAAAGAAGTTTTTCCTCAACTCAGTATGAAATTATTATTATTATGTTATCTAACCAATAAATAGAACTACACATACTTTTGCTGTAAGTGAGGGAGATCTGATCTAGAGAGCCAGAAATCACAGTTAAGTGTAATTACTACCGGTAATGCATTTACCGGACTGCTTTGGCACTGCTTTGTTATGAGCGTATTAAACGTAGCTATTTTCTGGTTGTGGGATTACAGGATTATTAAACAAACAAACTGTGTTAAAGTCGATATCCCACCTAGTGGTAGACAAATGCCATAACCGCTGTACCAAAAGAGCTGTACTGTACACTGTGACACAAACATAAAAAAGTACTCACTCAGCAATTTTTTTGTCAACCAGGTGTCTGATACATGGGGAAATCCACCACCATGTTTAAAAGTATCCAAACCAAACTGAAAATTTCAAGCATGGAACTTCACATGGTAATTTCCAGGGAAGCAGGCCGACAAGCAGACACTGTGAAGGATAGCACTGTGAAGGTGAGGTGGTGGCACCATGTAGATTGCTTTGGTGTGCATTAGGACAGTTGGGCTTGTGGGATTCCACACATACGCCCATGGAAATTTGGGGGCCTGCAGATTTTTTTTTTTAATTCGGTTTCACGTCCAGTGCTACTAGATTTAAATTCTGGATACCCTAGTAAGATGGGGAGTGATGGGGTGATTCAATTATAATCCTTGCATTTTATATAATTCCTGTAACACCAAGAATAACTCAAAGTGCTTCACAAAGTTTCTGTAAAGTACTATACTATATAGTAACTGTCAATTTTTGAAGAGCAATATCCCATAACGACCTGAAGAGAATGAGCAATTAATTTGTCTGGAACATTGTTGGCCAGGCCACTGTAAGAAACGCTCTCTTTTCAAACAGTATCATGCAATGTTTAACATCCATTGAACCGTAGACAAGAACTGTTTAATCTCTCATCTGTAGTATCATTTCTCTGATAATGCAGTGATCTGAATTTTTTAATTATATGTGTTAGTTTAAAGTACCAAAGTTAGTCTTGATCTCACATCCTTTTGACTTAAGAGGTGAGAGTACTGCTAACTGAGCCAGGCTGACAATTAGGTCTCAGTCAGTGTATTTCAAAGTGAAAAAAGGGATTACTAACTAAAAGGAACATCCAAAATGGGCAGTGTTGCAACTGGCTGCTCCGCATTTCCCTTTTCTTCTGAATAATACAGGAGGAAAATGAAAACTGGACTGCAGGGAGGAACGCTGCACATTTGTAAATTCAAATTTTATTTAGTGATTAATTGTACTCAACCTTAAATATAGCCTTAATGAACTATATTAAATATAGTCATTTTAAAAGTCGACATACCTATGGCTTCAGTCCACAAGATTAAGACTTTGGGTCAGAATAGTCAGCTTCAGAAAGAATTAATTCAGATCCCTCTGCATGTGATTTTTGTGTTCCAGTGATATTGCAACAGCTGAACGTATGCTGTATTTTGTCTTACATCTCATTACTGCCTCTCAAAACTCTTCATCACATCATCAGCAATGCACAGCTTTACTTCTGTCAATTAATGGAGAATGTGCCACCATCAGTGACATCAACTGTTGGCCTGATTTGTTGTCAGTTATGTACTGAAAGTAACTTATTTTGGTCTGATTATTGCAAATGGCATCTGAAAGGCCAACTTCGCTTCTTCCTACAGTCTGAGTGAATAAACACATAAAACATACAAAACAGCAACCATGCATATCTGTCTGCTCTTTAATGGCTAAGATTAAAAAAAGGGCTAAGCAGTTTAAAACAGTAGAAGCCTCTCTGGGAACATCCTGGCTTGTTTGGCACAGCAACTTCCTACAACCATAGAGTGAGCAACCAATTTTATTGGCCAACACACTGGGAGAAAATCCCTTTTCTTTTCAAATAGTGCCGTGGGATCTTTAACTTGAATAGCCAAATTGGACCTTAGTTTAGCGTCTCATCCACAGGACGGCACCTTTGACAATGCGTCACACTCCAAGTCCTGCATTGAAATGTTATCTTAGACTATGAGTTCAAATCAGGACGTGGGATTTTAACACACAATCTGTTGATTCAGAGGTGAGAGTGCTACCACTGTGCCAGGCTGACGTACAATTTCTCTTTGCAGAGCTAAGATGATTATGCACCTACACTACAGTTGCTATTGAGAGAAAGTCAGTCTCTGCAATGAAAGCTGGGTGCTGAGTCGTTCTCAGATTGTCATTTCTGATCACAGTTATTGAGTTACAATTAAAACCAAATCCTCACTGGTTTATTATTTAGTTGCCTCGCTTAGAAGCAGGAAACGTAATTTACTGCAAATTTGTAGTGAGGCAAAAAAACAAGTGGTAATACAGAACAAAAGCATCCTGTGCCTCAGCCTCGCACGGCATCTAGTCTCA